>CM042391.1:42548971-42981471 GCA_023634145.1 Thymallus thymallus | reverse complement strand
GCACAACGCAACGCCGAGTGCCTGGACACAGCCCTTAGCCGTGGTATATTGGCCATACACCACAAACCCCCGAGGTGCCTTATGGGTATTATAAACTGGTTACCAACTGAATTAGAGCAGTAAAATATATGTTTTGTCATACCCGTGGTATACAGTCTGATATACCACAGCTGTCAGCCAATCAGCATTTGGTACACTTTCTGTAGACTGGACTCACTCTGCTTAGTGCTGACACTGGTACACTTTCTGTAGACTGGACTCACTCTGCTTAGTGCTGACACTGGTACACTTTCTGTAGACTGGACTCACTCTGCTTAGTGCTGACACTGGTACACTTTCTCAGTGTAAGAATGAACACCTGTAGTGTGACAGTAAATCATTTTGGGGTGTTGTTTTAATGCTTTTTGGTGTAAAGCCAAATTTGCATATTTCCCAGCATACCTTTTCTTTAAATTGTAGCACTAACACCACCCATGACTGTATTTGTTAGTTTCAGAGACATGGTTGTTGAATTATTTCCTATTACAGGCCTAGTGGAATTCACCAAGTCAGTTCCTAGACTAATTGCATCATTCAAATTAAACTCCATTACATACACTGAATGTACAAAACATTAGGAACACCTACTCTTTCCATGACTGACTATAGCCCCTTATTGATATCACTTGTTAAATCAATTTCAAGTAGTGTAGATGACAGGTTAAAGAAAGATTGTATAACCTTGAGACATGCATTGTGTATGTGTGCCATTCAGAGGGTGAATGTGCAAGACAACATATTTAAGTGCCTTTGAACGGGGTATGGTTGTAGGGGAACAGGGTATGGTTGTAGGTGAACGGGGTATGGTTGTAAGTGAATGGGGTATGTGTGCCATTCAGAGGGTGAATGTGCAAGACAACATATTTAAGTGCCTTTGAACGGGGTATGGTTGTAGGGGAACAGGGTATGGTTGTAGGTGAACGGGGTATGGTTGTAAGTGAATGGGGTATGGTAGTAGGTGAATGGGGTATGGTTGTAGGTGAACAGGGTATGGTTGTAGGTGAACGGGGTATGGTTGTAGGTGAACGGGGTATGGTTGTAGGTGAACGGGGTATGGTTGTAGGTGAACAGGGTATGGTAGTAGGTGAATGGGGTATGGTTGTAGGTGAATGGGGTATGGTTGTAGGTGAATTGGGTATGGTTGTAGGTGAACGGGGTATGGTTGTAGGTGAACAGGGTATGGTTGTAGGTGAATGGGGTATGGTTGTAGGTGAATGGGGTATGGTTGTAGGTGAACGGGGTATGGTAGTAGGTGAACGGGGTATGGTTGTAGGTGAACAGGGTATGGTTGTAGGTGAACGGGGTATGGTTGTAGGTGAACGGGGTATGGTTGTAGGTGAACAGGGTATGGTTGTAGGTGAATGGGGTATGGTTGTAGGTGAATGGGGTATGGTAGTAGGTGAATGGGGTATGGTTGTAGGTGAATGGGGTATGGTTGTAGGTGAATGGGGTATGGTTGTAGGGGAATGGGGTATGGTTGTAGGTGAATGGGGTATGCTAGTAGGTGCCAGGCACACCGGTTTGTGTCAAGAACTGCAACGCTGCTGGGTTTTTCAAGCTCAAAAGTTTCTTGTGTGTATCAAGAATGCTCCATCACCCAAAGAACATCCAGCCAACTTGACACAACTGTGGGAAGCATTGGAGTCAACATGGGCCAGCATCCCTGTGGAACGCTTCCAACACCTTGTAGAGTCCATGACCCGACCAATGGAGGCAGTTCTGAGGGCAAAAGGGGATGCAACTCAATATTAGGAAGGTGTACTCAGTGTATACCTTAGTTATGGGCCACATCAGATCTTCAGGGGAAAAAAACTAGGCCCTCAAAATTAGGGTTTATGAAATATGTAATATAATAGTAAATAATAAAGTTTTTATGACATGTTCATTTAGCATCTCACTTGAAGGCAACAGAATTGAATGAATGAATCCAACAACAAATGTCTCTGTCACTAGTAAACACAGTCATGGGTGGTACCGGTAACTCTCAAATTCACTCAAATAAGGCTTAAAACTAAGGGTGTGCTGAGTATCGTAACGGACATGGGTCATTTTTGGGATACAATTATGATCTGAGTATTTTGGGTAATTATTAATCATTTTATCAGGGGTGTCAAACGCATTCAATGGAGGTTTATTTCTTTCTTGCAATCAAGACTTCGGCAACCAGGTGAGTCGAGTTCTTTACTAATTAATGTCCTTCATTCACCATCAAGTACAAGGAGGAGAGAAAAGCCACAGACACTAAATAACTCAACAGGCTTATTTGCCTGTCTATAAAGAGAAGGGTGGGCTGCAGCTCTGATTGGATAGAGTGAAGCTGTATTTCTCCATCCACTCGCTTCATCATTTCACCCAACATTTCGGTCTGATCATTTGGATTGCTGCTCCTGCCACTATGTTAATAACATGGCGAGGACGTTTCATATCAAACTATCAATGTGCATAATATCTAAGAAGCGGGGCGAGGCTGCCGACTGCAAGTTGAGGACACACAGACACACCCACCCCTCCACACTGTTCCCAATCTGCAGCTGTTTTGCAGTCAGAATGGACCGGGAGGTATTCTGTCAATATCTACACTTCTGTTGTTTCGGATCACAAAAATTATCTGTTCCGACTATCAACTGTCAACTTACGCATACGATTACGAATATGAGTATGGCCACATTTCTGGTTTGGGATATTTGTACGGTTCTTCAAAGAACCTAAAATGGTTCCTCTATGGCATCGCTCTCAAGAACCTTACTTGGAGTGCAGGAGTAAAATGTCTCTATTCTCAGCACTTAAGACCAATTCTACTCTGAGATGCTTCGTGGATACGGGCCCTGGTCACTTGTGCACTTAAACAATAAGGGACCAGTTCAGCCTGACCTTTCTGTGAACAGAGTGCTCTGGTTATCCCGGTTCAGCCTGACCTTTCTGTGAACAGAGTGCTCTGGTTATCCCGGTTCAGCCTGACCTTTCTGTGAACAGAGTGCTCTGGTTATCCCGGTTCAGCCTGACCTTTCTGTGAACAGAGTGCTCTGGTTATCCCGGTTCAGCCTGACCTTTCTGTGAACAGAGTGCTCTGGTTATCCCGGTTCAGCCTGACCTTTCTGTGAACAGAGTGCTCTGGTTATCCCGGTTCAGCCTGACCTTTCTGTGAACAGAGTGCTCTGGTTATCCCGGTTCAGCCTGACCTTTCTGTGAACAGAGTGCTCTGGTTATCCCGGAACACAATACCATCTCTGCTCTCAGCTGTTAACGCTCTCTGTTAACTTCTCAGCTGAGATGCAGTATGTGAAATCTGACACCTCATTTGCATAGGGAGTGACACATCACATTTTCTGGCCTATCCTAACAAAGGATCGATTTCCTGCCTGTGAACAATACGGGATATGAAAAGGGAGAGTCCCAGATGGGTTTAGAGCTCTCAACATGAAAATAATACCAAATAATTAACAGAATTGAAACAAGACCACTTTCTCTTGGTCACAGAGGGACAGCATCACAACATCACAAGTTTTAACGAGTCTGCAGGCGTTTGAATGACGTCTCTGCGTCGCTCAGTAAAACGCTGTCAGTAAAACGCTGTACGCTGTCAGTAAAACGCTGTCAGTAAAACGCTGTCAGTAAAACGCTGTCAGTAAAATGAAATGGAGCCAATTTAATTGACTATTACATCCTGTTTGTTGTACAGTTATAAGAAAGGTGAAATATTATAGTAAGTTGTATAATTGTTTTCTTGTATTTATACTTGAGCTTATTGTAATATTTCTGGCAGTATAAGCATTACTAGGCCTTGTTTATTGCCCTCATGATAAAGCATTATTTTTGGGTATGTCTATTTAGGTGGAAATCTAAATTTAACAGGCTTTAAAACAGGTTTTAAGAGGATTCCTTGGACCTTTTTTAAGACTCTTTGTGTATACGGCCCCCAGGGTCCTCAAATACAGCTGCCCCTGCCTAAGACTGCGTCCAAAATGACACCCTATTCCCTACATAGTGCACTACATTGTTTTAATAAAGTAATAGACACATTCACTGTACATTATTGTATGAGTTTAGCTGTTGATGTGACGTGGAGATTAACTATCTTCAAATCAAATCAAATCAAATGGTATTGGTTGCATATTGACATGAATTTCCACGTTAGTGTTTTATGCAAATACTACTGTAATTGTAATGCTTTCCCCCAGGTTGCTATTGTGCATGAGATTGTACTCTTTGCCAACTTGTCTGGTACACTAAGTGTTAACTCAGGATTTCCCAAACTTGGTCTGAAGGAGGGGGGTCGTTAGTTTTTTGGCCTGGCACTACCCAGCTGATTCAGCTAATAAAAGCTTGATGATGAGATGATTAGCTGAATCAGCTGTGCTAGGGCCCTGACATCTCACCTTGGGGTACCTAAGACAGAGTTTGGGAAACGCTGTGTTTACTCGTATTGCCTAGGGAACCTGGCTAATGACTAGGCAACCCAGCTCCTGGAGTGGCCCAGGTACTGCAGGATTTTGTTCCAAATAGGCACCACACCTGACCAACTGAGCTAATTGATCAGTTCAGTGATTGCCTAAATTTAACACACCTGGTTTTCCAGGTCTGTTCAATCATAAACACAAAGTGCCTGTGGTACTCCAGGACCAGGGATGCCTCTGGTACTCCAGGACCAGGGTTGCCTGTGGTACTCCAGGACCAGGGTTGCCTGTGGTACTCCAGGACCAGGGATGCCTCTGGTACTCCAGGACCAGGGTTGCCTCTGGTACTCCAGGACCAGGGATGCCTCTGGTACTCCAGGACCAGGGATGCCTACCCCTGGACTAGATTTTAGCTCAGTAGGTTAACAGTCTCAAACCCATACAAGTTTCTAACCAGATATGACAGTCTTTCTAACAGGATTATGACTAATCAACTATGATGCATGGACTAACTTATTTTGATGAAAATGGACATCATAAGTATAAGTTGTGTCCAGTCCAGTCCAATGTAGTCTAGGGTAGTCCAGTCCAGTCATGTATAGTCCAGTCCAGTCCAATGTAGTCTAGGGTAGTCCGGTCCAGTCGTGTATAGTCCAGTCCAGTCATCTGCAGTACAGTCCAGTCCAGTGTAGTCTAGGGTAGTCCAGTCCAGTCGTGTACAGTACAGTCCAGTGCAGCCCAGTGCAATCCGGTCTAGTCCAGTCCAGTCCAGATCCATATTTGTTCAGTACTCCCAGTCTCTGCAGGTGTGTGTATCTGGAGAAGACGTTGTCAGACAGGCTCTTTATCTTGTTACTCTTCAGTGACCTGCAACAGGAACCAGACAACACCACACTGTTACTATGGTTACACACAACACCACACACACAACACCACACACACACACACACACACACATAATACATCTGTACACACACTACTGACTGCCTTCACACAGTAAATTATGTGCTCTCTCTTGGCAGGAAGAGGAGAGGAGAATAGATCATGAACGAGGGGTAGCCACTGATAAATGAGAGCAATAAACTAACTCTCTTTCTGCTTTTCTTTAGATAAATAACTCACTGACATCTGACAGCAGAAGACACACAGACGACATGACTAACACAGCACGTTATTTATTATACATAAAACATCATTGGTGGTTTAACACACACACACTCAAGCATTTTTGTGGGAGTATGTCTGTGTTCTAGTGATGTTACTGTTAGTGTAATGGTCTGTGAATATCGGAGGATGTGTTTTCTAGGTAATAAACTCCTATCTAGTTAAACTCACCCTCATCTGTCTACCTGACTGAACCACTGCCTCAGAAAGTGTGTGTGTGTATTTTATTTTCAAAAAAATATTATTTTTAACCTTTATTTTACTAGGCAAGTCAGTTAAGAACAAATTCTTATTTACAATGACGGCCTAGGAACAGTTGGTTAATTGCCTTGTTCAGGTGCAGAACAACAGATTTTTACCTTGTCAGCTCAGGGATTTGATCCTGCAACCTTTCAGTTACGGGCCCAACACTCTAACCTCTCGGCTACCTGCCTATGTATTAGTGTATATCAGTTGGGGAAAACCCTCTCACAGGGTGCCCGACTCTAGTCCTCTTGGCCCCGGGAAACTCTTGTCTTCCAGGCCCTGGGTAACTCTAGTCCTCCAGGCCCTGGGTAACTCTTGTCTTCCAGGCCCTGGGTAACTCTAGTCCTCCAGGCCCTGGGTAACTCTAGTCCTCCAGGCCCTGGGTAACTCTTGTCTTCCAGGCCCTGGGTAACTCTTGTCTTCCAGGCCCTGGGTAACTCTAGTCCTCCAGGCCCTGGGTAACTCTAGTCCTCCAGGCCCTGGGTAACTCTAGTCCTCCAGGCCCTGGGTAACTCTAGTCCTCCAGGCCCTGGGTAACTCTTGTCCTCCAGGCCCTGGGTAACTCTAGTCCTCCAGACCCCGGGTAACTCTTGTCTTCCAGGCCCTGGGTAACTCTAGTCCTCCAGGCCCGGGGTAACTCTAGTCCTCCAGGCCCGGGGTAACTCTTGTCCTCCAGGCCCTGGGTAACTCTTGTCCTCCAGGCCCTGGGTAACTCTTGTCCTCCAGGCCCTGGGTAACTCTAGTCCTCCAGGCCCTGGGTAACTCTAGTCCTCCAGGCCCTGGGTAACTCTAGTCCTCCAGGCCCTGGGTAACTCTAGTCCTCCAGGCCCTGGGTAACGCTGTCTAAGGTCTTACATCACACTCAATCTTATTATTCAATAATAAGATGGAGTGTCTCCCTCTCAAACCAATCAATGGCTCTGCATAATACATACATTCTCTCTTTAAAAGTTAAAGAAACTGAATTTAGCAGACAGTACGGACCAGTTTCACAGACACATAATCAATAAATAATTGATTATAATGCAGCCTGTAAGGGACTAAAAAGACCTTTCAGGAGCAAACCAAACACTTCCTGTACATACAGTACACATCTCTATTAATCTGGGACTGTAATGAAACCTTGCTAACACAAACACAGAACCACATCCTGACACACGGGTAAACTGAACACGGCAAACAAGAATGACATTTTCTTTCCCGGTGGTCAATAAGATCAATCTGAAAGCCACACCCATAATAAGCCATGCCTCCAGAAAATAAACTAAGGAATACATTTAAAAAGACCCAGCTGCTAGGTCAACCCAGCATGAGAGTAAAAAAGACCCAATTTATGGTTAAATTAACCTATGTTTGGGTAATCCCAACAACCCAAGATGTGTTCTGTCCACTATGTAACCAGCGCTGGGTTACCAAATAACCCAACATGTGTTCTGTCCACTATGTAACCAGCGCTGGGTTACCAAATAACCCAGCATGTGTTCTGTCCACTATGTAACCAGCGCTGGGTTATCAAATAACCCAACATGTGTTCTGTCCACTATGTAACCAGAGCTGGGTTACCAAATAACCCAACATGTGTTCTGTCCACTATGTAACCAGCGCTGGGTTACAAAATAACCCAATATGTGTTCTGTCCACTATGTAACCAGCGCTGGGTTACCAAATAACCCAGCATGTGTTCTGTCCACTATGTAACCAGCGCTGGGTTACCAAATAACCCAACATGTGTTCTGTCCACTATGTAACCAGCGCTGGGTTACCAAATAACCCAACATGTGTTCTGTCCACTATGTAACCAGTGCTGGGTTATCAAATAACCCAACATGTGTTCTGTCCACTATGTAACCAGCGCTGGGTTACCAAATAACCCAACATGTGTTCTGTCCACTAAGTAACCAGCGCTGGGTTACCAAATAAACAACATTGGGTTGTTTTTTTCTTTCTCACTCACACACACACACTGACCGCAGACACACACACACACACCGAGAGAGGTACTTACAGCCAGGTGACATTGGTGGAGACTTGAGGAACGTCATATAAGTTGACTTCTACACACTCCAGTTCTGTCTTGATACAGTCACAATGCTGTGGGTACTGCTGCAAGACTACACAACATCACATAGTTAATACACCACTACACACACACACACACACACACACACACACACAGGCACGCACGCACATACGCTGAAACACACACACACACACACACACTGACACAAACACACACACAAACACACACACTGACACACACACACACACACATACACACACACACACACACACACACACACACACACACACACTGACACAAACACACACACAAACACACACACACTGACACACACAAACACACACACTGACACACACACACACTGACACAAACACACACTGACACACACACACACACACTCACACATACACACGCGCTGACACACTCACACATACACACACGCTGACACACACACACACACACACACACACACACACTGACACACACACGCTGACACACACACACACACACTGACACACACACGCTGACACACACACACACACACTGACACACACAAACACTGACACACACACAAACACTGACACACAAACACAAACACACACACTGACACACACACACACACACACACTGACACACACATGCTGACACACACACACACACACACACACACACTCACACATACACACACGCTGACACACTCACACATACACACATGCTGACACACACACACACACACTGACACACACACACACACGCTGACACACACACACACACACAGTGACACACACAAACACACACACACACACTCTGACACACACACACACACACTGACACACACACACGCTGACACACACACACACACTGACACACACACACACACACACTGACACACACACACACACACAAACTGACACACACACGCTGACACACACACACACACAGACACACACACACACACACACTGACACACACACACACTGACACAAACTGACACACACACACACTCACACATACACTCACACTGACACACACACACACTCACACATACACTCACACTGACACACACACACACTGACTGACACACACACACACACACACTGACACACACACGCTGACACACACACACTGACACACACACACTGACACACACACACACACTTTCACAAACACACACTGACACACACACACACACTCACACATACACACACGCTGACACACTCACACATACACACACGCTGACACACACACACTGACACACACACACACACGCTGACACACACACACTGACACACACACGCTGACACACACACACACACACACTGACACACACACGCTGACACACACACACACACTGACACACACAAACACTGACACACACACACACACACACAAACACTGACACAGAAACACACACACTGACACACACACACACACACACACACTGACACAAACACACACACTGACAGCAGTCTTCTGGTAGTGGTAGGCCTTGTGGGTCAACCTTCCTGATGGTTCGATCAAAGATGTCCGCCCATCCACTGTTGTCCCCTACAGACACAAAATAATATTAGAGTTATAGTTGGAGCTAGCGTCACACATTGACAGTGTCCGGATTAGGGCTGTGGCGGTCATCACATTTCTTCAGCCAGTGATTGTCAAGCAAATAACTGTCGGTCTCATGGTAATTGACCGTTAATTACAGTTTTTTTCTATTGCTAACAAGCACTACTTATTCATACAGGTCTGTATATACATACTCATGTACAGTTGTTATATTATATCACATGCAATATTGTAAGTAATTCTTGGACTGAACTTACGTAGTCATTCACTCAGGACTGCATATTAGTATCCTGTCAGTAGTATCTTTTTTCATTGCTGTTAGTAACTCACCATTTTCTCAAATCTTCACACACAATTTTTAAAACTCACACCCAACGGTACAAACATCTAACTTCTGGGTCTCAATTCAAACTTTGCCCTCAGGCAACACACACAAGCTGTCCAAAACACAGACTACATGTCTGTTTGTTACACACTGGAGGGATTCATTCAAAACACTGCTAACAAAATGTTTAGAATAGCTTTTCAGAGAAATAATTTGGAACTTTGTAAAGTCACTGCACTGACTATCCAGATAACCCTTTCAGGAACACCCTGTACTGTAATAAATACAGTAATAAAACAGTACTGTAATAAATACCTCTTACAGTAGTGGATAAGGGAATACTACTGTATATGCTGTTTTGGTCAAAAACCTGACCTTTGAAATGTCACACTGACAAAACATGTAAGGAAGAGTCCATGCACAGTAAATTACACAATTTACAAAAGCTTTATTTACAGCATCAACATCAACATCAGCATCAACATGAGCATCAGCATCAGCATCAACATCAGCATCAGCATCAACATCAGCATCAACATCAGCGTCAACATCAACGTCAACATCAACGTCAACGTCAGCGTCAACATCAACATCAGCATCAACATCAACATCAGCGTCAACGTCAGCGTCAACATCAACATCAGCGTCAACATCAACATCAACGTCAACGTCAGCGTCAACATCAACATCAACGTCAACGTCAGCGTCAACATCAACATCAGCATCAACATCAACATCAGCGTCAACGTCAGCGTCAACATCAACATCAACATCAGCGTCAACATCAACGTCAGCGTCAACGTCAGCGTCAACATCAACATCAACATCAGCGTCAACATCAACATCAACATCAGCATCAACATCAGCGTCAACATCAACATCAACGTCAACGTCAGCGTCAACATCAACATCAACATCAACATCAACATCAGCGTCAACGTCAGCGTCAACATCAACATCAACATCAGCGTCAACATCAACGTCAACGTCAGCGTCAACATCAGCGTCAACGTCAGCGTCAACGTCAGCATCAACATCAACATCAACATCAGCGTCAACGTCAGCATCAACATCAACATCAACATCAGCGTCAACATCAACGTCAGCGTCAGCATCAACATCAACATCAACATCAGCGTCAACATCAACGTCAGCGTCAACGTCAGCGTCAACATCAACATCAACATCAGCGTCAACATCAACGTCAACGTCAGCGTCAACATCAGCGTCAACGTCAGCGTCAACGTCAGCATCAACATCAACATCAACATCAGCGTCAACGTCAGCATCAACATCAACATCATCGTCAACATCAACATCAACATCAGCGTCAACGTCAGCATCAACATCAGCGTCAACATCAACATCAGCATCAACGTCAGCATCAGCATCAAAATCAACATCAACGTCAGCGTCAACATCAGCATCAACATCAGCGTCAGCATCAGTGTTCTCATCATCTCGTCTCAGTTCTGGGTCAGGCTCAGTTCTGGGTCAGGCTCAGTTCTGGGTCAGGCTCAGTTCTGGGTCAGGCCGTAATATCTCATCAACGTCACACATTCTGTACAGTATAGCAATTACCTGCACATATCCTTAACTCTGTTTGAGTTCCTGTCTAAAGGCACACAGTACAGCTGCTTTGTCCTTATGTGGCTCTTCTGAACGATCCGGTCAATGCTGGAAATGCTGACGCTGTCAATTCCTTGGAAGACTTCCTGGTCTTCAACTATTTGGGTTTGAATTTCCCTCAAACTGATGGCATTATTGGCAATCACCATATTCACCAGGGCAGTCTCCTGCTCAGCTGTGAGAAGTCTCCGCCTACCTCCAATAGACGGCCGCCTCTCAGTTCTGAAAAAATGGCCAATGGTCATCAGTTACTGTGGTAAAAACTACACTGAGAACAAAGTGTAGATTCAGTCTATATGCACTACAACATTACAGGTATCACAGTAACAACAAGGCAAATGACCTGGTTTCCCTTCTGAAAGTACAGACAATGGATGCAACCATCTAACGGCATAGGTTGGGTTGCACTTCTGTCCAGCTTCTCTCATAGTTCTCCCTGGTGATGAACTAGGGTGATGAGCTAGGGTGGTGAACTAGGGTGATGAACTAGGGTGATGAACCATGGTTTACAACATGGTCAATAACTGGGGTCCTTATCTCATCAGAGACCAGCTCTCTTTGTCTTCCTCTCCTTTGTCTTCCTCACATTCTCCGTCTTCCTCTCCCTGCCACTCTTCTTCCCCCACCATCCTGTCTTCCTTGTTCCATGTTTCCAAACTAAATCATTCTGAAGCCGTCCTCTTGTATCTGTTTGGTGACAGTATAGGAGTCAGAAACAGTTATTCTAGTGTCACAACTGACAACAAAGTGTAAATAGGATCATTTTGGTCATAAAGTCAGTCTCGCCCAAAACTGACGAGATTATTAGGAAAAAAGGGTACATCATTGAATAAAGGGTACGTAACACACTACACACTACACACACTACACACACTACACACACTACACACACTACACACACTACACACACTACACACACTACACACACTACACACACTACACACACTACACACACTACACACACTACACACACTACACACACTACACACACTACACACTATACACACACTACACACACTACACACTATACACACACTATACACACTACACACTACACACACTATACACACTACACACACTACACACACTACACACTACACACACTACACACACTACACACACTACACACACTACACACACTACACACACTACACACACTACACACTATACACACACTACACACACTACACACTATACACACACTATACACACTACACACTACACACACTATACACACTACACACACTACACACACTACACACACTACACACACTACACACACTACACACACTACACACACTATACACACTACACACTACACACACTATACACACTACACACACTACACACACTACACACACTATACACACTACACACTACACACACTACACACACTACACACACTACACACTACACACACTACACACACTACACACACTATACACACTACACACTACACACTACACACACTACACACACAACACACTACACACACTACACACACTATACACACTACACACACTACACACACTACACACACTATACACACTACACACACTACACACACTATACATACTACACACACTATACACACTACACACACTATACATACTACACACACTACACACACTACACACACTACACACACTATACACACTATACACACTACACACACTACACACTACACACACTACACACACTACACACACTACACACACTACACACACTACACACACTATACACACTATACACACTATACACACTACACACTACACACACTATACACACTATACACACTACACACACTACACACACTACACACACTACACACACTACACACACTACACACACTACACACACTACACACACTACACACACTATACACACTACACACACTACACACACTACACACACTACACACTACACACACTACACACACTACACACACTACACACACTATACACACTACACACTACACACACTATACACACTACACACACTACACACACTACACACACTATACACACTACACACTACACACACTACACACACTACACACTACACACACTACACACACTACACACACTATACACACTACACACTACACACTACACACACTACACACACAACACACTACACACACTACACACACTATACACACTACACACTACACACACTATACACACTACACACACTACACACACTACACACACTATACACACTACACACACTACACACACTACACACACTATACATACTACACACACTATACACACTATACACACTACACACACGACACACACTACACACACTATACACACTACACACTACACACACTACACACACTACACACACTACACACACTACACACACTATACACACTACACACTACACACACTATACACACTACACACACTACACACACTACACACACTATACACACTACACACTACACACACTACACACACTACACACTACACACACTACACACACTACACACACTATACACACTACACACTACACACTACACACACTACACACACAACACACTACACACACTACACACACTATACACACTACACACTACACACACTATACACACTACACACACTACACACACTACACACACTATACACACTACACACACTACACACACTACACACACTATACATACTACACACACTATACACACTATACACACTACACACTACACACACTATACACACTACACACTACACACACTATACACACTACACACTACACACACTATACACACTACACACACTACACACACTATACACACTACACACACGACACACACTACACACACTACACACACTACAAACTACACACACTACACACTAAACACACTACACACACTACACACTACACACTATTCTACTCATTGTGAAGCAGAATTCACCAAGCGTTGGATTGTTCACCCACACTACACACACAACACACACTACACACACTACACACACTACACACTACATACACTACATACACTACACACACTACATACACTACACACACTACACACACTACACATTACACCATGTTTTGTGTTGCTGTCATGTTGTGTTGCTACCATGTTGTTGTCATGTTGTGTTGCTACCATGTTGTGTTGTCATGTTGTGTTGCTACCATGCTGTGTTGTCATGTGTTGCTGCCTTGCTGTGTTGTTGTCTTAAGTCTCTTTATGTAGTGTTGTTTTGTCTCTTTAGATAGTATTGTTTTGTCTCTCTTGTCCTGATGTGTGTTTGGTCCTATATTTATATTGTATTTATTTGTATTTATTTGTATTTTTAATCCCAGCCCCCGTCCCTGCAGGAGGTCTTTTGCCTTTTGGTAGGCCGTCATTGTAAATAATAATTTGTTCTTAACTGACTTGCCTAGTTAAATAAAGGTTACATTTAATAAATAAAATAAACACACACACACTGTTATGCTATGTGTATACGCCTACACAAACACACACACACTCTCTCTGTCTCTCTGTCTCTCTGTCTCTCTCTCTCTCACCACAGTTTTCCTCATCGGCTCCATTGGGGCAGTCTCTGTGTCCGTTACACTGCAGAGCTTGGTGCAGACACACTGTCACATTACCACAGGGGAATTGCCCCAGAGGACAAATGCTCTCTACTGCAGCCCTGCTGGACACCATCGCTGCAGCTGGAGGGGAGAGGGGGGGACACATTATTGGCACATTTAAATATATGTTATGACAGGTCCCAACCACATTATTGAAGGTTCATGGAATATATCCATAGAAGAGCTTTTCACATCATGCTATAAAAGAGATCATGTTTAGGTGTCTTAATAGATACATAGTTACAATAACAGCGTAATGTCATCATGGCTGTTCTCAAAGTGTGCTTCTGCCATACCAGTGTTAGTGAATATGTCATACCAGTGTTAGTGAATATGTCATACCAGTGTTAGTGAATATGTCATACCAGTGTTAGTGAATATGTCATACCAGTGTTAGTGAATATGTCATACCAGTGTTAGTGAATATGTCATACCAGTGTTAGTGAATGTCATACCAGTGTTAGTGAATATGTCATACCAGTGTTAGTGAATATGTCATACCAGTAACACTAACTCCTTATTCAATCCTATTGTTTCCATATTACCATATAAGGGAGTCCTTCTTATTCTCCATTCACCAGCAGTGCTAAAGATGAGCTGTTATAAAAACATCTAAATGTGGAATCACATCATAACAATAGTGAACACCTCTAGAATGAGGGAGGTAGGGAGGAAAGGAAAGGAAAGGAAAGGAAAGGAAAGGAAAGGAAAAGAAAGGGAGGGAAAGGAAAGGAAAGGAAAAGAAAGGGAGGGAGGGAGGGAGGAAAGGAAAGGAAAGGAAAGGAAAGGAAAGGAAAAGAAAGGGAGGGAAAGGAAAGGAAAGGAAAAGAAAGGGAGGGAGGGAGGGAGGAAAGGAAAGGAAAGGAAAGGAAAGGAAAGGAAAGGAAAGGAAAGGAGGGAGGGAGGGAGGAAAGGAAAGGAAAGGAAAGGAAAGGAAAGGAAAGGAAAGGAAAGGAAAGGAAAGGAAAGGAAAGGAAAGGAAAGGAAAGGAAAGGAAAGGAAAGGAAAAGAAAGGGAGGGAGGGAGGAAAGGAAAGGAAAGGAAAGGAAAGGAAAGGAGGGAGGGAGGAAAGGAAAGGAAAGGAAAGGAAAGGAAAGGAAAGGAAAGGAAAGGAAAGGAAAGGAAAGGAAAGGAAAGGAAAGGAAAGGAAAGGAAAGGAAAGGAAAGGAAAGGAAAGGAAAGGAAAGGAAAGGAAAGGAAAGGAAATATATATTATGGATCCCCATTAGTTCCTGCCAAGGCAGCAGATACTCTTCCTGGTGTCCAGCAAAATTAACGCAGTTAACCAATTTTGTTTGTACCATGTTTTGTGTTGCTACCATGTTGTGTTGCTACCATGTTGTTGTCATGTTGTGTTGCTACCATGTTGTTGTCATGTTGTGTTGCAGCCATGTTGTTGTCATGTTGTGTTGCTACCATGCTGTGTTGTCATGTTGTGTTGCTACCATGCTGTGTTGTCATGTGTTGCTGCCTTGCTGTGTTGTTGTCTTAAGTCTCTTTATGTAGTGTTGTTTTGTCTCTCATGATGTGTGTTTGGTCCTATATTTATATTGTATTTATTTGTATTTATTTGTATTTTTAATCCCAGCCCCCGTCCCTGCAGGAGGTCTTTTGCTTTTTGGTAGGCCGTCATTGTAAATAATAATTTGTTCTTAACTGACTTACCTAGTTAAATAAAGGTTAAATAAATAAATAAAATAATAATACATGAATGGTGACAGACAGCGGTAGTGGTGGTAGCAGTAAATAATATATGAATGGTGACCGACAGAGGTAGTGGTGGTAGCAGTAAATAATATATGAATGGTGACCGACAGAGGTAGTGGTGGTAGCAGTAAATAATATATGAATGGTGACCGACAGAGGTAGTGGTGGTAGCAGTAAATAATATATGAATGGTGACCGACAGAGGTAGTGGTGGTATCAGTAAATAATATATGAATGGTGACCGACAGAGGTAGTGGTGGTAGCAGTAAATAATATATGAATGGTGACCGACAGAGGTAGTGGTGGTAGCAGTAAATAATATATGAATGGTGACCGACAGAGGTAGTGGTGGTTAGCAGTAAATAATATATGAATGGTGACCGACAGAGGTAGTGGTGGTAGCAGTAAATAATATATGAATGGTGACCGACAGAGGTAGTGGTGGTAGCAGTAAATAATATATGAATGGTGACCGACAGAGGTAGTGGTGGTAGCAGTAAATAATATATGAATGGTGACCGACAGCGGTAGTGGTGGTATCAGTAAATAATATATGAATGGTGACAGACAGAGGTAGTGGTGGTAGCAGTAAATAATATATGAATGGTGACCGACAGAGGTAGTGGTGGTAGCAGTAAATAATATATGAATGGTGACCGACAGAGTTAGTGGTGGTAGCAGTAAATAATATATGAATGGTGACCGACAGAGGTAGTGGTGGTAGCAGTAAATAATATATGAATGGTGACCGACAGAGGTAGTGGTGGTAGAAGTAAATAATATATGAATGGTGACCGACAGCGGTAGTGGTGGTATCAGTAAATAATATATGAATGGTGACAGACAGAGGTAGTGGTGGTAGCAGTAAATAATATATGAATGGTGACCGACAGAGGTAGTGGTGGTAGCAGTAAATAATATATGAATGGTGACCGACAGAGGTAGTGGTGGTAGCAGTAAATAATATATGAATGGTGACCGACAGAGGTAGTGGTGGTAGCAGTAAATAATATATGAATGGTGACAGACAGCGGTAGTGGTGGTAGCAGTAAATAATATATGAATGGTGACCGACAGAGGTAGTGGTGGTAGCAGTAAATAATATATGAATGGTGACCGACAGAGGTAGTGGTGGTAGCAGTAAATAATATATGAATGGTGACCGACAGAGGTAGTGGTGGTAGCAGTAAATAATATATGAATGGTGACCGACAGAGGTAGTGGTGGTAGCAGTAAATAATATATGAATGGTGACCGACAGAGGTAGTGGTGGTAGCAGTAAATAATATATGAATGGTGACCGACAGAGGTAGTGGTGGTAGCAGTAAATAATATATGAATGGTGACCGACAGAGGTAGTGGTGGTATCAGTAAATAATATATGAATGGTGACCGACAGAGGTAGTGGTGGTAGCAGTAAATAATATATGAATGGTGACCGACAGAGGTAGTGGTGGTAGCAGTAAATAATATATGAATGGTGACCGACAGAGGTAGTGGTGGTTAGCAGTAAATAATATATGAATGGTGACCGACAGAGGTAGTGGTGGTAGCAGTAAATAATATATGAATGGTGACCGACAGAGGTAGTGGTGGTAGCAGTAAATAATATATGAATGGTGACCGACAGAGGTAGTGGTGGTAGCAGTAAATAATATATGAATGGTGACCGACAGCGGTAGTGGTGGTATCAGTAAATAATATATGAATGGTGACAGACAGAGGTAGTGGTGGTAGCAGTAAATAATATATGAATGGTGACCGACAGAGGTAGTGGTGGTAGCAGTAAATAATATATGAATGGTGACCGACAGAGTTAGTGGTGGTAGCAGTAAATAATATATGAATGGTGACCGACAGAGGTAGTGGTGGTAGCAGTAAATAATATATGAATGGTGACCGACAGAGGTAGTGGTGGTAGAAGTAAATAATATATGAATGGTGACCGACAGCGGTAGTGGTGGTATCAGTAAATAATATATGAATGGTGACAGACAGAGGTAGTGGTGGTAGCAGTAAATAATATATGAATGGTGACCGACAGAGGTAGTGGTGGTAGCAGTAAATAATATATGAATGGTGACCGACAGAGGTAGTGGTGGTAGCAGTAAATAATATATGAATGGTGACCGACAGAGGTAGTGGTGGTAGCAGTAAATAATATATGAATGGTGACAGACAGCGGTAGTGGTGGTAGCAGTAAATAATATATGAATGGTGACCGACAGAGGTAGTGGTGGTAGCAGTAAATAATATATGAATGGTGACCGACAGAGGTAGTGGTGGTAGCAGTAAATAATATATGAATGGTGACCGACAGAGGTAGTGGTGGTATCAGTAAATAATATATGAATGGTGACCGACAGAGGTAGTGGTGGTAGCAGTAAATAATATATGAATGGTGACCGACAGAGGTAGTGGTGGTAGCAGTAAATAATATATGAATGGTGACCGACAGAGGTAGTGGTGGTTAGCAGTAAATAATATATGAATGGTGACCGACAGAGGTAGTGGTGGTAGCAGTAAATAATATATGAATGGTGACCGACAGAGGTAGTGGTGGTAGCAGTAAATAATATATGAATGGTGACCGACAGAGGTAGTGGTGGTAGCAGTAAATAATATATGAATGGTGACCGACAGCGGTAGTGGTGGTATCAGTAAATAATATATGAATGGTGACAGACAGAGGTAGTGGTGGTAGCAGTAAATAATATATGAATGGTGACCGACAGAGGTAGTGGTGGTAGCAGTAAATAATATATGAATGGTGACCGACAGAGTTAGTGGTGGTAGCAGTAAATAATATATGAATGGTGACCGACAGAGGTAGTGGTGGTAGCAGTAAATAATATATGAATGGTGACCGACAGAGGTAGTGGTGGTAGAAGTAAATAATATATGAATGGTGACCGACAGCGGTAGTGGTGGTATCAGTAAATAATATATGAATGGTGACAGACAGAGGTAGTGGTGGTAGCAGTAAATAATATATGAATGGTGACCGACAGAGGTAGTGGTGGTAGCAGTAAATAATATATGAATGGTGACCGACAGAGGTAGTGGTGGTAGCAGTAAATAATATATGAATGGTGACCGACAGAGGTAGTGGTGGTAGCAGTAAATAATATATGAATGGTGACAGACAGCGGTAGTGGTGGTAGCAGTAAATAATATATGAATGGTGACCGACAGAGGTAGTGGTGGTAGCAGTAAATAATATATGAATGGTGACCGACAGAGGTAGTGGTGGTAGCAGTAAATAATATATGAATGGTGACCGACAGAGGTAGTGGTGGTAGCAGTAAATAATATATGAATGGTGACAGACAGAGGTAGTGGTGGTAGCAGTAAATAATATATGAATGGTGACAGACAGAGGTAGTGGTGGTAGCAGTAAATAATATATGAATGGTGACCGACAGAGGTAGTGGTGGTAGCAGTAAATAATATATGAATGGTGACAGACAGAGGTAGTGGTGGTAGCAGTAAATAATATATGAATGGTGACAGACAGAGGTAGTGGTGGTAGCAGTAAATAATATATGAATGGTGACAGACAGAGGTAGTGGTGGTAGCAGTAAATAATATATGAATGGTGACAGACAGAGGTAGTGGTGGTTAGCAGTAGTGGAGGTCCGATAGGCGGCAACAGACAAACACAAAGTAAGCACTCATAATAAATTATTGAACAAGCTGAAGGAAGATAACTTCAACAGTTTTACAAAGATAACTGTGTAACTTGTTGGCAATAAGGAGAGTATTTAGTAGTTGTAAGCATATTTAAAAACTGTTAGAAACTTCAAGTGCAGACAAGGGCGAGTGGGGCTCGAACTTGGCACGGGAGAGTGATGAGCAAAGGCCGCCTGTCATCGTCATGCACACACGCACGCACACACACACACACACACACACACACACACACACACACACACACACACACACACACACACACACACACACACACACACACACACGCTGTGACTGATTGATCTGAGTACTTTGATAAATAACACTGACCTATCCTTGACTAAGAGCTCACAGATACTCCATTCAAGTCATTGATGTGTTTGAGCTTCCATCAGGAGTCATTAATATGTTTGAGCTTCCATTAGGAGTCATTAATATGTTTGAGCTTCCATCAGGAGTCATTAATATGTTTGAGCTTCCATCAGGAGTCATTAATATGTTTGATCTTGCATAGGGAGTCATTCGACGTTAACAAGGTGACACATCTTAAATCCACATTTACTGGACCGGTTGAACAGTGCAGAAGAGAACCTCCCCCGACATCCACATTTACTGGACCGGTTGAACAGTGCAGAAGAGAACCTCCCCCGACATCCACATTTACTGGACCGGTTGAACAGTGCAGAAGAGAACCTCCCCCGACATCCACATTTACTGAACCGGTTGAACAGTGCAGAAGAGAACCTCCCCCGACATCCACATTTACTGGACCGGTTGAACAGTGCAGAGGAGAACCTCCCCCGACATCCACATTTACTGGACCGGTTGAACAGTGCAGAAGAGAACCTCCCCCGACATCCACATTTACTGGACCGGTTGAACAGTGCAGAAGAGAACCTCCCTCGACATCCACATTTACTGGACCAGTTGAATAGGGGATCTAGTTTCAGTTCTTTATTTTACGGTTAGGTTGCAACAGACCCTGGATCGGCACACAGACTTCTAAAGCAATTTTCAGGAATGCATGCTGACATGAAAGCTATTTTGATCAAAGCGAGCCACACTGCTGCTACTCCCTTAGTGTAAGTGCTCTACATATGACCAGGATCAAAATACTGCACTATAACAAGGGGAATATGTGTCAGTGTTACCTTCATTCCTAACACCTCTGTTTTATCATAGTACCTCCCAAGTCAGACAGCTCTCTATATACTTGACCTGTTCCATTCACTTTTAACACACAATTTCTCTCTTCTTTCACACCTCTTCCCTCCATCTCTCTCTCTCTCTCTCTCTCTCTCTCTCTCTCTCTCTCTCTCTCTCTCTCCCTCTCTCCCTCTCTCCACCCCCTCTTCTTTCACACCTCTTCCCTCCGTCTCTCTCTCTCCCTCTCTCCACCCCCTCTTCTTTCACACCTCTTCCCTCCATCTATTTCTCTCTGTCTCCACCTCCTCTTCTCCAGTCATCCCATCTTGACCTCTCTTGTATTTCCATTAGGCTTTTTCGCCTTCTATCCTGAAGCATTTTACAGCACTCTCTCTGCACCTCTCGCCATCTCTCTTTCTACCTCTCTGCCCCCTCCCTCCCTCCCTCCCTATCGTCCCCGCCCCTCTCTCTCTCCTCCTACTCCTAACAACTGTTACATTTGTAGTTTCAGCTACTCTCCTCCACTTCATGATGCTTTTTGTTGACATTGAGTAGTTTCAATATAGTTCTCAAACTCTGTCTTTTAAAATCTATTACAGCCTGATGTCTTTAATATTCTGGCTATCTATCCTGAAGCATCTATTCCTCATCCTCTCCCATTCTCCATCTCACTCTTCCTCTCCCATTCTCCATCTCTCTCTTCCTCTTCCATTCTCCATCTCGCTTTTCCTCTTCCATTCTCTATCTCTTTCTCCCTCTCCCACTCTCCATCTCTTTCTCCCTCTCCCACTCTCCATCTCTTTCTCACTCTCTCTGTATATATTTCCCTCTCTCTTTCAGAGCATTATTTCTTTAAAAAAGCACTCACCATCCTGAAATCTCTGACTATCATTAAATGTGAAGACTGTTATATCAAATCAATTCTCTATGTGTAATTAGTACGTGATTAAACAAATCATGTAAACATTAATTAACTAGGAAGTCGGGGCACCACGGGAAATTGTGTTTATAGAGTTACTATCTCCCTAATTTAACTCTTCAGATATTTTCATATCTTATCGATTACAGTCTTCTATTAATTATTATTAGTACCTCGTTCAGTCTCATCTTGTAGTCTGCACGAACCCTAAGTTATTGATGAATCATCCATACACATATTGGCTTAACAAACCTCATAATTTAGAAGTGTATACAAACGGCGATACAGTTATGTGGCTCTACATGTTGTCACAAACTGAAACAACGTCTACATGGTCATTCTTCTATTTCCCACCGACAACCTCCCACATTCTCTAAAATAGGAATATTGTTTCATTCTTTAATTTTGGGATGTAGGAGTCTTGGTGGGAAAAGATCCTTTGTTCTATTGTGAAATCCTCTCTGCCCATAATGCATGTCCAGGGGGAGAGCGTCTCTGCCAGGGATGTATGACATTGTTAAGTAATAAAACTTCCCCCCTCAGGAAAGGTGGTGTTAAAACATCTGCCTAGGAGGGCGTCATGACACAGGGTTGGTCCTGGTCGAACCCTGGATGGGATATCAGATGCTGCTGGGAGTCCTTTTGGAGGGTAAGGGACATGCTTTCTGCTGGTCTAAAAAAAGTTTCCAGGGCAGTGAACGGGACATTGTTCTGTGTAGGGTGCTGTCTTTTGGATGGGACGTTTAACGGGTGTCCTGTCTGTGGTCACTAAAGATCCCATGGCACTTATTGTAAAAGTAGAGTTGTTAACACCGGTGTCAGGGTAGGTGTGGTGAGGGGCTTGGCCACTCACTGGCCAGTCAACACGTTTCATGTCTTCATACTGCATGCCATTGTCTCCAGTTCTGTAGGTTATTGAGGGTCTTTGCATTATGATCAAGTCTAATTGGGCTGGGAATATCCTTGTATTAGTCCATTGTGGATTAATACTATAGTTGATTAAATAGCATAGGCTACTGTAACGATTAATAGCAACAGTAAAAACTGTTTGCTCAGTATGTTTGGAGTGATGGCAGTCAACATTGTTGTAATTGGCTTCAATGAGAATAGGCCTACATTGCAGTTCTCCTCAAATAATAAATACTAGGCTACTGTAAATTGTATTGTATGTGTGAGGCACGTTGTCAGTGAGCCACATATAGCCTAGGCCTACCGTTGATATGGTGTTGAATCATTGGAATATGTTTGGAGGAGCACGTCTAACCGGACAAGAGGAGGTCTTTGAAAATGGGGATGGATACAAGCTGAATGCAGTATGTACTGTGTACTGCAGGTAGGCCTGTGTGAATAATGCAAAAGCATTACTTCAAAATTCTCAGGAGTTTTTAGAAACCATTTAGAAACCTTTAATGGATAGACTACTAGCTGATGCATGGCCAGGATAAGAGAGACACCCATTGCATTAATGAGCAAGCCTTCCTTCGTGACCTGGCCCCTGCAAATTGGTATAGAATCAGCTTGATCCTCTCGGTCGAAGACGCTTGGACCTTTTTTGATATTTTCAGTGGTATTGTTAACCTACACGCCCCCATAAAGAAAATGTGAATTAAAAACAGGTTCAGTCCCTGGTTCGACCGTGATCTTGCAGTGTTTCACTGTTTTAATGTTTCACTGTTTTACTGTTTCACTGTTTTAATGTTTCACTGTTTCACTGTTTCACTGTTTCACTGTTTCACTGTTTTATTGTTTTACTGTTTCACTGTTTCACTGTTTTACTGTTTCACTGTTTTAATGTTTCACTGTTTTACTGTTTCACTGTTTCACTGTTTCACTGTTTCACTGTTTTACTGTTTTAATGTTTCACTGTTTCACTGTTTCACTGTTTTACTGTTTTAATGTTTCACTGTTTCACTGTTTTAATGTTTCACTGTTTTAATGTTTCACTGTTTCACTGTTTTAATGTTTTAATGTTTCACTGTTTCACTGTTTCACTGTTTTACTGTTTTAATGTTTCACTGTTTTACTGTTTTAATTTTTCACTGTTTGAATGTTTCACTGTTTTAATGTTTCACTGTTTTAATGTTTCACTGTTTTACTGTTTTAATGTTTCACTGTTTTACTGTTTTAATGTTTCACTGTTTCACTGTTTCACTGTTTTAATGTTTCACTGTTTTAATGTTTTACTGTTTTGTTGCTCCCAGACTTGATCTATTAATAAAGCTTTGGTGATTATCAAACCCTTTATCGAGAGTATTGAATACTTGCCGAATGCATTGGGCAGGACAAAGGGGAGGCTATGGTAAAAAAAAAACGAATTATTTAAAAATACCAAGTTTACGGGCACAAAAAGCACATCTCTCTTGTTCCATGTGCATAGGGGCATTGTGTGTGACTGCTGGACGTGTTACCACTAAGACCAGCTCTGGTTGGTCTTAAATATCCCCAGCAGCAGCACCTTGGCATGTTTTTCAGGACACACCTCAGATATTGCCACCCCTCCCTCCTCAGCACAAGCAAGCTCATATAAGACAGGTAAATTACCAGTCCTGGTCCAAGGGTTGGAAAATAGCAGAGCACTAGCTTTAACAGGTCAAAAATGGCAACGAGCGTGTGTTTGACATACGAGCACTGACTGGTTTCCATTAAACTGTTAACTCAAATTCTCTCTGTAAATGTCAAAGTGTCTCTATGTAAAAGTCATTCAACTTTCTCATCCAGGGCATCATAGCCATTTTTATCTAAAAGCTATACTCAATAACATATCCTCCAGAAAAGTTATATTCTCTCTCTCTCGCTCTCTCGCTCTCTCTCTTCAATAGACTTTATTGACATGGCAAGTTAAATTTGGACACTGTGTTAACAAACCTCCAAACGAGCTTCAATGCCATACAACACTCCTTCCTTGGCCTCAAACTGCTCTTAAATGCTAGTAAAACCAAATGCATGCTTTTCAATAGAAAGTTGCCCGCACCCGCCCACCGGACTATCATCACTACTCTGGACGGGTCTGACTTAGAATACGTGGACACCTACAAATACCTAGGCATCTGGTTAGACTGTAAACTCAACTTCCAGACTCACATCAACCATCTCCAATCCAAAATTAAATCTAGAATCGGCTTCCTATTTCACAACAAAGCCTCCTTCACTCATGCTGCCAAACATGCCCTTGTAAAACTGACAACCTAGGCAGAGTTGCAAAGAAAAAAAGCCTGTACATGTTTTGGTCCTAAAATGAAACTGGTATACTATTTTATTAATCACAATTCTCTTTAACCAATGTTGGTGTTTAATGAGGGCCGACAGACAAGTTCCCTACTTTTTCCCCCTTCCACTTTTGCAGTAATGCTGCAATTAGTTGGTTTTAATTTTGGGTAGAGCAGACATTTCCATATTTTTTTATTTTTAACCTTTATTTTACTAGGCAAGTCAGTTAAGAACAAATTCTTATTTACAATGACGGCCTAGGAACAGTTGGTTAACTGCCTTGTTCAGGGGCAGAACGGCAGATTTTTACTTTGTCAGCTCGGGGATTCAATCCAGCAACCTATCAGTTACGGGTCCAACCATTAACCACTCGGCTACCTGCTGCCCAGGTAGCTGCATGTGTTACATAACTCCACCAGTCCAACTTTCTATTACTTGTTTTAAAAATAGAGATATTTTGGAGGTGATTTCATTGTCATATAATCGAAAGTGAGAGGCTGTAATCTGAATAAAGGGGGAAAAGGCCATTCTTGAACATTTTGGATTTAAGTATAACTTTTGTATGACTGACACCTTTAGTGAGAAATCTAATGCTTCAATATTAAAAATTTCTGCCCTCCGCATTCATATTCATTATATAAATAGGCAATTTAAATTTTGTCTGGCTTGCCATTCCAAATAAAATGTAATATTCTTTGCTCATATAATTCAAAAACAGGTTGCTAGCTGTAGGCAAGACCATAAGCAAATAGGTAAACTGGGATTTGACGAAAGACTTAATCAGAGTGTTTTTCCACAAATATACAGGTATTTTCCTTTCCATGGTAGCAAGATCTTATCTATTTTTGCTAACTTTCTATAAAAATGTATTGGAGTGAGATCCTTTCTTTCTTCCGGGATGTGAATACCAAGTATATCCACATCACCATCACACCATTTTATTGGTCAACTACACGGTAATGTAAAAGTGATATTACTACACTTAATAATTTAGTTTTAATCCAGAGAGGTTAGAAAAAGTATCTATATCCTCTATGAGGCTGTGGATTCAAGTTGCTGATTTAAAAGAATCATCAGAGTACAATGACACCTTTATTTTTAAGCCATGGATTTCAAGCACCTTGATATTATTGTTGGATCTGATTTTAATAGCTAACATTGATGGCCATAATGAATAGATATGGAGACAGTGGACAACCTTGTTTTACTCCTCTTGACAGTTTAAAACTTTGTGAGAAGGAGCCATTATTGACTATTTTACACCAAGGGTTACTTGGTTACTATACATAACTTTAATCCATTTTACAAGCGATTCTCCAAAATTGAAATATCTATATATAAACTCCAGTCTTTATCAAAAGTCTTTTCAAAGTGAGCAATGAAAACCAGGCCTGGTTTCCCAGATGTTTCATAGAGTTCTATTGTTTCCAGTACTTGTCTTATATTATCTCCAATGTATCGTCCATGTAAAAAACCTGTCTGATTAGGATGAATAATATTCGACAATACCTTTTTAATTATATGGGCTAAGCATTTTGGTTAGACTTTTTGCATCACAAGACCGAAGTGTACGAGGTCGCCAATGTTTTTAACGGACTGGATCTTTATATTTACCACTTGGATCCTGTTTCACTAATAATGAAATCAGACCTTCTTGTTGAGTGTCTGATAATATACTATTTATATAACATGCTAATAACGGTCCTCTGAGTATATAGGTTTGGTATTCCTCCACTGGTGTGTCCTCCAGCTGGTGTGTCCTCCAACAGTTTTCCCAGACTTAAAGGCTTTAATTGCATCAAGAAGGTCCTCCTCTGTAACTTGGCCTTCACATGAGTCTTTCTGTACAGCTGTTAATTTTACATTATTTATGGAAAAAAATCCATAAGGATTAGGTAAGGACAACTTGGTTTCAGATTGTCTTTCAAGGGTGGGCAGTCATTATGTTTTGTGTTTAGCCAGTGTGTAGCCCTGGCTCACAATTTATTTTGACTTCTGGTTTTGCCGTTTTGGAGATTAACTTTTTTGGGGTAGGGCTCGTTCCAAGGGGATGTGAGTTATAGACATGTGTGTGATTTTACCCGTTTCTCAAAAACAGCACAGGTGTTTCACCTCTGCTGGCCCAGGGGATATTTAAGAGTGGCTGGCCCAGGGGATATTTAAGAGTGGCTGGCCCAGGGGATATTTAAGAGTGGCTGGCCCAGGGGATATTTAAGAGTGGCTGGCCCAGGGGATATTTAAGAGTGGCTGGCCCAGGGGATATTTAAGAGTGGCTGGCCCAGGGGATATTTAAGAGTGGCTGGCCCAGGGGATATTTAAGAGTGGCTGGCCCAGTGCTCCAGTTGTCTTGAGAGATGTGGAGGGTTAACACCTTTAGATAACGCTCCCTATTTGAGTTCTAGACAAACATTCCTTTATCAGATCTTCCCTGTTTTCGTTTTGCTCCACCATTCTGGTTTGCTTCCTGTCTTTAAGTTTGGTGTGTTATAATTTGGTTAGCCTCTTAGTGGTCAGATGTAGTGGGTCTCATGGTGGGTGTCTTTCAGGTCCCAGTTGTTGTTGCTATGCAACTTTCAGTGGACATGAGTGTCTTTCAGAAACCTTCCTAAAACAATCTGTTCTATTTTGGTTGCTGTCAGTGACAACTTTATTTTTTAGGTACCCTTCTATTTGAGTGACATTTTTGGTTTCCTTGCTGTGGAACGTGACAATAGATCTATAGTATTTTTCCTTTACAACAACAGCTGCCATGAAATCTTTGACAGGGACTACTGTCAGGGACTACTGTCAGGGACTACTGTCAGGGACTACTGTCAGGGACTACTGACAGGGACTACTGTCAGGGACTACTGTCAGGGACTACTGACAGGGACTACTGTCAGGGACTACTGTCAGGGACTACTGTCAGGGACTACTGTCAGGGACTACTGACAGGGACTACTGTCAGGGACTACTGTCAGGGACTACTGACAGGGACTACTGTCAGGCACTACTGTCAGGGACTACTGTCAGGGACTACTGTCAGGGACTACAGGTTTAATAAATAACATTAAAGCTGTCACATCTTCATCCAATGCTTTGATCATGAGAGGGCCATATGTCTCTACCTTCCTCTTCCTCCCTCTTCCTTCCTCTACACCAACTTTGCCTCCCTCCCATCATCCCTTCTTCTGTCTCTCTCGCATTCTCTTTTTCTCTCTCTCTATCTCACCCTCTCTCCGTCCCTCTCCCCCTCCCTCTCTCTCTCTCTCTCTCTCTCTCTCTCTCTCTCTCTCTCTCTCTCTCTCTCTCTCTCTCGCTTCCCCCCCCCCCCCCTCTCTCTGCACCTTCTTCCAACATGTGGAACCATTATCATCTCAGACAGTTCAGCTCACACCATGATGGAGGTACAAGACACAATTGTATGCAAGTAAATTGGATAATCCTCCCCCAGAAATAAAAATCATGAAACCCCTTGTCAATTTGGTGAAAGCCTATGTTCTACAGTTTCAGCGGGTAAAATAATACATTTGCCATGACTTAACTTCTTTGTCCATCTGTGAAATCAGGAAATTGTGAAGGAACTGTGTGGTTCTTGGCACACTATCACATTTCATAACGCTTTAAAACAATTACCTGCACTCCAGATCACCAAATCAGCCAATAGATAGTAGTATGGGCATACTTGTCTATCTGTTTATATCGTCATGACAAAGTATATATTTTGCTTAGATGTGCTCAATCTAAACAGTGTACTAAATTATTCAACTCAGTCCTTCAAGTACCTTCTTGCAAAGCCAGCTGTGTGTCTGTGTTAGGAAAGAGCCGTTGACTGCTAAACTGAGAGTGCAGTTTGTTTTAGGTGGTTCTACAGCTAGCTAGCTACTTCACATGCTGTTATTGACGTTGGTATTATTGTGCGTAGCTATGTTTGCTAGCTAGCTAGCCAGCCAGCCCAGAGAGAGAGCATTGCATTTTGGGTTTTTGTAGTCAACTTGTGCTGCAACAGATTTCCACGATTTTCGCACGTTGCTACACACCTTGTTATAACAACAAAATGAAACATTTGTTCACAAAAAATATTGTTTTCACAGTGTTATTTAACAGTGTTTAACACTGGAACTTTGACACCAGTCCGTCAGTGTCATCTGTCATTGGGTGAGTCACATCCTGGTTGACCCAACTGCTGGGTTGCAGCCATCTGATCTGTTGTATTGTTATCACATGTTAAGGTTGAAGCTTTAATTATACAAGTGTATGAGTTCCTCAAAAGTCTGTGCACATCCACATTTTGAGATAAATCAAAAGTTAGTAAATAAGCCACATCCTAACATTGTATCTTAATGTTGGGATTTGCAAATTATAATGTTCTGAATGTTATATAAGAATATGAGATATGCAAAAAAATAATAATAATAACACAGATTTAACATGATTTATGAAAGCCACACCCCTAAAAGGCCACACCTCCTGAAAAATTACTTGTGGTTTACGTTAAAAAACACCCAGCCGCTGGGCCAACCCAATTGGTAGTAAAAAACAAGTAACAACTGATGCTTCTATTTAACCAGCGCAGAGAGAGAGAGAGAGAGAGAGAGAGAGAGAGGGAGACAGAGAGGGAGAGGGAGAGAGAGAGAGAGAGAGAGAGAGAGAGACAGAGAGACAGAGAGAGAGAGAGAGAGAGAGGAGAGAGAGACAGAGAGAGAGAGAGAGAGAGAGAGAGAGAGAGAGAGAGAGAGAGAGAGAGACAGAGAGAGAGAGAGAGAGAGAGAGAGAGAGAGAGAGAGAGAGAGAGAGAGAGAGAGAATGTAAAAAGACACATTTTGGGATCTTATTGGGTTTAACCTTTAACAAACTAAGCTCTCTAGAAATTCATAAGTTATATTCGTCAATAATTAATGGTATGTATAACATTGTGTTTAGGAATGAGTGTTAGGTTAATATAGTTTCAGTAGCTAAACCAATGTCATACTGTGAGACAGATTTGAAGTCTGTAAAAAAGGCATTTTGGCCATTATAAACTTGATTATATTTTTCATAGAGAATTGTTGGACTGGCATGAGAAATAGGCTGCAATTACATACAATTACATAATGAAGGACAAAGTGAAAGAATATGGCATACATTTGTTAAACTGCGAGAGTACAACCATTTTCTCAGCTGGCAGAAGAGAACGAGTCACCCAGTACACAGAGCACTATTAGGACCAGGTAACATCGGTAAAACCTGCAGAATTAATGTATGTATCAGGTTAAATTGTTATATCCGTTGTAACCTACCCCTGGTTGCCGTTTCAGCCAGATGCAGGAGCAGCAGAATAGCCGGTAGTACAATTAGTCTCGGTATCGGAAGTTTACCGGGTCTCATGGTCCTTGTTTTGGGGTCAGTCCGCGATCCAGATAACGCTCCATGGTTGGAAACTCTGCCGGTAACGGACATGACAGCGGAGCCGTGACAGTGACAATCGTTCCCATATAATAAACAAACAAAAAAGGAAAGGCTGGTTCCTACGCGTCAACAGACATCCCATCCTCTCTCTCTCTCGCTCTCTCTCTCTCACACACACACACTCTCACATGCACACTTTTACACACACACATTTTCAAAGGAAGAAAAACGATGCCGAGTGGGCGGGGTCCGTTGTGCAGTGGGAATGTGGCGTCAGTCTCATCCAAAACTGAGTTTTGTAAGTGAGTTTGTCACAATTTACTGAAGGTTGGTTATGGATTACCACCATGCACACTTTCCCAGTGCCCACTAACAAGAAAGAAGCAGCTGTGCTGATTGGGCTCTATCACCTGCATTCTATCCAAAACAACATGTCGCCATTGTAATATTTTAATATCACTTGGCCCTAAGCACTTTATGGAGTGGCCACTTGGTGATGTGTTTGATAGTGATCACTCAAGTCTGACACTTTTTGGGGCTTAATTATAATTGAGACTATCAGAGCTCACTTGCATACCAACTGCAACGTGTCCATATTCCAAAACCCATTTGAGAGCTTCTTGTGTCCCCCCACCACCTGTTTGTGTCCCCCCACCACCTGTTTGTGTCCCCCCACCACCTGTTTGTGTCCCCCCACCACCTGTTTGTGTCCCCCCACCACCTGTTTGTGTCCCCCCACCACCTGTTTGTGTCCCCCCACCACCTGTTTGTGTCCCCCCACCACCTGTTTGTGTCCCCCCACCACCTGTTTGTGTGGTGGGGGGACACAAATACTCACAAATACTCTGCAGAAATCTCTGTCTGGAGAGGGTGATCAGACCCCGCTTGGATGTTTTATCTTTCCCTGATGATAATCTGTTTGAGTGTTTCAGTTTTTATGCACAATCAATCATTAATCGGAACAATATTCTCAGCCCTCATATCGGGAGTTTTTTATATAACATCAGTGATGCTGAGAATATTTCCAAGGCAACCATCTGTCGGGCTGTCAGATATGTGACTCTTGCACTGAAACGTTTACTGTACACTTTTGTGGAGTACCCAAGTCAGACCCACAAGCCTCATAAAAGAAGAATTCCACAGAATTGCAGGTATCAGTCCAAGCAATCATTCATTTATTTAGTATGAAGCTTTGAGACATGAAGCGCATCAGTTAATTTGATATATTTGAGGGTTTCCAGGTGTGATTGGCTGCATAGATGGCACTCATATTCCTATCACAAAATACAAAATAATACATTGAATTTCACAGTGCCAGGTCTACTTAGTTTCAATGTAAGTCATGGGCCAATGCTGAACAACATCTTACTGAGGTAAGTTGTGCTGTGGAGGTGGATGGACCCACTTCCTCATTGTAATTTCCAGCAGGGAGGTCTGTTATGGCAGAATCTCCACCAGACAGATTACACCATCAGTAACTGGTAGAAAATGTAGATCAGACAGTTAAATTATAACTTTACCCAGAAAAGTGCCCCACCTAATTTGAATTTTGTTTTTACAACAGTTTGCAGGCCACATAACTATTTTTCAAATATATAACTATAGTATAGTCACCTTAAAATAGATATGATGTCGGAAGGACAACTAAGAATCTGAAAAAGTAACAGCAGTCAATTACAAAACTTCTACCACTACAAGAAAATCAGTGTTGTGTCTGAGATGGATGGATGGGCGTCACTGAGATAACACTGGAAAAAGGATGAATGTAGTACTTACAGTTTAAGTCAGAAGTTTACATGCACTTAGGTTGAAGTCATTAAAACTCATTTTTCAACCACTCCACAGATTTCATGTTAACAAACTATAGTTTTGGCAAGTCGGTTAGGACATCTACTTTGTGCATGACACAAGTAATTCTTCCAACAATTGTTTACAGACAGATTATTTCACTTATAATTCACTATAACACAATTCCAGTGGGTCAGAAGTTTACATACACTAAGTTGACTGTGCCTTTAAACAGCTTGGAAAATTCCAGAAAATGATGTCATGGCTTCAGAAGCTTCTTATAGGCTGATTGACATCATTTGAGTAAATTAGAAGTGTACCTGTGGATGTATTTCAAGGCCAACCTTCAAACTCAGTGCCTCTTTGCTCAACAACATAGGGAAAAAAAAGAAATCAGCCAAGACCTCAGAAAAAAAATTATAGACCTCCACAAGTCTGGTTCATCCTTGGGAGCAATTTCTAAATGCCTGAAGGTACCACGTTCATCTGTACAAACAATAGTATGCAAGTATAAACACCATGGGACCACGCAGCCGCCATACCGCTCAGGAAGAAGACGAGTTCTGTCTCCTAGAGATGAACGTACTTTGGTGCGAAAAGTGCAAATCAATCCCAGAACAACAGCAAAGGACCTTGTGAAGATGCTGGAGGAAACAGGTACAAAAGTATCTATATCCACAGTTAAACGAGTCCTATATCGACATAACCTGAAAGGTCTCTCAGCAAGGAAGAAGCATAAAAAAGACAGACTACGGTTTGCAACTGAACATGGGGACAAAGATCATACTTTTTGGAGAAATGTCCTCTGGTCTGATGAAACAAAAATAGAACTGTTTAGCCATAATAACCATCCCAACCATGAAGCACGGGGTGGCAGCATCATGTTGCTGCAGGAGGGACTGGTGCACTTCACAAAATAGATGGCATCATGAGGAAGTAAAATTATGTGGATATATTGAAGCAACATCTCAAGACATCAGTCAGGAAGTTAAAGCTTGGTCGCAAATGGGTCTTCCAAATGAACAATGACCCCAAGCATACTTCTAAAATTGTGGCAAAATGGCTTAAGGACAACAAAGTCAAGGTATTGGAGTGGCCATCACAAAGCCCTGACCTCAATCCTATAGAACATTTGTGGGCAGAACTGAAAAAGCATGTGTGAGCAAGGAGGCCTACAAACCTGACACAGTTACACCAGTTCTGTCAGGAGGAATGGACCAAAATTCACCCAACTTATTGTGGGAAGCTTGTGGAAGGCTGCCCGAAACATTTGACCCAAGTTAAACAATTTAAAGGCAATGCTACCAAATACTAATTGAGTGTATGTAAACTTCTGACTCACTGGGAATGTGATGAAAGAAATAAAATATGAAATAAATCATTCTCTCTACTATTATTCTGACATTTCACATTCTTAAAATAAAGTGGTGATCCTAACTGACCTAAGACAGGGAATTTTACTAGGATTAAATGTCAGGAATTTAATTGTATGTGTGTGTGTGTGTGTCCGTGTGTGTGTCCGTGTGTGTGTCCGTGTGTGTGTGTGTCCGATGGCAACAAGATCATATTGTACAGCAGTTTCATCAGGTAACATGAATACAAAGCTGGCGGGAGGTGGTTAGAATGGGATGGGAGGCCAGAAGTCTGTGTAACCAATAGAGAGTCAGAGTCCCGAGTGTGATAACAGACGTAGTCTGTCCCATGGTTGGGTAAAGAAAGTTTGTAGTCAAACTTCAAAGCCTGTGGATCTCTGGCTTCACACGTGGGAAATGTGGTTGGGGTACTTGCTTAAAGAAAATGGCAGTGGACCACTAGCTCACCCGACCTGTGTTGATTTACATTTTGCAGTTTCTTTGCAAGTTACTGTCTCTGGCAGCGTGGAGAGTAGCCTAATCCATGGACTGACAAAATACGTGACACAACTTTACAAAACCTGGCGAAATCATTTCAAGTCTTAAGGCTCCAAGTCCAAGTCAAGTCTCAAGTTATTTAATTTTTTATTAAGTTAAGTCTCAAGTCTGGTTGGAGTCCAATATTAACGACAAACCCTTTGCATAATGTGACTTGAAAGTAACTTTCCCAGGATTTCCAGAAATCCCAGTTGGAACATTCCTGGAGATGGGAGGGAATAAGCAGGAAATCCTTAAACCAGGAGCCTACATGCAGGTCTGATGTGGCCTGTAAACCATGAGTTTCAATCACTGTAATAAGTTCAAGCTAGGCCTCAAAATAAGGCCTCATGAGAATATAATAGTAATATCATCAAGAGTTTAATTACGAACATAACATTTGCCTAGGAACTCAGTTGGTGATGGCTACAAATACAGTCATGGGTGGTAGCTCTACAATTCACTCGAAAAGGCAAGGCACACTGGAAAATTATATCTTTACCTTTATAGTATTGCTGAGTGTGTAAGGCCTTTATTTTATTTTAATTTTATTTAACCTTTATTTATCTAGGCAAGTCAGTTAAGAACAAATTCTTATTAACAATGACGGCCTACACCGGCCTCCCCTAACCAGGACGACGCTGGGCCAATTGTGCGCCGCCCAATGGGACTCCTTTAAATATACCGTAGTTCACTCACAAACACACACTTCCCTCCCTTCCTCCCTCCCTTACATATACCGTAGTTCTCCCTCCCTCCCTCCCTCCCTCCCTCCCACCCTCCCTTACATATACCATAGTTCTCCCTCCCTCCCTCCCTCCCTCCCTCCCTCCCTCCCTCCCTCCCACCCTTACATATACCGTAGTTCTCCCTCCCTCCCACCCTTACATATACCGTAGTTCTCCCTCCTGTCTTTTACTTTATTTCCTTTCTCTCTCTCTCTCTCTCACTCACACCACATACTTGTGAATCCATATTCATTGTCATTAAACCCATACCAAAAAATAAAAACACTGAGTGAAGTTGACATTCCTTAATGGTGTTATTTGTGTCAATGTTGTCAAACTTTCAACAGAATATATGTGACAATCTCTATACATTCCACTTTGTCTTCTGTTCCTCAACGAGATCCAACATCAGTCAGCGTTACCAAGGAAACAGATGTCACTGTGACACTAGACGAGTGCAGCGAAATCGCTCCTCTCCATCTCTTTCTCCCCTCTTCTCTCTTTCTCTCCCCCTTTCTCCCCTCCTCTCTCCCTCCCCCTTTCTCGCCTCCTCACTCTCTCTCTCCCCCTCTCTCCCCCTTTCTCTCTCTCCCCCTCTCTCCCCCTCTCTCTCTCCCCCCCTCTCTCTCTCTCCCCCCTCTCTCTCTCCCCTCCTCTCTCTCCCTCTCTCTCCCCCCCCTCTCCCCCTCTCTCTCTCCCTCCCTTTCTCTCTCTCCCCCTCTCCCCTCCTCTCTCTCTCTCCCCCCCCTCTCTCTCTCTCCCCCCTCTCTCTCTCCCCTCCTCTCTCTCTCTCTCTCTCTCTCTCTCCCCCCTCTCTCAGTTGTATGATGCCTCAAGGCCCTCTAGAGGCCTCAGTATACGTCACTAATTCAGAGCCAATAACGAGCCTTATCTTGTTTTCTCACCTTGAGCCTAGCTAGCTGGCTAGCTGTTTGACAGTGTATGTACCCATGGCGATGTCAACTGCAGAGAGAGTAATCGAGGACGATGTGGCGGCTAAATTGTTAGCGTCGCCCTTTTCAAGACTAACTTTTAATGAAAAGTTACATCTTGTACAGACCCGGAGACCAACTCCTGCACTGCCTGATTTGGTGGAACGAGGAAAGAGTTTTGAAAGGCATTTTCAAGTTAATAATTATGTGCGTTATCCGTGGATAACCGGCTGTGAGCTGACAAAAAAGGAAATGCCAAACTTTCCAAACGCTGCGTTCTCAAGTCTCGAGGATTTGTAGCGGCTTAAAACAAAACTCACCGTTATACTCAATGTCTCTGTATCTGCTTACCTGTTGTCACGTTCGTGTAGGTGGAGAGACCAAGGTGCAGCGCAGTTGAAGTTGGACATTTTTTATTTAATTGAGAAATACAAAAATGACAAACAATACAAAGTAAATCCGCTACCAGAAAACGGAAACGCACTTTATCACTGACATGCAAATAATGACCCACACTTAGATACATACCTTATTAGAGACAATGCGCTACAGCTGCCTCTAATTAGGGATCCAACACAAACCACCACCAGATACAGAAAGAATAGACCTGTCAGACTCTGACCATGGCTATATAGAGAAGCAAAAGGCTTTTCTCTATGGCCAGAGCCTGACAGTACCCCCCCCCCCAAAGGCGCGGACTCCTGAACGCCCACCAATAAACACACCCATGGGGGGAGGGTTAGGGAGGGAATCTTAGTTCGTCTGTGGCGGTTCTGGCCCCGGCGAAGTGGACAGCTTCCACCCTGGCCTTCCTCTGATGACTGGGGCCGAACCGGGCACCGGTGGAGCGGACTGCTCTGGCACTGGAGCGGAGCAGTCGACCGGACCCAGACTGGGCACCGGTGGAGCGGACCGCTCTGGCCCGGGAGGTCGAGTGCGTGGAGCAGGTACTGGAGGCACCTGGCTGGGTGCACGCACTGGAGGTCGGGTGCGTGGAGCCGGCACGGGACGTACCGGACTGGGGAGGCACACCGGAGGTCGGGTGCATGGAGATGGCATAGGAAGCACTTGGCTGGGCGCACACACTGGAGGTCGGGTGCGGGGAGCCGGCATGGGACGTACCGGACTGGGGAGGCGCACCGGAGGTCGGATGCGTGGAGCCGGCCCTGGAAGCACCTGGCTGGGCGCACGCACTGGAGGTCGGGTGCGGGGAGCCGGTACGGGACAAACCGGACTGGGGAGGCGCACCGGAGGCCGGCCCTGGAAGCACCTGGCTGGGCACACGCACTGGAGGTCGGGTGCAGGGAGCCGTACCGGACTGGGGAGGCGCACCGGAGGTCGGGTGCGTGGAGCCGGCCCTGGAAGCACCTGGCTGGGCACACGCACTGGAGGTCGGGTGCGGGGAGCCGGCACGGGACGTACCGGACTGGGGAGGCGCACCGGAGGTCGGGTGCGGGGAGCCGGCACGGGACGTACCGGACTGGGGAGGCGCACCGTTGGAGCGGACTGCTCTGGCACTCGAGGGGAGCAGATGGCCGGACCCGGACTGGGCACTGGTGGAGCGGACTGCTCTGGCACTGGAGCGGAGCAGATGACCGGACCCGGACTAGGCACCGGTGGAGCGGACTGCTCTGGCACTGGAGCGGCGCAGATGGCCGGACCCGGACTAGGCACTGGTGGAGCGGACTGCTCTGGCACTGGAGCGGAGCAGATGACCGGACCCGGGCTAGGCACCGGTGGAGCGGACTGCTCTGGCACTGGAGCGGAGCAGATGACCGGACCCGGACTAGGCACCGGTGGAGCGGACTGCTCTGGCACTGGAGCGGAGCAGATGACCGGACTAGGGATGCTCACCATGGGCACCTTTAACGCCAGCTCCGTCTCTATCCTATCGCACTCCTCCTCCAGTTGCCTCCATTCCTCTAACACCCCTCCGTAATATGCCTCCAAGTCTGACTCTTCCTCCTTACTCCTCGCCCCCCAATAGTACTTCGGCATCGTCCACATGGGGAGTGGTACTGGTTCTTCTTCCTCGTAGCCAGACCACCCCCATAGAAGCAAAAGGCTTCTCTATGGCCAGAACTTGACACCTGTCTAGTTTTGACCCTTCCAGTGTCCACTGCATCAGTAGAAAGAACATGTTCTGCACTAAAAAGGATCAAGACATATTCCAGGAACACCACTGGACAGGCCCGACTGTCAGCCCTGGCTTGGATCTCAATCGAAAAATAACTTATTTTGGATTTAAAATCAAAAGACAAGTTATATGAACCTGCCATTGGCCATTTCATAAAGAAGGACAGGAGAATGGACTTGGTTTTTAAATTATAATCATAATGGTGAGTGGACTTTTTGTTTTCATCTACAGCTTGCTTTTTGTTGCTATCTCGTTCATATCATTTTGAATACAATGTGTCAAATATTATTTCAACTTTACATCACTGGTTGTGTTGTGAAAACAAAGGTAATGATGTTACATTTGGAAGTACTGGTACATGACATTTCGTGTTGTGGTGCAATGTTTTTATTGTTGCATGCTGGAGATAGAACATTGAATACAGCGCAACTTGTTTCTCTCTGACAGCATATATTACTGTCCGTGGTCTTGAAACAATGTCAGTAGTTGTGTGGTTGAATTTATTCCGACACTATTTGAGTGACTGTTTTGGCAAATGTTTCTTTGAAACGACACAACTGTATTTTCTTCTAAAGTGGTTCCTGCTATCGATATTTGTAACTGTTGTGTTCGTGTTCTGCTTCTGTGAACCACAGCCGAGGAGTGGCTTAGGACCGTTTGACTCTGTCGTCAAATAATTGCTTCTCCTACCTACTGTAGGTCTACAAAAGAAAGGTCTCAAGTCATGCTCTGTATAAACAGCTCCAATAGTCACGGTTCGCTACTTTAATGAAAGATATAACACAGTATTCAGTCAGTAAAATACATAAAGCAGTCCAGTTCATTCATCTGGTCCATGCTGTAAAACTAGAAGATGGAATATGGAATCCTAAAGTGAGAAAATTAGAAATGAAAGAAGGAAATTAAATGAAAGAGTGATAGAAGGGGTGAGAGAGGAAGAGGGAGGAAGAGGGAGGAAGAGAGAGGAAGAGGGAGAGAAAGGGAGAGAGAGGAAGAGAAAGGAAGAGGGAGAGAAAGGGAGTGAGAGGAAGAGGGAGAGAAAGGGAGCGAGAGGAAGAGGGAGAGAAAGGGAGAGAGAGGAAGAGGGAGAGAAAGGGAGTGAGAGTATGTGAACGGCTGGAGAGTATTTAGTATTCCTCCTCCTGCCCACCCCTGATGCACCCTAACATGTTCGCAACGTCCTCTCGCTCAGCGCCTCGTTCCCTCTACACTCAACGTGACAGAATGATCCACTACCAAGGGAACCCGCAGCGAGAGGAAGAAGAGGAGTATTGGTGTTTCGACACAATGGGCTTCGTGGAGGAGTGTGGACAGCACCGGCGTCGTCATCGGAGACGTCGAGGAGCGAGGCCTGTGGAGGTAGCACAGCCACTGGTGGTGGGGAGCATTTGGGGCTTCTCTACAACTGCAGAGGAAGAGGAGCTCGTGGATGGACCAGCGTGGGGGCTTGGGACAGAGCCCTTAACAGCGGAGTATGAGGAGAGGAAGGACTGACAGTGGACAGCCCCGAAGGTCCCCCATATTGAAAGTAGGGGGGGGTCGTGGGGTCCTTGGGACGCGAGGGACATGGAGGAGGAGAAGCGGCTGAGGAGGTATTTCGGGTGGGCCGAGGAGGACGACGAGATGATGCGTTCGGTCTCCGGTCCCAGTACAAGAACTCGAGCGCGCTCCCGGCCTGCCCTACCCACGCGCCTCCTCAGCCCGGTACGTCCAGCGACAGCTCCCAACACCGGAGATCCAGTGCGTGTTCCCAGCCCATGGACCTCAGTACCCACGCCACGCGATCCACCGTCGGTCAGCCATCCCAGTGTGAAAGAACAGCTCCCACCACTTCCGCCTCCGACGGCCGAAAACAGGAAGACGCCGGAGGGTTTCTTCGATCGGTCGAAGGAGGAACAAGCGAAGTGGTGGAGACTCTGGGTGGCCCTTCCTCCCGATACCAAGCCCAACCCTCACGTTCGGGAGATCGAGGAGGCGGATAATTTTGAGGCTAGATTGGCGATCTGGAAGAAGCGTCTGGCTCACCTCTTTCCCGAGGGAAAGAAAGAGGAAGGGTCTGAGCTCCTCGCCAGGCCGGTGCCCAGTTCAGGACAGGCAGACAGGTCGATTAAACATCCGGAGCTGTCATCTACACTGCTGCCTGGGCTGGGCACGGCAACCAATCTACCCTCAACTCGATTCGTCTCCCGGTCGAGGGTCCAGCCCTACATCTCCCGTGCCTGCTCTTCACCCCAGACCACCGGTTCACCGCCAGTCAGACACAGCCTGTGCCTGCTCCTCACCCCAGACCACCGGTTCACCTCCCTAGTCAGGTACAGCCAGTGCCTGCTCCTCGCACCAGCCCAGTGGTGCGTTCCCCCAGTCCGGTACGGCCCGTGCCTGCTCCTCTCACTCGACCTCCAGTAAGGGGTCGAGGTTTGGAGGCTCCAGGAATGGTTCAAAGCCTGGAGTCTCCAATAACAGCTCAAAGCCTAGAGCCTCCCACGACGGTTTGAAGCCCGGAGCCTCCAGTGACGGCTCGAAGCCCGGAGCCTTCAACCACGGTCTACAGCCCGGAGCCTTCAACCACGGTCTACAGCCCGGAGCCTTCAGCGACGGCCGACAGCCCAGAGCCTCTAGCGAGGGCCGACAGCCCAGAGCCTCCAGCTACGGCCGACAGCCCGGAGCCTCCAGCGACGGTCTACAGCCCGGAGCCTCCAGAGGCCAGCACAGCTCTGTGGCTGGAACCCTTCTCTGCGTCGGTGCCCAGGCCAGGCACGACGTACAGCCCCGCTTTGGAGCAGGAGCTCCATAGCATGTCGGTGCCCAGTCTGGGGTATAAGAGTATAATTTAAAATAAAATATATGTTATAATTGATAAATAAAGTTGATTTATTCTCTCACTGATTCATTAATATGGAGTTGGTTCTCCCTTTGCTGCTATAACAGTCTTGACTCTTCTGGGAAGGCTTTCCACTAGATTGCTGCGGGGACTTGCTTCCATTCAACCACCATTAGTGAGGTCTGACACTGATGTTGTGTGATTAGGCCTGGCTCGCAGTCAGTGTTCCAATTCATCCCAAAGGTGTTCGATGGGGTTGAGGTCAGGGCTCTGTGCAGGCAAGTCAAGATCTTCCACACCAATCTCGACAAACCATTTCTGTATGGATCTCGCTTTGTGCACAGGGGCATTGTCATGTTGAAACCGGAAAGAGCCTTCCCCAAACTGTTTCCACAAAGTTGGAAGCACACAATTGTTTAGAATATCATTGTATGCTGTAGCGTTAAGATTTCCCTTCACTGGAACTAAGGGGCCCAAACCATGAAAACAGCCCCAGACCATTATTCCTCTTCCACCAAACTGGCCATGGAAACCCAATTCATGAAGCTCCTGACGAACAGTTCTTGTGCTGTGCTACGTTGTTTCCATCGGTAGTGAGTGTTGCAACCGAGGACAGACGATCACTGAGTGTTGCAACTGAGGACAGATGATCACTGAGTGTTGCAACCGAGGACAGACGATTTTTACGAGCTTCAGCATTTGGCGGTCCATTCTGTGAGCTTGTGTGGCCAACCACTTCGCGGCTGAACCGTTGTTACTCCTAGGCGTTTCCACTTCACAATAACAGCACAGTTGCCCGGAGAAGCTTTAGCGCCACACCCTCCAATAGTGCCTCCTGTTCGCATTGGAGGATCAAGCATAAATCGGCTCTTAGAGGAATTGACAAACTGACTTGTTGGAAAGGTGGCATCCTATGACGGTGCCATGACGATGCCATGTTGAAAGTCACTAAGGCCATTCTACTGCCAGTGTTTGTCTATGGAGATTGCATGGCTGTGTGCTCGATTTCATACACCTGTCAGCAACAGGGGGTGGCTGAAATAGCAGAATCCACTCATTTTAAGGGGTGTCCACATACTTTTGAATATATATAGTGTATATTATTTATGTCAATGGGACTTCCTAGATTAAATACAATAAAATATGTAATACAATTTTTTTTTATATTAATTGATATAAAATGTATTAAGGGAGAGATGGAGCGAGAGAACAGAGGGAGACGGAGGACAGGATGTTTGAATTTAAGGAGGTATGGGGAGGGACAACAGTTAGGCTATAACCTCTCTCTCTCTCTGCCATGCACGTCCTGTTACACAGTCCATTTTTAATTCTATTTGGTTAATGGAAATACACTCAGACATTCTTTCCTCACACACTACAAAACAAAGGTTGCAGTCAGACAGAGTATAACTCAAATCAAATTAAAATACATTTGTATTCGTCACGTTTCAGAAACAGCAGGTGTAGACTAACAGTGAAATGCTTAAGGCAACCTACAGGTGTAGACTAACAGTGAAATGCTAAAGGCAACCTACAGGTGTAGACTAACAGTGAAATGCTTAAGCCCACCTACAGGTGTAGACTAACAGTGAAATGCTTAAGCCCACCTACAGGTGTAGACTAACAGTGAAATGCTTAAACCCACCGACAGGTCCTTTTCAACTATGCAGAGTTACAGGTAAATATAAAACATTTAAAATAATAATGCAATCAGAAAATGGTGGATTGATCTGATTATTGTAATCCTTCTTGTAATATTTGATGTGGGTTGTTGACGTCATCCGCCTGTATTCAGTGGAGAGAGAGGCTATGCTACTAGCATCATACCATGAATATGCAGTCTTCTCGAGACAATTCCGCTATAAAATGTTTTTTCTCAAAGTTGCCAGGATGTCACTTGTCCTACTTATATCAGTACACTCGTAACAACTTAAGCATTACGAAACGTATATTAAATCAAATAAACCTCATAGCAAATAAGCCATTCGTCACGCTCTCATCAACCTCCATACAAACAATGTGAAGCCGCCACCTGCTGGAGGGAAACGGATGTTCTGAGAGTTGGACCTCCCTCTTCCTCTTTGACTATAGGATGACTTCCTCATTGCGTCACACCCTCCATATAGAGCCTCCTGTTCGCATTGGCTGATCGAGCATAAATCCTCTTTTACAGACTGGTGTGTGGTAGGTAGACCTACCAAGGGCTTGGTGAACCCTTTCCACCAACATCACCTCGCTGCTGTATTGTACAATCCTTTTAAAACCTATGTTGATTGAGCGGATGATTAGTATCCCATATGGTCTAGCGGTTAGGATTCCTGGTTTTCACCCAGGCGGCCCGGGTTCGACTCCCGGTATGGGAATGAGTATTTTTATTACAGTTCTTACTTCTAAATAAATATTATAAGCAACTAATTTGCTTACATATTTCTACAATGACGCAAACACCCGTGACGTTCCGAGAGACGAGTATTCTGTGCAGTAAAACACAGGATAGTCAAGTTAATGTTCAATACATCAGTTTTGCTAGTACTGACTGTTACACATTTATGACAATATGTCCTTACGTTAAGTGTTGTGGTGTCCTGTGTAGCTCAGATGGTAAGGATTGTGGGTTCGATTCCCACGAGGGACCAGTATTAAAAAAGTATGAACATGAACGCAGTAACTGTATCTCTCTGGATAAGAGCGTCCGCTAAATTACTCCAATGTAAATGGTGTCTCTTGTCGCGTTTTGTCCTATTTTTTATTTATTTTTAATCCCCGTCCCCGCAGGTCTTTTGCCTTTTGGTAGGCCGTCATTGTAAATAAGAATTAGTTCTTAACTGACTTACCTAGTTAAATAAAAAATAAAATACAATTAAATGAAACATTGATTTCGCCAATTCCACTGCTGCTACTCGCTGTTTATTATCCATGCAGTCACTTTTCCCAAAGCCTCGACTAACCTGTAGCCCCGCACATTGACTCGGTACCGACCCATATAGCCTCGTTATTTTATTTTTTACATTACTTTATTTAGAAAATATTCTCTAAACTCTAATTCTTGAGCTGCATTGTTGGTTAAGGCCCTGTAAGTTAGCATTTCACGGTACATTCTACACCGGTTGTATTCGGCGCATGTGACAAACACACTTTGATTGATTTGATAAAATACTGTGTGAAACTAATACTGAGCTACAGTGAAAATGCTTTCACATGTTCTCCAATAGGTGGCGTCGTGGCACCATCGAACAGCATGACCTGTCTAAGTGTACAGTACTATTCTATCTCAGTGTTACTGTTACACTACTCCTAGATTCATTTCTAGCTTAATTGCATAACCAGAATAAGCGGCAGTTGAACTACTTAAAATGCTTTAACTACGGAATGTTAGAAATTAGTTATCACCCTGTAATAAGACCACAACTACAAAGCTACACTTACTGCATTGCATTACTTTTAGCCAAGTAAATACGATATCCTGCAGGTTTGTGCCGATTCTTAGCCTGAGTTCCAGTCGGTTTGTGCCATCACACCCCTCCTTGCCATGCCAACAGACTGGAACCAGGCTAGTTGATTCTCACAACTCTCCCCGAAGACTGCATTTCTGTAGATTGACCGTATGTCATGTGACACAGATCATTCTGCATCCTGGTTGATTTGCTATTACGAGTCACAGTATAATCTATGCCACTAGCTTCCATACAAGAAAACATATGATGATTAGGGGAAAGGCCTTGCAACCAACAATTATCCATCCAGGGGGAACACATCAAGCAGACTCAAAAATGACATACTGCCTCAGACAAGGCATCCATGTAAAGAAAACATTAGATTTTTTATTAGAATGGCATACAGTATCCAATCCTGTACAACATTTTACAACTCACTTTTTATTACAGAAATCCATTCAAACAACTGATGGACAAGATAAGAGTTCGTACCACCACTAAAACACAAACCCAGATCCTCACCAGATGTCAGGCTTTTATCAGTTCCAACCTTTAAGTCATTCAGACAAAACAAAAAGTCAAACCGAAAAACATTATCATGACTTGCCTAGTTAATTATAAAGGTTCACATTTTTTTAAATCATGATTCTGTCCACAAAGCAGGATCAACTGTTTTAACTCTGAAGCTCTAGATTTCATATTCGTTAAAAGCCTCAGTCCGTTGACTGATAGGACCTGGTCAAGCCTCAGTCCGTTGACTGATAGGACCTGGTCAAGCCTCAGTCCGTTGACTGATAGGACCTGGTCAAAAGTAGGGTGACTATATAGGGAATAGGGTGGCATTGAGTATTAACATAAACCATATTCAACTTCAACATTCTCTGTAAAAAGGTAAAAATACATGAGCGATATCGTCGTCCTTAACAGAGTTAAATAGCTAGCTGTTAAATTCCCATAACAGAACAACCAAGCAGACAGACACACATTCTCCTGACTGGAAGGAGGAGCATCTTGTTTCTCTTAGAAATTAGAAACCTTTAATTTAATAAGATCTCTAATATTGACCAGAGGCTCTGGTAAAACAGTAGACCACTATATAGGGAACCATTTGAGATATAGCCACAGCCACTGATCTGAGCTAAGCTTTGCATTTCCCCCTGATGTTTAAGCTCAGGGGTTGGTAAGAGTTAGCAGATCCTAGACCTGTGGTTAACGAGCCTAAAAGAACAGGTCGAAAGCACTGAGAGCTTCTGTCTCCATCTGCTGATTGGCTGACCCCGATATGAACTCTTCCAGGAAGTTCTCACCGGAGGTCGCGATTGGCCCATCTAGACCAGGCAGTGGCATTACTACACCGTGATTGGCGAATTGTAAGTTCGCAGGGGTCACCACCTGCGAGGCTCCACCAATCGCATTCCCCCCACACTCCAAGTTGCCACTCCCTTCTTGCCCATTTGTGGTCAGCATCTCCATGAAGCCTGTGCTGTCCGGTGATAGATTGCTGGCAGTTGTCGCGGGCGACAGAAGGTTGGCGAAGAACTCGTCGTAAGCGGGGCTGTCGTAGACGGAGGTACTGGAACTAACAGTATAGGGGGAACGAAGGTCGGTGCGGTCTGGTCTGCAGGTCTCTTCCTCTCCTCCTCTTCCTGCACCCACCTGGGACCCCAACATCTGATTCAGCTTCTCCAGTTTCTTCTTCTTGGCTTTCAGCTTCTTCAGCAGCTTGTACCTGAGGGCCTCTGTCTCACTGAGGCCTTCCGGAACCTTCGAGACCTGGCCACCGGGGCCTTGTTTCCTGGAAGAAGAGATTTTAAGGAGCTCTGTGACTCCTGGAGAAGGAGGGAGTGAGGTCATAATAGGATATGCTGATGTAGTGTTGTTGATCTGGGGGTTTCGCGAGGCCAGGGCACCAGGCTGACTTGGTGTCTTCCAGATGCCATTTTGAGGGTCAGTTCTTTGAGAGAGGAGCTGGATGGGAGGTGAAGTCTTGAAGGGGCTGTTTATGTCTGTATTTACGTTCCTGCTCCTGGCCTGGAACCCTCTGTACATCTCAGCAGCCTTCACCGGCAGGGCCTCATTGTCCTCCTTACCGAGTTTGGGTTTGGGGAGAGGCGGAGGCTTCTTCAGCCTGGTGTCTGGATTGGGGGGAGCCATCTTGGGGGTCTGCCTGTTCTGTGAAAGCTGCTGGAATCGGTTGGGCGTTGAGTGGTTGAATTGACTGGGTGGTCTCTGGGTGCTGGGGGGAGTGGAGGTAGAGGTGGGGTGGCGGCTGAGCTGGTACGACCAGTGGGAGTTGGGGTCCGGTGGCGGAGGGAGGCCAGGTTTGCTCTGCAGAGAGGTGGCGGTATTGGGGGTTTTGGGGTGGGGAGAAGGAGGGAGGCCAGGTGCTGGTGTGCTGGGTTCCACATATGATGGTGACATCATAGATACAACTGAGGGCAGGATTATTTCACCACAGTTCCCAGGAAGTGCCATTGGTGTAGCTGCAACTGGTGATGTTCTTGGTGTTACTGTTGATGTGACCACCTTAGCTGCTGCAGCAACTGGAGTGTTGGAGACCATCTTCTGTCCATTGCTGCCCCTCCTGACCTTGGGAGGACTAGGACTGAGTTCTTCAGAGTCGGGCTCAGGACTGCCACTGCTGTCAGGGAGAAACTCACTGGCCGTATCAGGGGACGTTGGTCTTTCCATGAAGTCATCATCATCTGTTTCAGGGGGCGTTTCAGATTCAGTGGGTATTTCATGGGTAGATGGGGTCCTTTCATGGACAAGTGGGAGAGTCTCGGTCTCAGATCTAGGAGCAGGGAGAAAGCAGAGGTCTCGTCCATTTTGTTTGGGAGCCGGGGTGATGTCATCCAACGGCCTGCCCTCAGAGTCAACTTTGACCTCTACGAGCATCAGGGTGACGATGTCATCGTGGGAGAGGCCATTGAAGGTGCCGGGCAGCGTGGCAGAACCGATGGACGCGTTACCAACGTTACTGGGTGTTACCGTGGTGTCCATGATGTCGTTTTCGGTATTGTCAGACACCGTCAGCGCCTCAACAATGGCCGTGTCATCAGACGGGGAAGGGAGCGGTACATAAGGAAGCCCGGAGGTGGAACCAATGGTGATGGGAGAGTCTACGTTATCAGTTATGGTGGTGTCCATATTGTTATCTATATAGCCAGCAGTTATGGTGGTGTCCATATTGTTATCTATATAGCCAGCAGTTATGGTGGTGTCCATTTTGTTATCTATACAGCCAGCAGTTATGGTGGTGTCCATATCAGTGTCTGCATCATCAGAGATTGTCTGAGAAAGGTCTAGAGATTCATTAATTACAAAGAGATTGGCTAAGTGAGGTGGCTTCAGTTCTTTCTGTATCAAGGAAGTGCTCGTCAGGGTTTTGGGATGAGAAGAACAGGGTGTCTGTGGGTTGTCCGGTCTGTCTGTCTCTAACTCCCAGAAGACCACATGGATCTCTCTAGGAGGGACCACCAGCTTGGTGTGGGAGACACAGTGAGGGTGTTTCAGGTCGTCAAACTCTAACCATGATCCTGTGGGGAGCAAGAGAGAAGAAAGTGTTAGGAATGGATTTTATACACTGGTGGTGGATGGGGAGAGTTACTAGTCACAGAGGAACAGATAACATGCTCCCTCTCTGGTGGTGGATGGGGAGAGTTACTAGTCACAGAGGAACAGATAACATTCTCCCTCTCAGACCATTCCTCAATTGTAGGAAGACTCTGGAATTAATGGAATATTGAAGATGATTTCTGGTGAGAGACCTACTTTATAAATGCTACACGTTATTGGACAGACTGACTTCTCAGTTATGAAATCTAGATTTGTTCCCATCCATTGATAATGGAAATATGAATAAAATAAAAATGAACTTGTTGACCAGTAAAAAACAACGATACTAATGAAATGACAGTTGGAATTGCCCCCGAGGGGACAAATAAAGTTATACTGAATTGAGTTCAAACAGACACTAAGTAAATTAAAAGTCCAACTGACCGTCAGGTCTGCGTATCCAGGTGACAAAGTGCTTGAGTGGCTGGTCATACTGTAGGACGGTGGTGATGGAGTATCTCTGCTGCTGGAAGGTGAAGGAGTACACACTGAGGTCGTTGTCAGGGAGACCTTCAACAAAGTGTAGCACAAACACAGGAGACACACTGGAAGAGACAACAGAGGAAAATGTCAGAAAATATACCTCTCCCCTCCCCTCCCCTCCATCTACACTGACTGAATAGGTAAAAAAAAATGTCCTGGGAAGCTCCTGAGAGGAATCCACTTGACTGTTAAGGTCAAGGTTGGGGTCAATTGAATTCTCCTCCTTCACTGAGTTGAAAGTTACCATTGTTTTCTATGGGTACTTTTCAATTTGGAAAAATAATTTAAATTTCCTTCAATTCCTGAATTGAAAACGGAATTGACCCCAACCCCTGGTTGAGATCCACACCAGGAATGAAAGGTTAAAGGTTGCGCCCTCACCTCTCCAACACCAACATCCTGGTCTGCTTCCTCTTATTACACTTGCTGCAATGTGATTGGTTGGCAGCATTGAGAGGGTGCCAATCAGTAACCACCTTGGTGAAAGTAGTGAGGGTCTTCTTACATCTGAAAGAAAAATAAATGTCATAGTTAGTTAGTATTCAGATTAAGAAACAGAGACACATTAGTGATGCAAGGGTTGACTCATAACACGCAGTACCGGAAAATATATACAGTGGGGAGAACAAGTATTTGATACACTGCCCATTTTGCAGGTTTTCCCACTTACAAAGCATGTAGAAGTCTGTAATTTTTATCATAGGTACTCTTCAACTGTGAGTGACGGAATCTAAAACAAAAATCACATTGTATGATTTTTAAGTAATTCATTTGCATTTTATTGCATGACATAAGTATTTGATACATCAGAAAATCAGAACTTAATATTTAGTACAGAAACCTTTGTTTGCAATTACAGAGATCATACGTTTCCTGTAGTTCTTGACCAGGTTTGCACACACTGCAGCAGGGATTTTGGCCCACTCCTCAATACAGACCTTCTCCAGATCCTTCAGGTTTCGGGGCTGTCGCTGGGCAATACGGACTTTCAGCTCCCTCCAAAGATTTTCTATTGGGTTCAGGTCTGGAGACTGGCTAGGCCACTCCAGGCCCTTGAGATGCTTCTTACGGAGCCACTCCTTAGTTGCCCTGGCTGTGTGTTTCGGGTCGTTGTCATGCTGGAAGACCCAGCCACGACCCATCTTCAATGCTCTTACTGAGGGAAGGAGGTTGTTGGCCAAGATCTCGCGATACATGGCCCCATCCATCCTCCCCTCAATACGGTGCAGTCGTCCTGTCCCCTTTGCAGAAAAGCATCCCCAAAGAATGATGTTTCCACCTCCATGCTTCACGGTTGGGATGGTGTTCTTGGGGTTGTACTCATCCTTCTTCTTCCTCCAAACACGGCGAGTGGAGTTTAGACCAAAAAGCTCTATTTTTGTCTCATCAGACCAAATGACCTTCTCCCATTCCTCCTCTGGATCATCCAGATGGTCATTGGCAAACTTCAGACGGGCCTGGACATGCACTGGCTTGAGCAGGATTTTAATCCATGACGGCGTAGTGTGTTACTAATGGTTCTCTTTGAGACTGTGGTCCCAGCTCTCTTCAGGTCATTGACAGGTGTCTTTTATACAGGTAACGAGTTCAAACAGGTGCAGTTAATACAGGTAATGAGTGGAGAACAGGAGGGCTTCTTAAAGAAAAACTAACAGGTCTGTGAGAGCCGGAATTCTTACTGGTTGGTAGGTGATCAAATACTTATGTCATGCAATAAAATGCAAATTAATTATTTAAAAATCATACAATGTGATTTTCTGGATTTTTGTTTTAGATTCCGTCACTCACAGTTGAAGTGTACCTATGATAAAAAATTACAGACTTCTACATGCTTTGTAAGTAGGAAAACCTGCAAAATCGGCAGTGTATCAAATACTTGTTCTCCCCACTGTATACGCAAGGCGGGCGGGTTTAGGGTCAATAAATATTGTGTGGATGAAGGGCTTTTGGGAACCGGCAGAACAAGTCCACGTTGATCCATGATGGCAGGACAATGTCAGCGTTTAATTCAATAAGAGAAGAGCTGCCAAACGGAGAGTTTAAAATAAAGAGAAGGGAAGGCCAGAAAAGTAATGTTTGGAAAAGATTTGGTCAAGTGTTAACTGAGGATGATAGCAGTGTGATGACTGAGGATGATAGCAGTGTGATGACTGGGGATGATAGCAGTGTGATGACTGGGGATGATAGCAGTGTGATGACTGGGGATGATAGCAGTGTGATGACTGGGGATGATAGCAGTGTGATGACTGGGGATGATAGCAGTGTGATGACTGGGGATGATAGCAGTGTGATGAATGGGGATGATAGCAGTGTGATGACTGGGGATGATAGCAGTGTGATGACTGGGGATGATAGCAGTGTGATGACTGGGGATGATAGCAGTGTGATGACTGGGGATGATAGCAGTGTGATGACTGGGGCTCTGTACAAAGACGGGACTTCAAATAGACCTATGGAACGTCAAGGGAACTGTAGCCTACTGTTTATATGGATTAAATGAAAACAGACGTCTGGACACTGACTGTAGGTCTAGAACCTCTCACACAGCCTTAACATACATTTCTGCAGAATTAAGCATTTCTTGCAGTAAAATTATACACCAAATGTACATTTTGAGAAGTGGATAAATGTGATTTATTTTTTCAGCATCTTGAGATGGAACGTCTGTCTTTATTAGCTTCATAACAGCTGTTGTTAATAAAGTTTTGTCTGGATCAGAATGATCCGGATCAGGTAATCCCACGTGTTTCTATTAAGGATCAGGTAATCCCACGTGTTGCTATTAAGGATCAGGTAATCCCACGTGTTGCTATTCAGGATCAGGTAATCCCACGTGTTGCTATTCAGGATCAGGTAATCCCACGTGTTGCTATTCAGGATCAGGTAATCCCACGTGTTGCTATTCAGGATCAGGTAATCCCACGTGTTGCTATTCAGGATCAGGTAATCCCACGTGTTGCTATTCAGGATCAGGTAATCCCACGTGTTGCTATTCAGGATCAGGTAATCCCACGTGTTGCTATTCAGGATCAGGTAATCCCACGTTTTGCTATTCAGGATCAGGTAATCCCACGTTTTGCTATTCAGGATCAGGTAATCCCACGTGTTGCTATTCAGGATCAGGTAATCCCACGTTTTGCTATTCAGGATCAGGTAATCCCACGTTTTGCTATTCAGGATCAGGTAATCCCACGTTTTGCTATTCAGGATCAGGTAATCCCACGTGTTGCTATTCAGGATCAGGTAATCCCATTTTACTTTTGTGTTGGTTTTTCAAAGCGACATTGGATTGGATCACCCTGATCAGATACACTTTTCAAGATTATCAAATCTGGATTACCAGTGCTCTAAATGGGATTCCATATCACAATGTAGGGATGCAAACTGGTGACGGCCCAAACATGCAAACAATCCCTGCTAGGGGGAAATGTAGGTTTTAACTAATTAAACAACAAAGAATATTATCTGTCTCTGTCTGTCACGTGTACCAACTACAACAGGTGTAGACCTTACAGTGAAATGCTGACTAACAAGCCCTTAACCAACTACAACAGGTGTAGACCTTACAGTGAAATGCTTACTAACAAGCCCTTAACCAACAATACAATAGGTGTAGACCTTACAGTGAAATGCTTACTAACAAGCCCTTAACCAACAATACAACAGGTGTAGACCTTACAGTGAAATGCTTACTAACAAGCCCTTAACCAACAATACAACAGGTGTAGACCTTACAGTGAAATGCTGACTAACAAGCCCTTAACCAACAATACAACAGGTGTAGACCTTACAGTGAAATGCTTACTAACAAGCCCTTAACCAACAATACAACAGGTGTAGACCTTACAGTGAAATGCTTACTAACAAGCCCTTAACCAACAATACAACAGGTGTAGACCTTACAGTGAAATGCTGACTAACAAGCCCTTAACCAACAATACAACAGGTGTAGACCTTACAGTGAAATGCTTACTAACAAGCCCTTAACCAACAATACAACAGGTGTAGACCTTACAGTGAAATGCTGACTAACAAGCCCTTAACCAACAATGCCTTAAGAATTTTCTCCACGGTGCCTAAAACGTCTTTGTCCGCAAAAGAAGAAATTACTGAAAACTTTACCGATGTCAACTAGATTTAGGCAATCGTTCTATGGATTTATGACATTCTGGGGGCCAAGGGTTTATTTAGTTGTCTAGGGCAACATGTAATGACAGAAGAGAAGCTGCATGTATCCAATTATAGACAGTTTACTAACTAATTGAGAGCTTGGGACTATAAGGATTTATCTGCAAAAAGATGATTCTGAGAGAATTGGCTTTAAAAGTTCCGAACCCTCATTTGAATGGTGTACATTTTTATCTTGTATTCTTTTGAACTTAACATGACTTGGGGTATTTGGAGTAACTATACAGTGCATTCGGAAAGTATTCAGACCCCTTGATTTTATCCCCATTTTGTTACGTTACAGCCTTATACTAAAATGGATTAAATAAATAAAAAAATCTCATCAATCTGCACACAATACCGAAAACAGATTTTTTGATTTCTTTGCAAATTTAATAAAAAATAAAACACAGAAATACCTTATTTACATAAGTATTCAGACCCTTTGTTATGACTCAAAATTGAGCTCAGGTGCTTCCTGTTTCCATTGATCATCCTTGAGATGTTTCTACAACTTGATTGGAGTCCACCTGTGGTAAATTATATTGATTGGACATGATTTGGAAAGACACACACCTGTCTATATAAGGTCCCACAGTTGACAGTGCATGTCAGATAAAAAAACCAAGCTATGAGGTCGACGGAATTGTCCGTAGAGCTCAGAGACGGGATTGTGTCGAGGCACAGATCTGGGGAAGGGTACCAAAACATTTCTGCAGCATTGAAGGTCCCCAAGAACACAGTGGCCTCCACCATTCTTAAATGAGAGCTGGCCGCCCGGCCAAACTGAGCAATCGGGGGAGAAGGGCCTTGGTCAGGGAGGTGACCAAGAACCCAATGGTCATTCTGACAGAGCTCTAGAGTTCCTCTGTGGAGATTGGAGAACCTTCCAGACGGACAACCATCTCTGCAGCACTCCACCAATCAGGCCTTGATGGTAGATAGGCCAGACAGAAGCCACTCCTCAGTAAAAGGCATGACAGCCCACTTGGAGTCTGATGAAACCAAGATTGAACTAATTGGCCTGAATGCCAAGCGTAACGTCTGGAGGAAACCTGGAACCATCCCTACGGCGAAACATGGTGGTGGCAGCATCATGCTGTGGGGATGTTTTTCAGCAGCAGGGACTGGGAGACTAGTCAGGATCGAGGGAAAGATGAACTGAGCAAAGTACAGAGAGATCCTTGATGAAAACCTGCTCCAGAGCGCTAAGGACCTCCGACTGGGGTGAATGTTCACCTTTCAACAGGACAACGACCCCGAGCACACAGCAAAGACAGCGCAGGAGTGGCTTCGGGACAAGTCCTTGAGTGGCACTTGAACCTGATCTAACATCTCTGGAGTGACCTGAAAATAGCTGTGCAGCGACGCTCCCCATCCAACCTGACAGAGCTTAAGAGGATCTGCAGAGAAGAATGGGAGAACCCCCCCCTCCCCCAGAATACAGGTGTGCCAAGCTTGTATCATCATACACAAGAAGACTCGAGGTGCTTCAACAAAGTACTGAGTAAAGGGTCTGAATTCTTATATAAATGTGATTTAAGTTTTTTATTTGTAATAAAAAGCTCTTGAAAAAGCCTACAAAATATTGGAAATTACAAGCGAAAACATGTCCAAATACCCAGTCTGTCAAAAAATGATATTTGCTCCGCCATCTGACTGTAGCCTGCATTGTATTTTCTATATTAGTGGGTTAGGGTCGGGTCTTTCACTGTATCACATATAGTCGGGTGAACAAACAGCTGACCCACTAACACCCTCTGGTCCCGTTAAGTCAGTCAGTCAGACATTGCCTTGTACACTCCCTTTCTGTCAACATTACTCCCTTTCTGTCAACATTACTCCCTTTCTGTCAACATTACTCCCTCGTCTTTGCCATTCAAAAGACCAGTTCAACAGAGACAGTTCCCATATAGTTTAGCGAGGGCTGTTTAAAGACATTCTCAGGGCAGAAGACTGTACTGTACTTCTGGAGGAAGAGGAGGAGGAGGAAGAGGAGGAGCGCACAATCACCATATTGATATATTCAGTTCACTTGTTCTCCCTCCCTCCTCCTTCCTCCCTCCCTCCTCTACGTTTTGATGCATATCCCAGCAGCATGTTGTGCCTCAGGATATCTAGGATGCCGTTAAAGGCCCGGTGATATGTCTGCTGAAGGTAGGTAGGAGGGAAGGACAGTCTACTACTCTGATTGGTTAGGATCATATGACAGAGTCTACTCTGATTGGTTAGGATCATATGAGTCTACAGTATTGACACCGTATTGCAGTGGGACTACCAGAGGCTTCTTCTGAAAAATAAAAAAGTTGTCAAACACAGATCTTCTAGGATGATGACTAATAAGGATATTGATCAATAATTCACTGATAGAGAGATTGGCGATTCTCCATTGAAAGAGCTTCTTAGTCCAAGACTAGGTTAAAACTGCAAGTTTTAGTTAAAGATGGCTCTTACTTGGTGTTGGTGGCATGCTGACAGGTTGTTGAGATGCACTCAAACTGCCACTCATAAGACTGTTGGAAGAGAGACTCGGCCCAGGAGTCAGCCCTGAGGAGGAGAGGCAGGGCAGACACCGGTGTCTCATTCTGACCTGCAGGAGAGGAGACAACACAGCTGGGATCAGGGTTAGGTCAGGGGTCAAAGGACTGCATACTAAAGGTCAAATCAGGTCCACCTGGTATCAATGATATCTTATGGAATGTTTGTGTTAGTTATGAAGGTAAGACATGGTTGAGATGCTCTGACTCCTAGAAGAGGTTCAGATCAGGGATGTTAACTGGTGAGGCTGTTACCATAGCAACGTTTTACTAAAGATGTGATATCAGGCCAAGTATCACGATACCAAGTAGTATGGTGACACCACGGGGTCCACCCCAGGACGCCTGTTCACAATTTCTATATGTTCTGCACGTGTGCTGCACAAATCCCTGATATTCACACCTCTACACACTGAATTTAACTTAACACTGAAAACACTACTGCAGAAAACAGCTGTTTTGTGCATTTCCAAAGGCCTAGCTTGTTATTGGTACCATGTTGTTAGCTAGCGAGGCAGATAACATGACTAAACAAGGCCTACCTTGTTATTGGTACCATGTTGTTAGCTAGCGAGGCAGATAACATGACTAAACAAGGCCTACCTTGTTATTGGTACCATGTTGTTAGCTAGCGAGGCAGATAACATGACTAAACAAGGCCTACCTTGTTATTGGTACCATGTTGTTAGCTAGCGAGGCAGATAACATGACTAAACAAGGCCTACCTTGTTATTGGTACCATGTTGTTAGCTAGCGAGGCAGATAACATGACTAAACAAGGTTGTTTGTTATCAAACCAAAAACGTGCGGCCCGCAAGTACAGCACATGGTTTATAAAATTATATAAAATGTGCACCAATTCGCTGTAGAAAAGTACTGTAAAACGTACTGTAGAGCCAGTAATATGGGGCAGGACTGGGTAATATGGCCAAAAGCTCATATCTCGATTGGTTTAAACTTATGGACCATTCACTATACACACACATCTCCATTGGTTTAAACTCATGGACCATTCACTATACACACACATCTCGATTGGTTTAAACTCATGGACCATTCATTATAGTCATATTTGGACAGATAAAGGTTACACAATTTAACCATCACATAAAATAGCTCAAATTAGAATTAGGTACCAAAACAAGAGCAAATGTTTAGAAAACATTAGGATAAAGATATGAACATGGGTCTGGTTTGGTCTGAACCATATGGGTGTGTGGTGACATCATTCAAAGATCAGAAGACCTACCCGAGGCCCTCAGAATAAATATTAATGATGCCCATGAGTCTGGGAGGAGTTACAGTCTGGGAGGAGTTACAGTCTGGGAGGAGTTACAGTCTGGGAGGAGTTACAGTCTGGGAGGAGTTACAGTCTGGGAGGAGTTACAGTCTGGGAGGAGTTACAGTCTGGGAGGAGTTACAGTCTGGGAGGAGTTACAGTCTGGGAGGAGTTACAAATATATTTCCAAGCTATTTATAGTACATCATTCCACTGTCTGACGAAAATTCCAGACCACTGGAAAACTACCTAGGACAGGTCATCCCACCAAACTACCTAGGACAGGTCATCCCACCAAACTACCTAGGACAGGTCATCCCACCAAACTACCTAGGACAGGTCATCCCACCAAACTACCTAGGACAGGTCGTCCCACCAAACTACCTAGGACAGGTCGTCCCACCAAACTACCTAGGACAGGTCATCCCACCAAACTACCTAGGACAGGTCATCCCACCAAACTACCTAGGACAGGTCATCCCACCAAACTACCTAGGACAGGTCGTCCCACCAAACTACCTAGGACAGGTCGTCCCACCAAACTACCTAGGACAGGTCATCCCACCAAACTACCTAGGACAGGTCGTCCCACCAAACTACCTAGGACAGGTCGTCCCACCAAACTACCTAGGACAGGTCGTCCCACCAAACTACCTAGGACAGGTCGTCCCACCAAACTACCTAGGACAGGTCGTCCCACCAAACTACCTAGGACAGGTCGTCCCACCAAACTACCTAGGACAGGTCGTCCCACCAAACTACCTAGGACAGGTCGTCCCACCAAACTACCTAGGACAGGTCGTCCCACCAAACTACCTAGGACAGGTCGTCCCACCAAACTACCTAGGACAGGTCGTCCCACCAAACTACCTAGGACAGGTCGTCCCACCAAACTACCTAGGACAGGTCGTCCCACCAAACTACCTATAACAGGTCGTCCCACCAAACTACCTAGGACAGGTCGTCCCACCAAACTACCTAGGACAGGTCATCCCACCAAACTACCTAGGACAGGTCGTCCCACCAAACTACCTAGGACAGGTCGTCCCACCAAACTACCTAGGACAGGTCGTCCCACCAAACTACCTAGGACAGGTCGTCCCACCAAACTACCTAGGACAGGTCGTCCCACCAAACTACCTAGGACAGGTCGTCCCACCAAACTACCTAGGACAGGTCGTCCCACCAAACTACCTAGGACAGGTCGTCCCACCAAACTACCTAGGACAGGTCGTCCCACCAAACTACCTAGGACAGGTCGTCCCACCAAACTACCTAGGACAGGTCGTCCCACCAAACTACCTAGGACAGGTCGTCCCACCAAACTACCTAGGACAGGTCGTCCCACCAAACTACCTAGGACAGGTCGTCCCACCAAACTACCTAGGACAGGTCATCCCACCAAACTACCTAGGACAGGTCGTCCCACCAAACTACCTAGGACAGGTCGTCCCACCAAAGTCAGCCCAAGAGCTGACCGAAAGATGCTCATAGAAGTCTCTAAGAACCCCAGGGTAACATCAAGGGATCTACAGGCCTCTCTTGCCACAACCAATGTTGAAGTGCATGGATACACTGTCAGAAAGAGACTGCACTAACTTGGTCTACATGGGAGGTCAGGAAGGAAGAAGCCTCTGCTCTCAAAAAATATCATCCCAACTGTGAAGCACGGGGGTGGCAGCATCATGTTGTGGGGGTGCTTTGCTGCAGGAGGGACTGGTGCACTTCACAAAATAGATGGCATCATGAGGAAGGAAATGATGTGGATATATTGAAGCAACAAGACATCAGTCAGGAAGTTAAATGGGTCTTCCAAATGGACAATGACCCCAAGCATACTTCCAAAGTTGTGGCAAAATGGCTTAAGCACAACAAAGTAAGTTATTTGAGTGGCCATCACAAAGCCCTGACCTCAATCCTATAGAAAATGTGTGGGCAGAACTGAAAAAGCATGTGTGAGCAAGGAGGCCTACAAACCTGACTCAGTTACACCAGTTCTGTCTGGAGGAATGGGCCAAAATTCACCCAACTTATTGTGGGAAGCTTGTGGAAGGCTACCTGAAACGTTTGACCCAAGTTAAACAATTTAATGGCAATGCTACCAAATACTAATTCAGTGTATGTAAACTTCTGACCCACTGGGAATGTGATGAAAGAAATAAAAGCTGAAATAAATCATTCTCTACTATTATTCTGACATTTCACATTCTTAAAATAAAGTGGTGATCCTAACTGACCTAAAACAGGGAATTGTTACCAGGATTAAATGTCAGGAAATGTGAAAAACTGAGTTTAAATGTATTTGTCTAAGGTGTATTTAAACTTCCGACTTCAACTGTATGTTGGCACGACTGCCATATTGCATCTCCATCCCAAAGCCCTTGCCTGGAAGTGTACTTCGCCAGACTGCCAAGAACCTTGACCTCATCCAGGTAGTAGTGATGACACCATAGGCCCTGTTGATCTCGGCACTCTTGCCAGCATACTTGGGGTCCAACATGTACGCTGCGGTGTGTATGGGCTTCAGGCAGAAGTCTTCACGCTTTTTGATGTATTTCAGAACTGCAGTTTCTTCTGCTTGGAGCAACAGTGAAGCCCATTTCGCCACAACTTTCCCCTCCAGGAGACTCAAACATGATGACACTGCAAATATTGACTCTTTGCATAAACTGAATGTCATTGTCAATGAAAGCCTTTGACACTTATGGAATACTTGTAATTATACTTCAGTGTTACCATAGTAACTACTGACATAAAGATCTAAGAACACTGAAGCAGCAAACTTTGTGGAGACCAATACTTTTGGCCACAACTGTATATTAAGTGGATAAGGAATAACAGTACCTTACCACATTGTCCTGGGCTATATGTACATGAACAATAAGAGAAATATTCAATTTCAGACTAATTGTCAGATTATTATTATTAATACACAAATAAACATGAATGAACATTATTCATAGGATGTATAATGGAATGCAATATTCTATCATATTCAAAACATTTTGAAGAAAAAAAGTAATGTATGAATGTATTATCAGTTCATTCATCTACTTAATTGTAAAGCCTAACAAATTCAAGAATGATTGACAATAAATAATTGTAATCAGTTGGTGGAGCATGGCTCAGTTGGTGGAGCATGGCTCAGTTGGTGGAGCATGGCTCAGTTGGTGGAGCATGGCTCAGTTGGTGGAGCATGGCTCAGTTGGTGGAGAACGGCTCTCGCAACATCAGGATTGTGGGTTTGACTCCTGGGGCCAACCATTTTTAAAATGTATGCAACCAGGTTCTTACCCAGTTCACATTTCAGTAGGGGCTCCAGCAGTTTAAAGATGGACATCCTGATGGCCTGCATCTCTGTCTGGACTCTCTGTAACACTGCAGAGGGCACTCTGACTACACCATCTGGAGAGAGATGAGAGGAAGATTGACTCACATAGGTGTTTATGACTTCCCTGGAAAGTGGAAAATGCTGTCCAATGCCAAATTGAGAGGAATACAGAAGACATACTGCTGAAGGCAGCTGTATTGCATCAGAGCCTGAGAGTATACAAATACATTACTTCCCAAATATATTCAGCTCTTAGCTGCCAATGTTGTACATCAATTCAAATAAACGAAACCTTACTAAATAGATATGTCCACCCACCTGCGTCACTGTGTTGGTAGGCTGTGATGAGACCGCAGGCCCGGTCATATCTCTCACACAGGTCCCAGACAGGTTGACCTACAGTGGGCCTCTTGGTGGGTCGTCTCTCCCTCAAGGTGCGACAGTGGACCAGAGCTACCAGCAAGGTGTCCAGCCAACCCAGACTGTTGTCATTCTTCCAGAACAGGTGAGGCCCGGGAACTGGGACCAACTTTCTCGGCCGGCCCCTTTTCTTTTTTGGCGGCGGTGTCAGGACTACCACTTCCTCTTTGACGCTTCCTTCCTGTTCCGAATCGTCACTGCTTAGTTGCCGGGCGTTCTGAGCTCTTCTTACAGCTCTGATAAGACCATCATCTTCATCACCCGCAACATGACCTTCATCAGGCACTTTGCTCTGACTGAGGTCCACACTGCAGGGTCGACACACCACCTCTGGGGGGCACTCTTCCTCCTCTATTCTCTCTTCCTCGTCAAAGACGGGCAGATCCTCCTCTCCATACTCATCTTTCTCTAAAGCAGAGACAACCTCAACCATGACAGGTAGAGGCACAGCCACAAGTGCAGCGACTTCTTCCTCTTTCTCCAAGGCGATTAGACCATAATCTTCCTTCTCATCTTTCTGTAAGACAGTTAAACCCTCCTTCATGCCAGGTGAAGCCTCTTCTAAGACAGTTGGAGCCTCCTCTAGCAGAGAGACAGCCTCCCCTGGGGAAGGTAGAGCCTCCTCTAGCAGAGACACAGCCATGACTGGAACAAACACAACCTTCTCTGGTGCAGACACAGTCCTTTGTAAGGGAGAGTTATCCTTCTGATGTGCTGGTGTAGCATCCCCTGGGGCAATCAGAGCCTGTAGGAGAGAGACTGTGTCCAGTAAAGTAGTTACAGTTACCTGTGGAGCAAAGGCTTTCTCTGGGGCAGAAACGGCTACCTGGGGGACAGATAAAGTCTTCACTAAGGGAGAGATAACCTCCTTTGGTGCAGGCTCAGTGTCTTTCACAGACACTGCCTCTTGTGACGTAGGTACAGTCTTCTCTGGGAGAGGGAAACCCTTGTCTAAGGTAGGTAAACCTTCCTCTGGTAGAAAGACAAAATCTTCTCCCTCTTCTAGGACTTTCTGGTCCATTTCCTCTGGGATCGGCCAATCAGAATCCTTGTGGTATCTATTGGCCCCTGCCCCCTCAGTCTCAGGAAGTGGATAGTTGAGGGGTTTATCCACCACCTCCATGTCTGTGGGTTCTGATTGGCTGAATATCTCCTGTAGTGGCGTTGTGTGCTTTGTCCTATTAAAGCAGTCTTCCCCATTGAGTTTGGTGGTGGTGATCCTGATGACTGGGTGAATCCCATTCTGTGATACGGCCTCCTCTGATTGTGCACGTTTGGGGGAAGGTACAGGGTCTCCTTTCTCCAACCCACAGGGGCTCTTCCTCTTCGTCTGTGTTTGGGGTAGAGGGGGTACAAGGCTGGCCAGGACATCCTCCAAAGGCCTGGAGACCAGGGGAAACAGGCACTGTGGGGGAAAGGGGCAGAGGCTATTTAGATGGTTTGGTTTATTTAAACAGGCTAGTCAAGAACTGGCGCTGAACAAATAAATTATTATGATGGTTGAAACTTCACATTGACTTAATATTGTGTCTTCCACCTAAACCCAGGACAACACTCACCCTCTATAAAGTAGGACGGTGAAAGGATACTTTAGAACAGTGTGTGACTTCATTTACAACCAACAGTAACACAGAATTCAGCCATGCCTCGAGTCTCTCCTAATACTGACACTATGCCAGAAAACAAAGCCAACCCACATGACAAGACGCTGAAACCATGTTTCTTTAGGAACCTTCTAAACCTGATGTCTTTAATCCTTACTCATTGATCCTGCTTTGTTGATGTTGTGTGTGTGTGTGTATATATATATATATATGTGTGTGTTAACGTTACTCTACCTGTGGGTCAGTGCAGAGGGTGATGAACTCCTGTATGTTGATCCTGTAGGAATGCAGGGCCCGAGTCTGTCCCTTAGCAGAACACCAAGGACAGGTCTCCAACGACGCTGAGCGCTCCTGGATCTGCAGGGACCAATCATTATGACAACACAGAACATGTTAATAACCTGATATAAGGAGAGGGGAGGGCAGCCTAGTCACTTAGGAGACAACACAGTAACGCATCCCAGAGCATCGAACAGCATAATTGAGTACAGTTGAGTATCCGTGAGTGTTATACAGTAGGATTGAGTAAGATGGAATATAATTCAATATCTTTCAAAATATAATTGAGTACCGTAGTGTATCACTGAGCATCAAATACAGTATCATTGAGTATAAGAGATATAGAGAGTATCTCAATGTCATATAGTACACTGGAGTATCAGGTCAGAGTACACAGGATCATTGAGTTAGTGAGTATCGAAGTAAGCTGAATTTTACAGAGTCTAGTCCAATCATAATGAATCATAATTGATTTGATTAGTTGTTTACAGGGACATGCATTGTGTACCAGGCAACATATCAATTTATATAAGCCTCAAAAACATCCACACAAATGTTTCGCCTTTTGAAAACAAAGATATCCAATTTTCATTGAGTTTATTTTGTTGAATTTAGATTTGGGTTACAATAAAGAGTTTCTACCCAATAGAAATCCTTAAACCCCAAATAGCTTTGCACACGTGACAGTAAGTGAGAGGCGAGGAAGACAATGAGTTCAACTGACTTTTTCCCAATACCCTGCTAGTGGACCCAGGGCCCCCAAACCAGTTCCTTCACAACTCATCCCAGGTACATGTGGAGCTCCTCGTTGCTTGTTGCTGTGTCCAGTGTTGTCTGCGTCCAGCGCCATCACTATACATTACCGTGTCACTGTGGCCAACCCGGCTCGGCTCACCTCCTCCGCACCGACGGCTACAGGGGACAGCACATTGGCAAAGTTAACGATTCACAACGTTGGCATTACAAGCTAATGGTTTAGCGTTAGCTAAGTCCACAATCGTTGATAATAACGTCGAAAATACAGTTGATATGATAACACCGGGATTCAACGCTGCTAGCTTACTGAGCTAACGTGGCGGCGGACAGCTAGCGTGTTAGCAATGCGAGCTAAATGTAGCTACCGAGTAGTTTGACAACGCGCCGGACCTCCAATTAGTTTACCTACCTCGCCAAAGAGCATACTATATCCAATTTAGAGACGAATGTGATCACAATAATCCATCTGAACTCATTTCAGTCATCAGCTCCTGCCGGTGGTGTGGTGCTTTCCATGCGCAACTGTCTGTCGTGGTGGAAACGTTGTGTTTCCGGTTGGGGGCTTGGCACCGGTGGTGTAACAAACTTTACATTCCCCCTTCGAACGAGGAAACGAGCCGTTGGTGTACCGTCCCCTACTGGCCAGACAAACGTACTACACCTTATTGTCTAGACTGGTACAATTTGATTCAAATCAAGAAGAACAGCAGATTCAAGTAGCTGCGACACACAGGCACTGTGAAGGCCTAGAGGTCTGAAAAAGATATGTTCAGCTAGCTAGCAGATAATGTAGCCTAGAGTACCACTGACTTGACTGGTGTGGTGAGGACTTTGCATTTAATAATAATAACAATTATGAAATCCAATCAATTCAATATATTTGATGATAATATAAGATTATTTGCTTATCATAATGTGAATAATTGCTAACACTAATAATTGCTTTACTAATATTCTAAAGGAGGGAACTGTAAGAAATGAAGAAGACGTAAAATAGTGTAAAACACAACAATGTCATCCTTTGTTATCCACATTTAGTTCAGTGTCTCTTTCCGATTTTAATTTACAGGAGGAGAAACATTAAAAGGAGAGGGGGTATGGGGTTTCTTTGGGGTACGGGGGTTTCGGGGTACAGAGGCGAGAGGGCGATGTACCCATACCGCCCCTTCTAATATCTGAAAAACAATACCCCCTTCATTTATAGCTCAGTGCTCCAGTCTCTCCTCCCCCCACATCCCATTCTCCTGTCTCTCCTTTATACTTCCCACCCCTTTCCCTCTTTTCCCTGGCTGTACCCCCATACCTCTCCCCTTGTTTCCTCTGTGGTGCCTCTCTCCCCCTGTGCCCCTCCCCCAACCCCAGACACCCAGTCTTCAAGCCCCTCCTGTATGCACCGCTGCTGTCCTCTATTTTTCTCTTCTGATGACAACTGAATTTGCATATTTTTTTCCCAGAGAGGCCTCATTAGAATGCATAGATACACTGGTGGTGAACTCTCCCCTCCCCTCCTCTCCCCTCCCCTCCTCTCCTTGCTTCTCATCCTCTCCTCCTCTCTCCTACCCCACCCTCCTCTCCCATCCTCTTCTCTCCCCTCCTCCCCTCTCCTTTCCTACTCTCTCCTCTCTTCCACTCTCCAATTCTCCCCTCTCCTCTCCTCTTCTTCCCTTCTTGTGCTTCATGGACAGGCTGTCTGACTTTCTGTCTCTATGCTGCAGGTACTACTGCTACTGCTGCCACATGGGACATATGACAGTATAATAGCTAGACAGAGACAAATGGGTTTCTGGATATAAGTTGCCCTTAGGCACAGATCTGGGTTCAGTTTCTGCTCCCTGAATCCTAATCGTAGATCAGTGTCTGTGAGGGGTGGCTCCATTACTATTCAGTTTGTTTCAAAGATGTGACTGTGACATGTCCCTTTCCCAAATTGTAGGTATCATCAATTGCTTCCCCTTTATTTTTTATGGCACTGTGCTAGAATGTATTCCTTGGGCAAAATCTGATAGGTGCCACAATAAGTGTCTCCCTTTCATTGTTCTGTGGGTCTAAGGGTACCTATCAATCCTACCTCCAAAGACAATGGAGACATTTGACATAACAGCAGGCAACATAGTATGCATACAGGCCCCTGGTGAATATAAAGCAGGATTCCTTACTGATACTTTGATTGATTGATTGTAGCGGTACACTGTAAATCAAGGGCTGTTTAATTTAAGATGATGATGGCTAACAAACAGCAAATTAATATCATAATGTGGAAGGAAAGCATCATCATCACCATTTTCTAGGGGGGGGGGGCTTGCGCTACTGGTATGATGATGATGATGATGATGATGATGATGATGATGATGATGATGATGATGATGATGATGATGATGATGAATTGGAGCTTGAGGGACTAAGAAATGAGAAAACCATCACTGTCCCATTCACTGTGATATAAAGAGCATGGAATATAGTGCTATCTACAAGGGTCCATTCAAATCTAAAACTTTGTCAAAATCTAAATATCATTATATTTCTAATGACATAAAAATTTGTTTTTATTTAACTTTTAAGTTAGGCTTCAATCAATGCATGGATTGACCGTATACGTGTGAATTGAATGTGACTGTATGGGCCTATGGAATGTAATACAGTTCTATTGACAGGAGCGCGAGCGCATGTGAGGTTTGGAACATACACGCATGTGTCAGCGCGTGGACATCAGTTATTCTAGCAGGTCTCCCGCGACGCACATGCTTGTATTCTGATGCATGTATCCTAAAGGTTTTGTCTTTAGCTACATTCTAAATAAACGTACAGTTACAATTGCTGAAAAATAACGGTACAAAGTAACGGTTCGAGTCATAGATGTAGCCGATAAAAGCGCGTCTCACTGCTTCATATCGCCAGAAGAACGTACATAAAACGGATTGTTCTGTTGGTGGTAATAAGGACTATAGGAAGGACAGATAGAATAGAAAAAGAAATGGTCTTAAAATTGCTTATCTACTTTTAGACTTATTAAACCTCATTATATTATTAAGGCGCTCCCTCTGATATAAATAGAAACTACCACATCCTATTAGATTATACAGTGTGATGAGCATTTGTCTAAATACTCTTGTATTTCTCTTAAACAATCACTAATAACATAATAATAAACGCCGTCTCCTATCGAAAAGAAGAACCTCGTTGCTTAATACTGCCTCATTATACTGCTATTGATACACCTGCATTGATAGTGTATACTGTGCCTATGTCATTCATTGGTTCATTACAAACGCCAAATTATCTCAAATTCCTTCTACATTATATACTGTATCATCCTACCAAGAGGTTCCTCAAACACTTTTGTATTATTCATATTTAAAACCCACCATCCTAATATTTTATTATCAAAGTCATAATTTGCTAATACAGTTAACATGGGATGGTGTGAATAGTCAATGGTTGTGATTGATGATGGGGGAACTGCCCACCTACACCTTGTCCCGTTCACTTTAGCACTCTGTAGCTCACTAGAACGCTCCGCGTTGTCCCATTCATTTGCTACACTGTGTTCAACACACAGAACTCAATACTATGGGAAACACTCTACAATATCTAGCAAGCTGCGCGCCCCAAGCTCAGCACCAGCTAAATGTTCGTATGTCCGCGCCATTTAGAACTCCGGTGACGTTTCACAAAAGGTAGCCAATGGCGCATCGTCTGACATTAGGACAATGAAAAGGTTCTATCCTATCAGACGGGTGATAGACTTGGCGGTAGCCAATGGGGCCGAGCTCCATCGAGAGTAATGTTACAGAAGCGACAAGACACTGCGTATCGCATTCGCTGGTGTTCCACATACAGCCATTGCAGTGCATTGAGATACAGCGACAGCCTTTGGTAAGTATTAAACGCACGAACAAAAATTAAAGTGTCGGTAAGGATGAAAATGACAAGAAAATGTAGAAATACCTCTGAAATGTATTGACCATGTTTGAATATTAGGTTGGCAAAAATGTGCTTCAAAATACAAGACATTTGCCAAAATAATCAGTTGAATTTCATTAAAAAAAAAAAAAAAAAAATTAAATGTATTGTATTCATTAATATCAGGTAAGTGTTGCAGTGTTATTATAAAATGCGGTGTATTTACCAAGTCAAAAATGTTCAGCGGACAGCTGGCTAGCTAGGTAGCGCACAAACATGAGACTTGTGCCATTACTAACCATTGCAGTGTATTGCAAGGCTGAGATGCCTGTCATGTGAAGATGAAACCGTGGGAAAATTGACAATGAAAATTTAGAAAACATTGCAAAATAAATTTGCTCTGAAAACTGTATATGTTCATAGTTATTTTTCACAAATTGCCTCATAATAGGATTATAAATTATCTGAGGAATCTGCGCTTTACTGTAATGGCTGACTGTACTCGCATAGGAAACAAGGCAGACAGTAACGGCGGAGCCAGCCATACAATCGCAGTTCACTTCAACTTTTTCAAACCGTGATTTATCACCAACCATGTGTCTAACTGTAAAAACTAAAGATGGAAAATTAAAGTCCCATCTATCCTTGTTCCAACGACGGTCTTTTTGTATTTTTGTATTAACAGTAAAGGGTTGAAATCGCAGATTGGAAAGAGGTGGGTACCCGCGGTCGCTCTGCCCTCTACTGCAAGCAATGGCTGTGCATTGACACAAAGAGAAGGAGCCATATTCTCCATGTTAGTGGATGAAGGAAGACAAGCGGCCATTCCGAGCTCCTAGTCCAGCTCCACACAGCACACACCCAGCGTGTTGCTACACACCACGGCTAGTGCAATAGGAATCTACCGGGGGGGAATACTGTCAGCCTGGCGGCCTTTGGCAACATATTTGTCGATTAAAAAAGCGATCGGGAATGCGGGTGGAGACATTTCAGGGCGACTTTCTTTCACGAAGAAGGCTTTCTCACAAAATGGAAGAAGAAATATTGCCGTCGTTGTTGACCTCCTTTTCCTCAACAAGAAGCCTATGCGCCATTACTAGTTCTCATCACAGACAGGACACCAATATAACTCGGCATTTCACATCTTTTTGACACATTTTGATCATTTTTCCAAATGTTCCTGAATCGAATTTAGATCGAAATTGAAACATATTTTGACGTTATTTTGTGGTTTTGGGGTATTTTTTTTTTTATACATTTTTCGTGTTTTGTTTTTCTAAAGAATATATTTCTGTAGAGTTAGCTAAATGAACTATTATCATTTTAACATTATACACGAATTCATCAGAAACGTGGTGATATATTTATTTCCCATTTTCTTTCCGATTTAGTTCGTGAAATAGTGAAACACTTCAAACCTTTGCATATGTCTGAAGAGTATGCCATGTTCTGCACTTGAATTTCACAAAGTTTGAAAACGATTTTTTTTCTAGAATAAGAACTTCTGTAACGTTCTGCTAAAACTCAAATGATCGAATGACAGGCAATCTGCATGATAAAAAACTCACAAATATGACGTGACTAACTAAGACTGTAGAAAATGCACGAAATAGCATTGATTTTCTTTTTACATTTCGCATGATTTGACAAGTAAAGGTAACGGCTGTGTGTGTGACAGTCCGTAAACGTTCCAGACAGGGTTTGTTTCCACTAACTTATTTTCTAGCAAACAGAACGGACGTGTTTATTCGCAGAGGGCTGCGTTTACAGTTCTGATGCCAAAAGTAAGGGAAGTAAACAGTCTATAGAGTGCACCCTGATAGGGGTAGGGGAAACCCAAATCATTGAAAATAAATCAATAATCCAAATAAAAAAAGGACTCTAATATTGAATATGTTTTCAACCCTTTTGTCAAAGCAAATCTAATAACTCAGATGCAACAAATATTTGTAACAAGTTGAGAAAGGGCTTCCACCTGTTTGCAATACACCTGTCTCTGTGAGGGCCTTCAGTCAGGTAGTGACTTTCGACCATAGCTTCAATCATGAAGCTCAAAGAGCTTTCAGAAGAGTTTGGGGATAAAGTTGTAGATTGATACAGACTAGGGGTAGGTTATAATAAAATGCCAGGCCAATCACCCGAAGGTTAAGGTGTATGGAACCACACAGACTCTTACCAGATCAAGATGCCTGTCCAAAATAAGCAGTTGGGACCAAAAGATTATAGTTCTTGAAGTCATTTTGAAAGAGCTGCAGAGTTCCATGGCTGAGATGGGACAAATGTCCACCAATCAACTATAGCTTGATTATTCGCAAACTGTAGCCGGTACGGCCAATCGGAAAGGTCATTACAGAAAACAAAGACCGATCTCCAATCACATGCAGAGTTTGCATAAAAGCATTTATGAAAATACTGACTTTTATGATGTTATGTTTTTAAATAGTATTTGTTGTTTTTCTAACTTCTAAAACATTCTCTCTTGTCCCTTTTAGATACCGATATCGAGATGGGGAAAGATCCAACGAAGCCGAGGGGCAAGATGTCCTCCTATGCCTACTTTGTCCAGACCTGTCGGGAGGAGCACAAAAAGAAACACCCGGAAGCTTCTGTCAACTTCTCTGAGTTCTCCAAGAAGTGCTCTGAGAGATGGAAGGTAAGTATGGAACACATCTCAGCTGTGACTGACTGGCACCCTATTCCCTATATAGTGCACTACTTTTGACCAGCACCCTATAGGCCCTGGTCTAAAACAGCACCCTATAGGCCCTGGTCTAAAACAGCACCCTATAGGCCCTGGTCTAAAACAGCACCCTATAGGCCCTGGTCTAAAACAGCACCCTATAGGCCCTGGTCTAAAACAGCACCCTATAGGCCCTGGTCTAAAACAGCACCCTATAGGCCCCCGGTCTAAAACAGCACCCTATAGGCCCTGGTCTAAAACAGCACCCTATAGGCCCTGGTCTAAAACAGCACCCTATAGGCCCTGGTCTAAAACAGCACCCTATAGGCCCTGGTCTAAAACAGCACCCTATAGGCCCTGGTCTAAAACAGCACCCTATAGGCCCTGGTCTAAAACAGCACCCTATAGGCCCTGGTCTAAAACAGCACCCTATAGGCCCTGGTCTAAAACAGCACCCTATAGGCCCTGGTCTAAAACAGCACCCTATAGGCCCTGGTCTAAAACAGCACCCTATAGGCCCTGGTCTAAAACAGCACCCTATAGGCCCTGGTCTAAAACAGCACCCTATAGGCCCTGGTCTAAAACAGCACCCTATAGGCCCTGGTCTAAAACAGCACCCTATAGGCCCTGGTCTAAAACAGCACCCTATAGGCCCTGGTCTAAAACAGCACCCTATAGGCCCTGGTCTAAAACAGCACCCTATAGGCCCTGGTCTAAAACAGCACCCTATAGGCCCTGGTCTAAAACAGCACCCTATAGGCCCTGGTCTAAAACAGCACCCTATAGGCCCTGGTCTAAAACAGCACCCTATAGGCCCTGGTCTAAAACAGCACCCTATAGGCCCTGGTCTAAAACAGCACCCTATAGGCCCTGGTCTAAAACAGCACCCTATAGGCCCTGGTTGAAAGTAGTGCACTAAATAGGGAATTAGTGTGCCAAAAGTAGTGCACTAAGTAGGGAATAGGGTGCCATTTGGGGTGCAGGCCTTTAGTTGACACTGTCCTGTACCTTTGATAGCTGTCTGTGGTACAAGATGGTTTCAAATGAACTGTGTCACAGCTAAGTTGTTCCATACTTATCTGCCACCCCTTGCATATCATTATTTTGTTCATGTTGTATTCCTCTACCACTGTGTAGCACCTACCTGACACACACAACTATTGACATCTTATCACAAGTCTTTTCTACATGTACTTACTGGCCTCCGAACACTCTCTTCTTCTCTCAGACAATGTCCGCCAAGGAGAAGGGGAAGTTTGAGGATCTGGCCAAGCTGGACAAGGTGCGCTATGAGAGGGAGATGAGGAGCTACATTCCTCCCAAGGGAGAGAAGAAGAAGAGGTTTAAGGACCCCAACGCCCCCAAGAGACCATCGTGAGTACTTCCAAAACTCATACCACACAGATAATGTGCTGAGATTCAACTCAGCACATTATCAACTAGAAAGCATGTCTACAGTAAGTTATGAAACCATTACTATTATACAATAATTATAAAGAACCCTCCATTTCAATAACACAAGTATTACATTTAAAGCCACAATGTAACAATTGATGATAATGCATGAAAACCAAACAAAACCAGCGAGCCTTCTGTTTCCACCCACTTCTCCCCTTCCTCTCCCATCCTCCAGGTCTGCGTTCTTCATCTTCTGCGCTGACTTCCGACCCCAGGTGAAGGGGGAGACCCCGGGCTTGTCCATCGGCGATGTGGCCAAGAAGCTGGGTGAGAAGTGGAACAACCTAACAGCGGAGGACAAGGTGCCCTATGAGAAGAAGGCTGCTAAGCTGAAGGAGAAGTATGAGAAGGTAAACGTCAGCCATTTTGTTCCTTTATGCATTTCATTTGTTTATTTAGATCCCTGTCATGATTAGTCTAACAATTCAAGTTATTACCACTAGTCATGAATAGTCTAACAATTCAAGTTATTACCACTAGTCATGAATAGTCTAACAATTCAAGTTAACACTCTAACAATTCAAGTTATTACCACTAGTCATGATTAGTCTAACAATTCAAGTTATTACCACTAGTCATGATTAGTCTAACAATTCAAGTTATTACCACTAGTCATGATTAGTCTAACAATTCAAGTTATTACCACTAGTCATGATTAGTCTAACAATTCAAGTTATTACCACTAGTCATGATTAGTCTAACAATTCAAGTTAACACTCTAACAATTCAAGTTATTACCACTAGTCATGAATAGTCTAACAATTCAAGTTAACACACGTCATGCATAGTCTAACAATTCAAGTTATTACCACTAGTCATGAATAGTCTAACAATTCAAGTTAACACACGTCATGCATAGTCTAACAATTCAAGTTATTACCACTAGTCATGATAAGTCTAACAATTCAAGTTATTACCACTAGTCATGCATAGTCTAACAATTTAAGTTATTACCACTAGTCATACATAGCCTAACAATTCAAGTTAACACAAGTCATGCATAGCATAACAATTCAAGTTATTACCACTAGTCATGATTAGTCTAACAATTCAAGTTAACACTCTAACAATTCAAGTTAATACCACTAGTCATGGATAGTCTAACAATTCAAGTTAACACAAGTCATGATTAGTCTAACAATTCAAGTTACTACCACTAGTCATGATTAGTCTAACAATTCAAGTTATTACCACTAGTCATGATTAGTCTAACAATTCAAGTTATTACCACTAGTCATGCATAGTCTAACAATTCAAGTTATTACCTCTAGTCATACATAGTCTAACAATTCAAGTTATTACCTCTAGTCATACATAGCCTAACAATTCAAGTTATTACCACTAGTCATGCATAGTCTAACAATTGAAGTTGTTACCACAAGTCATGATTAGTCTAACAGTTCAAGTTAACACTCTAACAATTCAAGTTATTACCACTAGTCATGATTAGTCTAACAATTCAAGTTATTACCACTAGTCATGATTAGTCTAACAATTCAAGTTATTACCACTAGTCATACATAGCCTAACAATTCATGTTAACACAAGTCATGCATAGCATAACAATTCAAGTTATTACCACTAGTCATGATTAGTCTAACAATTCAAGTTAACACTCTAACAATTCAAGTTATTACCACTAGTCATGGATAGTCTAACAATTCAAGTTAACACAAGTCATGATTAGTCTAACAATTCAAGTTATTACCACTAGTCATGCATAGTCTAACAATTCAAGTTAACACTCTAACAATTCAAGTTATTACCACTAGTCATGATTAGTCTAACAATTCAAGTTATTACCACTAGTCATGATTAGTCTAACAATTCAAGTTATTACCACTAGTCATGCATAGTCTAACAATTCAAGTTATTACCACTAGTCATGATTAGTCTAACAATTCAAGTTATTACCACTAGTCATGCATAGTCTAACATTTCAAGTTATTACCACTAGTCATACATAGCTTAACAATTCAAGGTAACACAAGTCATGCATAGCATAACAATTCAAGTTATTACCACTAGTCATGATTAGTCTAACAATTCAAGTTATTACCACTAGTCATGATTAGTCTAACAATTCAAGTTAACACTCTAAGAATTCAAGTTATTACCACTAGTCATGCATAGTCTAATAATTCAAGTTATTACCACTAGTCATACATAGCCTAACAATTCAAGTTAACACAAGTCATGCATAGCATAACAATTCAAGTTATTACCACTAGTCATGATTAGTCTAACAATTCAAGTTAACACTCTAACAATTCAAGTTAATACCACTAGTCATGGATAGTCTAACAATTCAAGTTAACACAAGTCATGATTAGTCTAACAATTCAAGTTATTACCACTAGTCATGATTAGTCTAACAATTCAAGTTATTACCACTAGTCATGATTAGTCTAACAATTCAAGTTATTACCACTAGTCATACATAGCCTAACAATTCATGTTAACACAAGTCATGCATAGCATAACAATTCAAGTTATTACCACTAGTCATGATTAGTCTAACAATTCAAGTTAACACTCTAACAATTCAAGTTATTACCACTAGTCATGGATAGTCTAACAATTCAAGTTAACACAAGTCATGATTAGTCTAACAATTCAAGTTATTACCACTAGTCATGCATAGTCTAACAATTCAAGTTAACACTCTAACAATTCAAGTTATTACCACTAGTCGACCCAAGTTGCCAGTAGCAGATGCAGTTGTTATATGTTTCCTTTCATGTTGCTAGTCACACTTATACCAATAGATTTATATACTTCTCTCCTCCTCCACTCTCCTGTTCTCAGGACATCACTGCATACCGCAACAAGGGCAAGGTGCCCGTCAGCATGCCAGCGAAGGCCGCTGCCCCCACCAAGGACGATGATGACGATGACGACGACGATGATGATGACGATGATGACGACGATGACGACGAGGATGACGAGTAGATTTCCGCTGTTACGTGGAGACCTTTTCATTCTTGTTTATAAAGCAATGAACCCTCTTGTACACACATCACTTCCTCAGAACAAGAAGGAAACCAAACGAACCCTCCCCCGAACGTAAACGCTGTGTATAACAATAGTTAGTAAGCTGTACAGTTGTTTCCTCCTTGATGTATAGCTAACACTACAACAGGGGCTCCTGTGTCTGTCTCTGTTTCTCTCGCCCAGTCTCTTGCGTCAAAAATGGAATCCTTGTCCTTATATAGTGCACTGCTTTTAACAGGCCCATAGGGCTCAGGTCTGAAGTAGTGCACTATGTAGGGAATAGGGTGCCATTAGGGACGCGGCCCCCTGGTACAGTTTAAATGGGTTGTAAAATTGGCTAGGAAACCAATGGGTCTGTTTGCCTTTGCTAGCAGTGCACAGCAGCACATTACCTAGTTATAATGTGGGGTCTTTAGTAGTTCTTCTGTTTCCAATGGCTGGTGCATTTGTTTCTCTTGCTGTAAATGCCGTATTATCATAACGTTATTCTACTGTACTGTTTGAATACCACTGTAACTGTTGTTTGTTGAGATTCTGAATTGCATCATCAATAAACTGTTTTTAATAAACTGGTTTCTTTCCTGTAGGTTAGAACACCATATCTTGGTTACACAGATAATCTATATACAGACATGATGTTAGTTGTACTGTGGCTAGGCTATAGTTAACAAGACAGTATACAGACAGGATGTTAGTTGTACTGTGGCTAGGCTATAGCTAACAAGACAGTATACAGACAGGATGTTAGTTGTACTGTGGCTAGGCTATAGCTAACAAGACAGTATACAGACAGGATGTTAGTTGTACTGTGGCTAGGCTATAGCTAACAAGACAGTATACAGACAGGATGTTAGTTGTACTGTGGCTAGGCTATAGCTAACAAGACAGTGTACAGACAGGATGTTAGTTGTACTGTGGCTAGGCTATAGCTAACAAGACAGTGTACAGACAGGATGTTAGTTGTACTGTGGCTAGGCTATAGCTAACAAGACAGTGTACAGACAGGATGTTAGTTGCACAATTTGGCATGATAACACCATGCACCACTGACTCCTGTTCTCTCTGTTTCATTTAGATGCAGCTGCCTCTTTCACTTTCCCTCTGTCTCCCTCACTCGCTTCTCTCTGTCTTCCTCTCTCGCTTCTCACTCTCTCCCTCTTTCCCTCTTTCTGTCTCTCTCTTTCCCTCTTTCTGTCTCTCTTTCCCTCTTTCTGTCTCTCTCTTTCCCTCTTTCTCTCTCTCTCTCTCTTTCCCTCCATCTCTCTTTCATCTCCACCCCCCCCTCTCTCGCTCTCTCTCTGACTTCCATCCAGGAAGGGAAAAACAGAGAGAGGAATGATATAATAAGGATTATGTGCTTTGACAAACCCAGTGACACAACAATATGGCGTTGTAGATCTGCCTGCCGAAACATAGAGCACAGTGTCAATCACACAGACACACACACACACACACACACAGACACACACACCACACACACCACACACACACACACACACACACACACACACACAGACACACACAGACACACACACACACACACACACATACACACACACACACACACATACAGACACACACACACTCACACAGACACATACACACACACACACACACACACACACACACACACATACACACACACACACACACACAGACACACACACACACCACACACACACACACACACACACACACACTGACTGGACAGAGACTGCAATGCTACAGAATGGAACGTTCAGATAGAACTAAGTTAAGTAGAATAGACGTGACTGTATGTTGTGTAGAACATTGGGTCATGTCAGGGTGATACTTTACAATTATATCTGCACTGTTCTAAACTGATTACAGTACTGCTTACCTCTGTATTGTACTGTAGACTGACAGAGCTTGGCTACTGTTTACCTCTGTATTGTACTGTAGACTGACAGAGTTGGGCTACTGTTTACCTCTGTATTGTACTGTAGACTGACAGAGCTGGGCTACTGTTTACCTCTGTATTGTACTGTAGACTGACAGAGCTGGGCTACTGTTTACCTCTGTATTGTACTGTAGACTGACAGAGCTTGGCCACTGTTTACCTCTGTATTGTACTGTAGACTGACAGAGCTGGGCTACTGTTTACCTCTACTGTACTGTAGACTGACAGAGCTGGGCCACTGTTTACCTCTACTGTACTGTAGACTGACAGAGCTGGGCTACTGTTTACCTCTGTATTGTACTGTAGACTGACAGAGCTGGGCTACTGTTTACCTCTGTATTGTACTGTAGACTGACAGAGCTGGGCTACTGTTTACCTCTGTATTGTACTGTAGACTGACAGAGCTGGGCCACTGTTTACCTCTGTATTGTACTGTAGACTGACAGAGCTGGGCTACTGTTTACCTCTACTGTACTGTAGACTGACAGAGCTGGGCTACTGTTTACCTCTGTATTGTACTGTAGACTGACAGAGCTGGGCTACTGTTTACCTCTGTATTGTACTGTAGACTGACAGAGCTGGGCTACTGTTTACCTCTACTGTACTGTAGACTGACAGAGCTGGGCTACTGTTTACCTCTGTATTGTACTGTAGACTGACAGAGCTGGGCTACTGTTTACCTCTACTGTACTGTAGACTGACAGAGCTGGGCCACTGTTTACCTCTGTATTGTACTGTAGACTGACAGAGCTGGGCTACTGTTTACCTCTACTGTACTGTAGACTGACAGAGCTGGGCCACTGTTTACCTCTACTGTACTGTAGACTGACAGAGCAAACAATGGGAGGTACCATGTGACGTCTTGCTTCCTACCTACAGGATCAGCCCCTGGAGCAAATAAGGGTTAGGTGCCTTTTTCAGGTAAGGGTGTTCTCGAGTGGCTAGATGTTCTTTACCATTCAGCCATCAGATTTGCCACCAATGCTCCTTATAGGACACATCACTGCACTCTATACTCCTCTGTAAACTGGTCATCTCTATAGACCCGTCACAAGACCCACTGGTTGATGCTTATTTATAAAACCCTCTTAGGCCTCACTCCCCCCTATCTGAGATATCTACTGCAGCCCTCATCCTCCACATACAACACCCGTTCTGCCAGTCACATTCTGTTAAAGGTCCCCAAAGCACACACATCCCTGGGTCGCTCGTCTTTTCAGTTCGCTGCAGCTAGCGACTGGAACGAGCTGCAACAAACACTCAAACTGGACAGTTTTATCTCAATCTCTTCATTCAAAGACTCAATCATGGACACTCTTACTGACAGTTGTGTCTGCTTTGTGTGATGTATTGTCATCTCTACCTTCTTGCCCTTTGTGCTGTTGTCTGTGACCAATAATGTTTGTACCATGTTTTGTGCTGCTACCATGTTGTGTTGCTACCATGCTGTGTTGTCATGTGTTGCTGCCTTGCTATGTTGTTGTCTTAAGTCTCTTTAGATAGTATTGTTTTGTCTCTCTTGTCGTGATGTGTGTTTGGTCCTATATTTATATTGTATTTATTTGTATTTATTTGTATTTTTAATCCCAGCCCCCGTCCCTGCAGGAGGTCTTTTGCCTTTTCGTAGGCCGTCATTGTAAATAAGAATTTGTTTTTAACTGACTTGCCTAATTATATTTAAAAAAAGGACACATGAACAAGTTTTTCAATTTGTCGGCTCAGGTATTTGAACAAACAACCTTTCGGGTTATTGGCCCAACACTCTAACCGCTAGGCTACCTGCCACCCTACCTCACTACATTCCTAAAGCAAAGAATGTACTTTTCACTCCATAGATTTTCCTTGACACCCAAAAGTACTTGTTACATGTTTAATGCTTAGCAGGACAGGAAAATGGTCCAATTCACACACTTATCAAGAGAACATCCCTGGTCATCTACTGCCTCTCATCTGGCGGACTCACTAAACACAAACGCATCATTTGTAAATGATGTCTGAGTGTGTTATCTCTTGCTGTTCAGTGTGCTGTAGAGTGGGCCTATCTCCCTGCTAGTGCAGAGTAGACAGACGAGAAGCAGCCCACAGCCACATACAGACAGACAGGCAAGCAGCCCACAGCCACATACAGACAGACAGGCAAGCAGACCACAGCCACATACAGACAGACAGGCAAGCAGCCTACAGCGCCACAAAACAGACAGACAGGCAAGCAGCCCACAGCCACAGACAGACAGGCAAGCAGCCCACAGCGCCACAAAACAGACAGACAGGCAAGCAGCACACAGCGCCACAAAACAGACAGACAGGCAAGCAGCACACAGCCACATACAGACAGACAGTGGGCGTCAGAGCCTCACTAACCCAGCCTCCTGCTGGTCACTAACAAATACACTGCACACAATACCTACGCTTAGAGCGACATCTAGTCGACATTTAGTGGAACTGCAGAAGTATCAGCAAATACATGAACATTATATTTTTGTCACTTAGCAGAGGCTCTTATCCAGAGCGACTTACAGAAGCAAATTGGGTTAAGTGCCTTGCTCAAGGGCACATTGTCAGCTCGGGCATTCAAACCAAAGCTCTAACCGCTCTGTGCTATTGATGATGATCAAATATGAGGGAACAAGAAAAGCTGATATAATACTTCTTATATGAGCAGTTACAGAACAGGTTCACAAACTTTCTGCCTGAAGTGTTTTCTTAGAACGGTCGGCTAGCATGTCCTTTCCTCCTTTGGACTAGCTGAGTCACTGCGGTTGGCGCTGGCACCTCAGATCTATATAGAGCACAACTTTTAAACAGAGCCCTATGGGTCCTGGGCAAAGCAGTGCACTATGAAGACAGTAGGGTGGCATTTAGAATGCACCCATAGTGAACCCAACTAAAAGGCTCCATTGCATGTGAATCAATGGAGCCAACACTTGGTGTGAGTCCCAAATGGCACCCTGTTCTCTTCATAGTGCACTGCTTTTGACCAGGGCCCATAATGTGTGCACTATAAAGGGAATAGGGTGAGCATTTGACCAAAGGTTTCAGAACAGAAATAAAGCAACACCTCACGGCTCTGGTGGACATTCCTGTAGTCAACATGACAATTACACTCCCTCAAAACGTGAGACATCTGTGGCATTGTGTTGTGTGACAATGCTGTTTAATCAGCTTCTTGATGTGCCACACCTGTCAGATGGATGGATTATCTTGGCAAACGAGAAATGCTCACTAACAAGGATGTAAAAATATGTGTGCACAAAATCTGAGAGAAATAAGCATTTTGTTTGTGTGGAACATTTCTGGGATCTTTTATTTCAGCTCATGAAACATGTGACCAACAATTCACATGTTGCGTTTACATTTTTTATCGGTATAGATAGTTTTAAGATTGTTTTAGACATCAGTTGGGCTACAATATGAGGTCATAAAACTTGCATGAAAGTTCATCTTTGTAGCGATGTGGGCTAAAATAGTCCAAATGTTTGCCTTGGGATATGTTGAGCCAATGGCCTTGGGATATGTTGAGCCAATGGCCTTGGGATATTATTATTACAGAGCAGACATCATCATGCCCCATGTATTAAACGTAAAACAAGCCGGGGTATGGCCCCCCTTGAGGTTCTTGAGAGAGCAGCCAAGGAAGTGAGAGAAGGGAAGAAGTCCATTAGATCAGCAGCAAGGGATGAACTAACAGACTGAATAATACTGAAGAGGTACGTTAACAAAAACTAAAACGAACGTGTACCTGTGTGAAGGAGAGGCTGTGACAGAGTAGTAGAGGATCACAAAGTCTGATCTGATGACATGGAGTCTGGGCTTGCTAAACATATCAAGAATCTTGCAGACCAGTTTCATGGGCTTAGTAGCCTCAAATGCAGAGAATTGGCACATTGAAACAACATCCCTGTCCCAGACAACTGGTCAAGAAATGGAAGGGTAAGTGATATTGAATCTGAATGTAGGCATTCATTTAAGATATAGAATATACCACACCCCCATCCCATGAATTAAACTTGATCTATCAGTACATTCACCCACTTACCCCAAGGCGGCTCAACTTTTTTTGGACAAGCTATGTTTTTACAGATGGGCTGTATACAGCTGCAGTGATCCGTAAGCTGTTCTGACAGCTGATGCTTAAGGTTATTGAGGGAGATGATCATCTCCAGCTTCAATGATTTATGCAATTCGTTCCAGTCATTGGCAGCAGAGAACTGGAAGGAATGGAGTTCAAATCAGGTGTTGGCTTTGGGGGTGACCAGTGAAATATACCTGATGGAGCGCATGCTACGGGTGGGTGTTGCTATGGTGACCAGCGAGCTGAGATAAGGCGGGGATTTACCTAGCAAAGACTTATAGATGACCTCGAGCCAGTGGGTTTGGCGACAAATATATAGTGAGGGCCAGCCAACGAGAGAATACAGGTCGCAGTGGTGGGTAGGACATGGTGAACCAGACAAGGCAGTCATTTGAGAAACCAAGGCTATTGAGTCTGCCAATAAGAATGCGGTGATTGACAAAGTCGAAAGCCTTGGCCAGGTCGATGAAGACGGCTGCACAGTACTGTCTTTTATCGATGGCGGTTATGATAAAAATCGTTAAGGACCTTGAGCGTGGCTGAGGTGCACCCATGACCAGCTCGGAAACCAGATTGCATAGCAGAGAAGGAACGGTGGGATTCGAAATGGTCAGTGATCTGTTTATTAACTTGGCTTTCGAAGACTTTAGAAAGGCAGGGAAGGATGGATATTGGTCTATAACAGTTTGGGTCTAGAGTGTCTCCCCCTTTGAAGAGGGGGATGACCGCGGCAGCTTTCCAATATCTAGAGATCTCAGACGATACGAAAGAGAGGTGAGCCAGGGAGCAGTTCAGTGGACGCTGCACTAGGCGAGCGGGAGGCAAGGCGTTCAGAATGCTAGCGGGCCGGGGCTAGCAGATGGATCTTCGGCGACGTTGCAAGGGAAAAGCCTGTTGAAACCACGTTGGACGAATACGTCGGCAGACCAGTCGTGATGAATCGGGGGGCTCCATGTCGACAATAGAAGATCCAGGGTGGTTGACAAAGAGGTACTGTAGCCCTGGAATCAGCTAGTACACGTCGGCTAGCCGGGAGATGGGCCTAGCTCGAGGCTAGCTCAAGGCTAACTGGTGCATGCTTCGGGACAGTAGGGATAGCCAAACAATAGCCACTCGGTTACAGCTAGTTAGCTGCGATGATTCGGTGTGATGGTCCTGTGATTTCGGCAGAAATCCGGTGATGTGGTAGAGAAAGCAATCCGATATGCATTGGGTTGGTAGCGTGCTGTGCAGCCTGGCCGGTATTGTCCGAACTAAAGCTGGCTTGTGCAGGCAGAGCAGTCGTGAAGACCGCTGGCAGTGGCTAGCAATGGCTAGTAGCTAGTTAGCAAGCTAGCAGGCTAGCTTCTGTCGGAGGTTCAGTTAAATTGGAAGAAATAAAGAAATAGTAGATCCGTTCCACGTTGGGTGAGGCGGGTTGCAGGAAAAGTATATGAGAATAAGAAATTTATAGGGAAAAACAGAAAGAACAGACTATTTACACTGTTACGCCATCTTGGACATAATTTTCATTATGAAACTAGCTAGTTAGCTTGCTAAGGTAAATATGTCAACCATTATCATCATCATCGGCATTACTAGCTGGCTAGTATGTGAGAATCAGCAATAATAACATCAGCAGAAAACCTTTTCAAAGAATGCACAGGAACCAGGCCTTGTAGTTCCATCTAATTTGATTATCAGTAGGCCCAAATAAAACAACATTACCCATAGGCCTCCTGTCAGTTACTCCCAAGCTTAGGCCAGATGACAAAATGGATCGCATGGCAACAAAATAGCCCCTCATTTAGAATAAATGACGTTCCCACAAATATGCCGCTGCAACCAAAATATAAACAAATAGTATTTACAACAAATAATATGATTCTACCTCGAAGAGAAGCACTTGAGTCATTTTCTATGAAGGTATCTTTACTTTTACTCAAGTATGACAACTGGGTACTTTTTCCACCACTGCTAACACCATGATTGAACCTATTTTTAATTTGAGTTCCCAGTTGTCTTGAAAGCACCATTCAGACCAGGGTACGAGTTGAGAAACCTGCCTATTTTCCTGGAAAGTATGTCCTGTCACGATTTCAAATCTATACGATATTACAGAAGAAAAGTTAACTACCTAAAATCCTGGAAAATATGTGTAATGTTGAGCTGTTCACGTAATTCGTGCTCATGTTGGGTGTTTGTGCTAACACTGCATTGTGTGGCCCATTGACAATGTATGGGCAAAGTACAGATTGGGCATTAATACGATTCAAATGGAGTTTCTCATTTTATCATGGGATAAGATGATCCTACTGCCTGTCTTCCAGAGCAATGGTTTGATAACCTCCTAGTACACCAATCTATACAGATTATTATCTAACTCTGAGTTTGATAACCTCCTAGTACACCAATCTATACAGATTATTATCTAACTCTGAGTTTGATAACCTCCTAGTACACCAATCTATACAGATTATTATCTAACTCTGAGTTTGATAACCTCCTAGTACACCAATCTATACAGATTATTATCTAACTCTGAGTTTGATAACCTCCTAGTACACCAATCTATACAGATTATTATCTAACTCTGAGTTTGATAACCTCCTAGTACACCAATCTATACAGATTATTATCTAACTCTGAGTTTGATAACCTCCTAGTACACCAATCTATACACCAAACACATACTGTCACATATACAGTCGTAGTCAAAAGTTTTGAGAATGACACAAGTATTGGTCTCCACAAAGTTTGCTGCCTCAGTGTTGATGACGGCAATTTGCATATACTCCAGAATGTCATGAAGAGTGATCAGATGAATTGCAATTAATTACAAAGTTCCTCTTTGCCATGAAAATGAACTTAATCCCAAAAAACATTTCCACTGCATTTCAGCCCTTCCACAAAAGGACCAGCTGCCATCATGTCAGTGATTGTCTCGTTAACACAGGTGAGAGTGTTGACGAGGACAAGGCTGGAGATCACTCAGTCATGCTGATTGAGTCAGAATAACAGACTGGAAGCTTTAAATAGAGGGTGGTGCTTGAAATCATTGTTCTTCCTCTGTCAACCATGGTTACCTGCAAGGAAACACGTGCCGTCATCACTGCTTTGCACAAAAAGGGCTTCACAGGCAAGGATATTGCTGCTGGTAAGATTGCACCTAAATCAACCATTTATCGGATCATCAAGAACTTCAACGAGAGAGGTTCAATTGTTGTGAAGAAGGTGTCAGGGCGCCCAAGAAAGTCCAGCAAGTGCCAGGACCGTCTCCTAAAGTTGATTCAGTTGCAGGATCTGGGCACCACCAGTGCAGAGCTTGCTCAGGAATGGCAGCAGGCAGGTGTGAGTGCATCTGCAAACACAGTGAGGGGAAGACTTTTGGAGGATGGCCTGGTGTCAAGAAGGGCAGCAAAGAAGCCACTTCTCTCCAGGAAGAACATCAGGGACAGACTGATATTCTGCAAAAGGTACAGGGATTGGACTGCTGAGGACTGGGGTAGAGTCATTTTCTCTGATGAATCCCCATTCCGATTGTTTGGGCCATCCGGAAAACACCTTGTCCGGAGAAGACAAGGTGAGCGCTACCATCAGTCCTGTGTCATGCCAACAGTAAAGCATCCTCAGACCATTCATGTGTGAGGTTGCTTCTCAGCCAAGGGAGTGGGCTCACTCACAATTTTGCCTAAGAACACAGCCATTAATAAAGAATGTGTTAAAGTTTGTAATGTGTGCCCTCATACTGCTCATGTCATGTGTATGTGACCTGCTATCCATAAATGGATATATGCTAATAAAGAAAGAGGTTCCGGTTCAACAGAATACCGTGTGATGTCAGTGTGTTTTTCCTCCGTATAATTTACTAAAATAACCAGTTATAATTCATGAAAATGGCTGCGCCAACAGAATGGTACCAACACATCCTCCGAGAGCAATTTCTCCCAACCATCCAAGAACAGTTTGGTGACGACCAATGCCTTTTCCAGCATGATGGAGCACCTTGCCATAAGGCAAAAGTGATAACTAAGTGGCTCGGGGAACAAAACATCGACATTTTGGGTCCATCGCCAGGAAACTCTCCGGCGGGTGGACAAACAAAAACCCACAACTTCTGACAGACTCCGAGCATTGATTATGCAAGAATGGCCTGCTATCAGTCAGGATGTGGCCCAGAAGTTAATTGACAGCATGCCAGGGCGGATTGCAGAGGACTTGAAAAAGAAGGGTCAACACTGCAAATATTGACTCTTTGCATAAACTGAATGTCATTGTCAATGAAAGCCTTTGACACTTATGGAATACTTGTAATTATACTTCAGTGTTACCATAGTAACTACTGACATAAAGATCTAAGAACACTGAAGCAGCAAACTTTGTGGAGACCAAGACTTGTGTCATTCTCAAAACTTGACCACGACTGTATATCACATGAATACCATGTAGTGTAGAAATGCATGGTTTCTTCAATTAAATGAATGAATGCAGTGTTAGAGGACCAGTGGGGATTGGAGTGTAAGAGCAGTGTGAAAGGACCAGTGGGGATTGGAGTGTAAGAGCAGTGTGAGAGGACCAGTGGGGATTGGAGTGTAAGAGCAGTGGAGAGGACCAATGGGGATTGGAGTGTAAGAGCAGTGTGAGAGGACCAGTGGGGATTGGAGTGTAAGAGCAGTGTGAGAGGACCAGTGGGGATTGGAGTGTAAGAGCAGTGTGAGAGGACCAGTGGGGATTGGAGTGTAAGAGCAGTGTGAGAAGACCAGTGGGGATTGGAGTGTAAGAGCAGTGGAGAGGACCAATGGGGATTGGAGTGTAAGAGCAGTGTGAGAGGACCAGTGGGGATTGGAGTGTAAGAGCAGTGTGAGAGGACCAGTGGGGATTGGAGTGTAAGAGCAGTGTGAGAGGACCAGTGGGGATTGGAGTGTAAGAGCAGTGGAGAGGACCAGTGATTTATCCCTCAATAGATGTTGTTCTATTTGTAACATACATGTTTGTCTTCTTCTAAAGCCTCTTAAGGGGAAAGTAATCTAAAAGTAATGGAATGTAATCAGATTACGTTGCTGAGTTTGGGTAATCCAAAAAATACATTACTGATTACAATTTTGGACAGGTAACTAGTAACTGTAACGGATTACCCAACCCTGGAGATTGGGATCCTTATCTCACATAGGAATGTACATGTATTGTGTGTGCGTGTGTGTGTGTCCTGTTCTGGTACTGAGCCAATCAAATTCCACTGATTGTAACCAAAGCAGGAAGTGAGGCGCCAAAGTCGCTAGGACACAGAGGGCAGGACTGGTACACACACACACACACACACACACACACACACACACACACACACACACACACACACACACACACACACACACACACACACACACACACACACACACACACACACACACACACACACACACACACACACACACACACACACACACACACACACACACACAGACACACACACACACACACACGCACACACAGACACACACACACACGAACACAGACACACACACACACACACACATCCCTGCATGGCCTAGGAAGGTTGTATGCCATGATCAGGGATGATTACTGTAACAGACACTGCACTGATGATACCTCCCCACCCCCTCATGTTCTCATGAACACTACTCTTGCGTAGCCAGACGTCATAGGCTCTGTGTCCCAAATGGCACCCTGTTTCCCATCGGGTTCTAGTCAAATCTAGTGCACTATATAGGGAATAGGGTGCAATTTGGGACACAAACATACTCTTCCGCTTCACTTAGCATCAGGAAATGCTAGAGAACCTACAAGTCTGGCACCCCACTGAGCAAGAACGGGTTGAATCAAAGTCTGGCACCCCACTGAGTAAGAACGGGTTGAATCAAAGTCTGGCACCCCACTGAGTAAGAACGGGTTGAATCAAAGTCTGGCACCCCACTGAGCAAGAACGGGTTGAATCAAAGTCTGGCACCCCACTGAGTAAGAACGGGTTGAATCAAAGTCTGGCACCCCACTGAGTAAGAACGGGTTGAATCAAAGTCTGGCACCCCACTGAGCAAGAACGGGTTGAATCAAAGTCTGGCACGCCACTGAGCAAGAACGGGTTGAATCAAAGTTGTTTCCACGTCATTTCAACAAAATAATCTATGTAATCACCAACGTAAGGAAATGTTGTATTTTTTTCACCACACATTTTTTACCTGCATCAAATGACACTTCTTTACGAATTCATGTTAGTTGACAACTCAACCAAATGTAAATCAAAAGTAGATGACGTCTGAAATGACGTCTTTGCCCAGTGGGACGTGAGGCTACATGGACATGAACACTGACTGGGGTTAGCATGGGTGTCTGCATTTCCTAGCACCTCCAGCAGGTTTCAGTGTTTTAGCTGCTGCCTATCTCTCTCTCCCTCTCGTTCTCCCCTACACCCCTTGCTCTTTCTCTCTCTATATATATCTCTCATTCTTCCTTTATCTCTCTCTCTCTTTCTCCCCTTTTCTCTCTGTATTTCTCTTCACCCAACTAAGCCTCTTCTCACTTTCATGAGTTAACCTAAAGACAACTTGAATTTGGTCATCCACACTCCTGCACCCCTGTGCCTCCTCTCCTCCAGACCCCTGTACTTCTCGCTGCCTCTGGCTATATGGGTAAGTGTGGGTTGAACCCTTTCTCCCTAACCTCTATCATCTCTCCCAAGTCTTGTCCTTCTCACCAAAACAAGTTGGAGTTGTAATTTAACAGCTCAGACACAAGACGTATGTGTCAGGGACTCCAGACACTCACAGACTATAAAAGGAAAGCCAGCCATGTCACAGGGTCATCACTAGCTGTCACAAAGTCATAAACCATGCCTATTTCAACCCTGCAATTTATCTTCTTAAAATGTGATTTTAAACCTTAACCCAAACCTTAACCCTAACCTTAATCACACTGCCAAACTTATGCCTAAACCTGACCTTAAATTAAGACCGAAAAGCAAATGTTTATTTTCATGAATTTTTGGGATATAGCCAGTTTTGAGTAAACACCTTCTTCGCCTGCTTCGAGGGAAACAACACAGAGCTGCCGACATGGGCCCCCACAGCTCACAAGGACTGTGTGCGCCTGATCTCTGTGGCCAACGTTAGTAAGAAATTCAACATGGGGGCCCCTCAAGGGTGCGTATTCAGCCCTCTCCTGTACTCCCTGTTCACCCATGACCACGCACGTCTCCAACTCAATCAAGCTCCCATCTGACATCAGACAGATGGTTGTAAGGTCAAACCCCCCCCCCCCCAAAAAAAACAGACACTTTCCTTGACCATGTCCAAGAGGGCAATAAGCGGTACGCACATTGCCAACAACCCTATGACAGGAAAACTACAAAGAACGTAGTCTACCTATTGACCATGCTCTACCGACTGAGCTACATGGGGTATTGCAAAAATATTCCTTCTGGATATTCCGATTGGAATCTATGTCTCCAAAAGTACTTAATGAGGATTTTCTCATTAACTACAGTATTTTCTGTGAATGCTGATCTGATTCATTAATTTATTATTATGACTACCACTGTTGGGTTTTGGAGCAAATGCTCTGTCTGCGTGATATGAATTGGTATACAGTGATAATATTGGAGAAGTGTATATGAATGCTGCCCCTTTATGTATAGGCCGCCCTGACTGGTGCTTGTCTTATGTCTATAAATATGGGTGTGGTAAACGTCCGGTGAAATGACCTAATGAAGATCCTCGCTGTTTATTAATAAAGATGGTGCTCATGACTGTATTGTATTTATTAGGGATCATCATTAGCTGCTGGTAGGGATTAACTGAACTGGTCTTAAGTCAATGTTTCAACTGTGCTAGACCCACTTTCTTCACCAAATAATTTAGTTTGATCACACTTGAACCCTGGCTGAGTGTTGCCAGCAGGAAAATAACCTCTCCATCAACGTCAACAAAATGAAGAAGCTGATCGTGGACTTCAGGAGACAGCAGAGAGCGTACGCCCCCAGCCACATCGACAGGGCCGCAATGGATAGGGTCAAAAACTTCAAGTTTCTTGCTGTGCACATCACTGAGGATCTGAAATGGTCCCTTCACATGACAGCGTGGTGAAGAAGGCACAACAGCGCCTCTTCAACCTCAGGAGGCTGAAGAAATTCGACTTGGCCCCTAAAGACCCTCACAAACTTCTACAGATGCACCATTGAGAGCATTCTGTCAGGCTGTATCACTACCTGGAATGGCAACAGCCCCATCCACAATATCAGGGCTCTGTCAACCTTTGTCAAATTGGTTGACAACCATTTTCAGGTCTTGCCACTCAGTTAAAACTGTAAATCAGCCTCTCAGGAACATTCAGGAACATTCACTGTCTTTTTGGTAAGCAAGTCCGGTGTAGATTTGGCCTTTGGTTTAAGGTTATTGTCCTGCTGAAAGGGGAATTTATCTCCAGACTGTATCACAACCAGCTGGTATTGGGAGTCCCATAGGGCGGTACACAACTGGCCCAGCGACGTCCGGGTTTGGCCGGTGTAGGCCGTCATTGTAAATAAGAATTTGTTCTTAACTGACTTGCCTAGTTAAATAATGTATTTTTATTTAACCAGGCCAGTCAGTTAAGAACAAATTCTTATTTACAATGACGGCCTACATTGTTTTACAGGGTCAGCCATAGTAGTACAATGACCCTGGAACAAATTAGGGTTAAGGGCCTAATTCAGTTAATGGCACATCAACAGGTTTTTCACCTTGTCGGATCAGGTATTCAAACCAGTGACCTTTTGGCCCAACGCTCTGACCGCTAGGCTACCTGGCGCCTTTTACAATAAAGGTTAAAAAAATAAATAGGTTAGTATTGTGGAGTAACTACAATGTTGTTGATCCATCCTCAGTTTTCTCCAATCACAGCCATTAAACTCTGGAACTGTTTGAAAGTCACCATTAGCCTCCTGGTGAAATCCCTGAGTGGTTTCCTTCCTCTCCAGCAACTGATTTAGGAAGGACTTCTTTGGTATCTTTGGTGTGACTGGGTGTATTGATACACCATCCAAAGTGTAATTAACAACTTTCTCAAAGGGATATTCAATGTCTGCTTTTTGGCAATAGGTGCCCTTATTTGCGAGCAATTGGAAAACCTCCTTTGTGGTTGAATCTGTGGTTGAAATTCACTGCTTGACTGAGGGACCTTACAGATAATTGTATGTGTGGTACAGAGATGAGGTAGTCGTTCAAAAATCATGTTAAACACTATTATTGCACACAGAGTCCATGCAACTTGTTAAGACAATACATTTTTTTTAAACTGATTTAGGCTTGAATTCAGATCTCACTACCATCATATCTAAGCCAATATGAGACAAATTTCTATGCAAATGAGCAAATCAACTTGATTGGAGATACACAACACACAATCCCTGCCTCTCGTCATGAGCAGTCCGTCCGACACCGAGATCCACATACCAGATTTTTTAACAGGGTCTTTAGCAAGTTTTAAGAGTATTTCTTGCGGCTACCTAGCTCAAATTCTAGACCACCGGATAGACTAAGTTTGTAGGTGCAGTTTTTATAACATTTATACTTTATCGCTCTCACATGCTCATTTCCAACGACGTGCTACCTTTTCTGACAATGCTAACATGGTTTTTCAGCCGAACCTCAAAGTTCTAAAACCTGTCCAGCAACTCGACCGCTCAGCAAGTCAACAACACAAACTGCTCTGCACATGCAGCAGCCAGGCAGCAGTTGTGATAAGAAGTGGTTGAGGCCAAACCTAGGCTACTATAGACAGCTATATGTTGGTACTAAAGCCCAGGTTAATCAATAAATGCATGCAGACAGAATGTCTAACATGAAAAATGGGTTGGTTGTTATTGTTGAGCTGAATGTGGTTTAGTTTTGATTAGCTACTGTTAGCCAGTAACAACTCAATGTTGACAATAATTTATTTCACCAAGGTCAGCCTCTTAAAACACTAACCGTAGCTGATCAAAAAAACTGTTCGCTAGCTAGCACGCCAGACAGACATGTTGATTTTCAACCATCCAAACCAAACGTTAACTAACGTTACAGCCCTTACCTTATGCTCCCTCCTCTCTCAATGCAATTGTCTTCTTGTCATTATAATATAATAACCAGGTAGGTCAGTTGAGAAGAAGTTCTCATTTACAACTGTGACCTGACACTGACTGATCAATACAGTGTCAAATAAATGTTCAGTGTGTTCCGAAAAATGGATTTGCAATCCCCATACAGTGCCTTCGGAAAGTATTCAGACCCCCTGAGTGGACAGTTCATTACCTCTGTCAAAATAATATGTAGCTTAAAGTTCTGTTTGTACTTTTATTTATTTTTCCAATAAAGATGGTCACGCAACAATAATAGACATTTACAACAGGCCTATTCTGTATCTAAAAACTTTTAAAAACAAGATTGAACTCTTTGGCCTCAGACTGGGGTGAAGGTTCACCTTCCAATAGACAACGATCCTAAGCACAGAGCCAAGACAACGCAGGAGTGGCTAAGGGACAAGTCTCTGAATGTCCTTGAGTGGCCGAGCCAGAGCCTGGACTTGAACCCGATCGAACATCTCTGGAGAGACCTGAAATAGCTGTGCAGCGACGCTCCCCATCCAACCTGACAGATAATGAGAGGATCTGTAGAGAAGAATGGGAGAAACTCCCCAAATACAGGTGTGTCAAGCTTGTAGCGTCATACCCAAGAAGACTCAAGGCTGTAATCACCGCCAAAGGTGTTTCAACAAAGTACTGAGTAAAGGGTCTGAATACTTATGGAAATGTGATATTTCCATTTTTTATTTTTAATAAATTTGCAAAAAAAATCTAAAAACCTGCTTTTGTTTTGTCATCGTGGGGTATTGTGTGTAGATTAATATTGGGAATGGCTGTAACGTAACAAAATGTGGAAAAAGTCAAAGGGTCTGAATACTTTCCGAATGCACTGTATTATTCCTACTTTTTATCGAATGGCTCAGATTAGCATTAGCTAGTTGTGGTTAGCTGGTTGCAGTCAGTAACATCAATAAACTGTTCGACAACCGCTGGGCTCAAGTCCATGGTTGCATCCCAAATGGCACCCTATTCCCTATACAGTGTGCTACTACATGTATGGTGAATTTGAAGTGTAGCTCAAATGGGACTTGAACCCAGGTACCTGTGACTGTAAGTTCAAGATCTTAGCTATTACGAAAGAGGCTAAATCCTCTTGATGAAGTTATGGCCAACACCTTTCCTACCCACATATTGCAGGCTTCAGGTGAACACACATGAGTGATGTCACACTCTCAAGCACTTTATAACAGACTTTATACCCACAATAATGATTTGAGAGAGGGGTTAGAGGGAGAGACAGAGAGAGAGAGAGAGAGAGAGAGAGAGAGAGAGAGAGAGAGAGAGAGAGAGAGAGAGAGAGCGAGAGCGAGAGCAAGAGACAGAGAGAGTGAGTGCGAGAGAGAGGAGGTGAAAGCTGCCTTAGGTTCAGAGGCTGGGCGTCTGTGGTCTGCTCTAATAACACACGTGTCCACACCCTGACTTTGTGTGTGTGTTTCAATGTGTGAGAGTATGTGTGTGTGTACTTAGTGAGGGAGTGGTCAGGTTTGGTGCACAGCTGCACAGTAACAATGGAAGCTCTACTGATGTCACACACAGGATGAGACACACCGTGTGCCTTGTGTACATACTGCCAAGTCTTCAACTCAACTGAACAAGGCAGTCCACTGTGCTTTTTACCAGCTTCGCTTTACACATTGATTAGCTTTTTATTAGGATTTTACTGTACACTATTAGAAAAAAGGGTTCCAAAAGGGTTTTTCGGCTCTCACATAGGAGAACCCTTTTTGGTTAAAGGTAGAACTCTTTTTGGTTTCAGGTAGAACACTTTTGGGTTCCATGTAGAACCCTCTGTGGAAAGGATTTTTCATGGAACCCAAAAGGGTTCTACCTGGAACCAAAAGGGTTCTACCTGGAACCAAAAAGGGTTCTTCAAAGGGTTCTCCTACAGGGACAGCCAAATAACCATTTTAGGTTCTAGATAGAACCTTTTATTCTTGCGAGGGGTATACAGAGATGACCAGTTTACAGAGGAGTATAGAGTGCAACCAGAATGTGCTTTATATTTTTTTTCACCTAACACTCTGTAACAAAGTATAGTGTACATATTCAGCCATACTATGCAATGTCTTTTTATAGCTTTTTTTTCACTCCAGACTTCTTGTATTTTGATACTTTTTCATACTGCCGCTCTATGTATCATGTATCGTGTATCTGTCTTTTGCGTATTTTCGTTCATTTTGCACCTGCCCTATGTTTTGTTGTAGCTGCTTGACGAAGACATTTCCCCTTGGAGATCAATGAAGTACCTATCTATCTAACCTAAAAGGGTTCTTCGGCTGTCCCCATAGGAGAACCCTTTGAAGAACCCTTTTTGGTTCCAGGCAGAACCTAGGGTACTCCTATGTGGTCAGCCGAAGAACCCTTTTTTTCTAAGAGTGTACCCAAGAAGACTCATGCTGTAATCGCTGCTAAATGTGCTTCAATAAAGTACTGAGTAAAGGGTCTGAATACTTAATAAAGTACTGAGTAAAGGGTCTGAATACTTAATAAAGTACTGAGTAAAGGGTCTGAATACTTAATAAAGTACTGAGTAAAGGGTCTGAATACTTAATAAAGTACTGAGTAAAGGGTCTGAATACTTAATAAAGTACTGAGTAAAGGGTCTGAATACTTAATAAAGTACTGAGTAAAGGGTCTGAATATGTCTGTAAATGTGATATTTCCTTTTTTATTTTTTTTTGCAAAAAAAATGTAAAACCCTGTTTTTGCTTTGTCATTATGGGGTTTTGTGTGTAGATTGGCGAGGGAAACCCCCATTTAATCAATTTTAGAATAAGGTTGTAACGTAACAAAATATGGAAAAAGTCAAGGGGTCTGAATACAGTCCGAATGTACTGTAGATAAACTGAGGTGAATGAACCTACAGCAGCCAACGTGATAATGGATTGAGTCATTTTTATACTGCTGTTCTTCTAATAACTTCAACTTTCAAAACAATTCTGTTTCTGCTCCTGAAAGAATGATATTCATGTAAATATATTTCGAGTTTTTATAGATTGGTCACCTTGACTTGGTTTGAGCTCCTAAGTGGCGCAGTGGTCTAAGACACTGCATCTCAGTGCTAGAGGCGCTCTGGTTCGAATCCATTCTTAACTGACTTGCCTATATAAATAACGGTTAAACTACCAAAAAAACTAACATAATCTGTCTTGGGTGACTTTGCTCGACCCCCCTAGGATTGTGTTTAAAGAAACCCCTTCTAGACACCGAGCCCTCCACCATCCCTTCTCCTTTCAGTTCAGCGCTTTCCCCCAGTACTGCCGCCATGTTATTCTGAGCCAGGATGACAGAAGGACAAAGTCTGTGACTACAAACTACGGGTTAACTCTGCTTCTCGGAGTATGACGGAGACGTTAACGCGTTTAGAACGGTGGAGGGTTTCCGTTGTTTAACTTGAAACAGAAGAGTCGTTCCGGAGATCGGTGTGTCCGAATGTGCCATATATTTGGGTTTCCAATGGCGTAGGGACCTTTTATAAAAACAGATATTTTTGACATATGTGGGGTTGGTGGGGGGCCTCCGGTCCAATCTATAACCACATCTAGTCGCTTTTGAAAAACCTGCCTTTTAAAGGAAGAACTACAGTGAATAAATGTGAAATAGAAGACATTTCAACATTCGTTCCTGAGACTGAACGGAGAGCTTGCGATACCGACGGGATTTAGTAGGTGTTTTGGACGTTTAACTGATTATCGAAGACTCTCCATTTGCTGTTTACGAGGTTTTAAATATTATTTCCTTCCGTGAAGCCCTACTGTGAACGGATTCCAAGATGACAGGCTCTACCCCCGCAGACATGGTGAGATGTGTTATTAACTAACATGGTTATAACACTGTACTTACTGTACTTATGTAACTTATTAACTAACATGGTTATAACCCTGTACTTATTTAACCTAGGCAATATTAACATATGTTTCCCTTGCCAATAAATCCCTTTTAAATGAATTTAGAATGTGCCAATGAATGTTTCAGAGAAACATGGAACCAGTTCGGTGCATGCCACTGTGCCCTCCAACGTCAAACACGCATTGCGAATATGCCTATGATAGATGATTATCTTCCCACTGGGCACAGACGTCAATTCAACGTCTATTCCACGTTGAAACAACGTTGACTGAACCAGTGCGTGCCCACTTTGTTATAGATGCGATAAAGATTTTAGTGAAACTGGACCCAAACCATGCAATGCTCGGGGGAAAGAGTCCACATCTCCTCGCTGCGCCACAGTGAAATGAGGTTAAAAACCACTTTACCACCACCGATGTATGTGTGCTACCTATACTACCAGTTTATACGAACGGGAGGTAGCATTTAGCAGTCACTTCTTCTAAACCTGAAAAATAACAACTTCTAAATGTTATGTTTCAGTTACAATACATCAATCATGTTCGATTAGATTTGTTGAATGTGCTCCAATCCGGTCTGCGTCCATTGAGGTCTTTACAGTATCTATTGGTGTGATCATACTACATCTGTATACAGAAGAATATAACAACTCGAAGATAACCACGTGAATCTGTCAAATAACGGCTATAATTTATTTTCCATTTAATGAAAGGTTAATCATTAAACGATAGGAGAAAAAACTATGAACACAGATTGAGCAGCAGTAGCTAAAACATTTGGCCCGGCAGGCTGCTGTCTGTGTGACGTAGCGCGCCTTCCCCGGCATGCACGGGCTCGCTGTTTATCTACTGTATACCATGACATCATCATCCATAACATCATCATCCATAACATCATCATCCGAACGCCAATGGTCATGTTCTGTCTGTTTGTCTGTGTCTGTCTGTCTGGTGGTGTGTTGCTTTGACACACACATACACACACACATCTATAGTGTGGGATATGGATGGATATACGAAGCAGATCATCACGTAATGTTCTCTCTATCCCGGGATAAGATGTCCCAGTATAGATCGATATATAAGATGTTCCAGTATAGATTGATATATAAGATGTCCCAGTATAGATTGATATATAAGATGTTCCAGTATAGATCGATATATAGATCGATATATATGATGTCCCAGTATAGATCGATATATAAGATGTCCCAGTATAGATTGATATATAAGATGTCCCAGTATAGATCGATATATAAGATGTTCCAGTATAGATCGATATATAAGATGTTCCAGTATAGATTGATATATAAGATGTTCCAGTATAGATTGATATATAAGATGTTCCAGTATAGATTGATATATAAGATGTTCCAGTATAGATCGATATATAAGATGTTCCAGTATAGATTGATATATAGATCGATATATAAGATGTCCCAGTATAGATTGATATATAATACGTTTTTAATGAAAGGTTAATCATTAAACGATAGGAGAAAAAACTATGAACACAGATTGAGCAGCAGTAGCTAAAACATTTGGCCCGGCAGGCTGCTGTCTGTGTGACGTAGCGCGCCTTCCCCGGCATGCACGGGCTCGCTGTTTATCTACTGTATACCATGACATCATCATCCATAACATCATCATCCATAACATCATCATCCGAACGCCAATGGTCATGTTCTGTCTGTTTGTCTGTGTCTGTCTGTCTGGTGGTGTGTTGCTTTGACACACACATACACACACACATCTATAGTGTGGGATATGGATGGATATACGAAGCAGATCATCACGTAATGTTCTCTCTATCCCGGGATAAGATGTCCCAGTATAGATCGATATATAAGATGTTCCAGTATAGATTGATATATAAGATGTCCCAGTATAGATTGATATATAAGATGTTCCAGTATAGATCGATATATAGATAGATATATAAGATGTTCCAGTATAGATTGATATATAAGATGTCCCAGTATAGATCGATATATAAGATGTTCCAGTATAGATCGATATATAAGATGTTCCAGTATAGATCGATATATAGATCGATATATAAGATGTTCCAGTATAGATCGATATATAGATAGATATATAAGATGTTCCAGTATAGATCGATATATAAGATGTTCCAGTATAGATCGATATATAAGATGTTCCAGTATAGATCGATATATAGATCGATATATAAGATGTTCCAGTATAGATCGATATATAAGATGTTCCAGTATAGATCGATATATAAGATGTTCCAGTATAGATTGATATATAAGATGTTCCAGTATAGATTGATATATAGATCGATATATAAGATGTTCCAGTATAGATCGATATATAAGATGTTCCAGTATAGATTGATATATAATACGTCCCAGTATAGATTGATATATAAGATGTTCCAGTATAGATTGATATATAAGATGTTCCAGTATAGATTGATATATAAGATGTTCCAGTATAGATCGATATATAGATTGATATATAATACGTCCCAGTATAGATCGATATATAAGATGTTTCAGTATAGATTGATATAAAAGATGTTCCAGTATAGATCGATATATAAGATGTTCCAGTATAGATTGATATATAGATCGATATATAAGATGTTCCAGTATAGATTGATATATAGATCGATATATAAGATGTCCCAGTATAGATCGATATATAAGATGTTCCAGTATAGATTGATATATAGATCGATATATAAGATGTTCCAGTATAGATCGATATATAAGATGTCCCAGTATAGATCGATATATAAGATGTCCCAGTATAGATCGATATATAAGATGTTCCAGTATAGATCGATATATAAGATGTCCCAGTATAGATTGATATATAGATCGATATATAAGATGTTCCAGTATAGATCGATATATAAGATGTCCCAGTATAGATCGATATATAAGATGTTCCAGTATAGATCGATATATAAGATGTTCCAGTATAGATCGATATATAGATCGATATATAAGATGTTCCAGTATAGATCGATATATAAGATGTTCCAGTATAGATCGATATATAGATCGATATATAAGATGTTCCAGTATAGATCGATATATAAGATGTTCCAGTATAGATCGATATATAAGATGTTCCAGTATAGATTGATATATAGATCGATACATAAGATGTCCCAGTATAGATCGATATATAAGATGTTCCAGTATAGATTGATATATAAGATGTCCCAGTATAGATTGATATATAAGATGTTCCAGTATAGATCGATATATAGATTGATATATAAGATGTTCCAGTATAGATCGATATATAGATCGATATATAAGATGTTCCAGTATAGATCGACATATAAGATGTTCCAGTATAGATTGATATATAGATCGATATATAAGATGTTCCAGTATAGATCGATATATAGATCGATATATAAGATGTTCCAGTATAGATCGATATGTAAGATGTTCCAGTATAGATCGATATATAAGATGTTCCAGTATAGATCGATATATAAGATGTTCCAGTATAGATCGATATATAGATCGATATATAAGATGTTCCAGTATAGATTGATATACAAGATGTCCCAGTATAGATTGATATATAAGATGTTCCAGTATAGATCGATATATAAGATGTTCCAGTATAGATTGATATATAGATCGATATATAAGATGTTCCAGTATAGATTGATATATAGATCGATATATAAGATGTCCCAGTATAGATCGATATATAAGATGTTCCAGTATAGATCGATATATAAGATGTTCCAGTATAGATTGATATATAGATCGATATATAAGATGTTCCAGTATAGATTGATATATAGATCGATATATAAGATGTTCCAGTATAGATTGATATATAGATCGATATATAAGATGTCCCAGTATAGATCGATATATAAGATGTTCCAGTATAGATCGATATATAAGATGTTCCAGTATAGATCGATATATAAGATGTTCCAGTATAGATTGATATATAGATCGATATATAAGATGTTCCAGTATAGATCGATATATAAGATGTCCCAGTATAGATCGATATATAAGATGTTCCAGTATAGATTGATATATAGATCGATATATAAGATGTTCCAGTATAGATCGATATATAAGATGTTCCAGTATAGATTGATATATAGATCGATATATAAGATGTCCCAGTATAGATCGATATAAGATGTTCCAGTATAGATTGATATGTAAGATGTTCCAGTATAGATCGATATATAAGATGTTCCAGTATAGATTGATATATAGATCGATATATAAGATGTTCCAGTATAGATCGATATATAAGATGTTCCAGTATAGATCGAAATATAAGATGTTCCAGTATAGATTGATATATAGATCGATATAGAAGATGTCCCAGTATAGATCGATATATAAGATGTTCCAGTATAGATTGATATATAAGATGTTCCAGTATAGATCGATATATAAGATGTTCCAGTATAGATTGATATATAGATCGATATATAAGATGTTCCAGTATAGATCGATATATAAGATGTTCCAGTATAGATTGATATATAGATCGATATATAAGATGTCCCAGTATAGATCGATATATAAGATGTTCCAGTATAGATTGATATATAGATCGATATATAAGATGTCCCAGTATAGATCGATATATAAGATGTCCCAGTATAGATTGATATATAAGATGTCCCAGTATAGATCGATATATAAGATGTTCCAGTATAGATCGATATATAAGATGTTCCAGTATAGATTGATATATAAGATGTTCCAGTATAGATTGATATATAAGATGTTCCAGTATAGATTGATATATAAGATGTTCCAGTATAGATTGATATATAAGATGTTCCAGTATAGATCGATATATAAGATGTTCCAGTATAGATTGATATATAGATCGAAATATAAGATGTCCCAGTATAGATTGATATATAATACGTCCCAGTATAGATTGATATATAAGATGTTCCAGTATAGATTGATATATAGATCGATATATAAGATGTCCCAGTATAGATTGATATATAAGATCTTCCAGTATAGATTGATATATAGATCGATATATAAGATGTTCCAGTATAGAACGAAATATAAGATGTTCCAGTATAGATTGATATATAGATCGATATATAAGATGTTCCAGTATAGATTGATATATAAGATGTTCCAGTATAGATCGATATATAAGATGTTCCAGTATAGATTGATATATAGATCGATATATAAGATGTCCCAGTATAGATCGATATATAAGATGTTCCAGTATAGATTGATATTTAAGATGTTCCAGTATAGATCGATATATAAGATGTTCCAGTATAGATTGATATATAGATCGATATATAAGATGTTCCAGTATAGATCGATATATAAGATGTTCCAGTATAGATTGATATATAGATCGATATATAAGATGTCCCAGTATAGATCGATATATAAGATGTTCCAGTATAGATTGATATATAGATCGATATATAAGATGTCCCAGTATAGATCGATATATAAGATGTCCCAGTATAGATTGATATATAAGATGTCCCAGTATAGATCGATATATAAGATGTTCCAGTATAGATCGATATATAAGATGGTCCATTATAGATTGATATATAAGATGTTCCAGTATAGATTGATATATAAGATGTTCCAGTATAGATTGATATATAAGATGTTCCAGTATAGATCGATATATAAGATGTTCCAGTATAGATTGATATATAGATCGATATATAAGATGTCCCAGTATAGATTGATATATAATACGTCCCAGTATAGATTGATATATAAGATGTTCCAGTATAGATTGATATATAGATCGATATATAAGATGTCCCAGTATAGATTGATATATAAGATGTTCCAGTATAGATTGATATATAGATCGATATATAAGATGTTCCAGTATAGATTGATATATAAGATGTTCCAGTATAGATCGATATATAATATGTTCCAGTATAGATCGATATATAAGATGTTCCAGTATAGATCGATATATAAGATGTTCCAGTATAGATCGATATATAAGATGTTCCAGTATAGATTGATATATAAGATGTTCCAGTATAGATTGATATATAGATCGATATATAAGATGTTCCAGTATAGATCGATATATAAGATGTCCCAGTATAGATCGATATATAAGATGTTCCAGTATAGATCGATATATAGATCGATATATAAGATGTCCCAGTATAGATCGATATATAAGATGTTCCAGTATAGATTGATATATAGATCGATATATAAGATGTTCCAGTATAGATCGATATATTAGATGTTCCAGTATAGATTGATATATAGATCGATATATAAGATGTTCCAGTATAGATTGATATATAAGATGTTCCAGTATAGATCGATATATAAGATGTTCCAGTATAGATCGATATATAAGATGTTCCAGTATAGATCGATATATAAGATGTTCCAGTTAGATCGATATATAAGATGTTCCAGTATAGATTGATATATAAGATGTTCCAGTATAGATTGATATATAGATCGATATATAAGATGTTCCAGTATAGATCGATATATAAGATGTCCCAGTATAGATCGATATATAAGATGTTCCAGTATAGATCGATATATAGATCGATATATAAGATGTCCCAGTATAGATCGATATATAAGATGTTCCAGTATAGATTGATATATAGATCGATATATAAGATGTTCCAGTATAGATCGATATATAAGATGTTCCAGTATAGATTGATATATAGATCGATATATAAGATGTTCCAGTATAGATCGATATATAAGATGTTCCAATATAGATCGATATATAAGATGTTCCAGTATAGATCGATATATAAGATGTTCCAGTATAGATCGATATATAGATCGATATATAAGATTTTCCAGTATAGATCGATATATAAGATGTTCCAGTATAGATTGATATATAAGATGTTCCAGTATAGATCGATATATAAGATGTCCCAGTATAGATTGATAAATAAGATGTTCCAGTATAGATCGATATATAAGATGTCCCAGTATAGATCGATATATAAGATGTTCCAGTATAGATCGATATATAAGATGTTCCAGTATAGATTGATATATAAGATGTTCCAGTATAGATTGATATATAGATCGATATATAAGATGTTCCAGTATAGATTGATATATAGATCGATATATAAGATGTCCCAGTATAGATCGATATATAAGATGTTCCAGTATAGATTGATATATAGATCGATATATAAGATGTCCCAGTATAGATCGATATATAAGATGTCCCAGTATAGATTGATATATAAGATGTCCCAGTATAGATCGATATATAAGATGTTCCAGTATAGATCGATATATAAGATGGTCCATTATAGATTGATATATAAGATGTTCCAGTATAGATTGATATATAAGATGTTCCAGTATAGATTGATATATAAGATGTTCCAGTATAGATCGATATATAAGATGTTCCAGTATAGATTGATATATAGATCGATATATAAGATGTCCCAGTATAGATTGATATATAATACGTCCCAGTATAGATTGATATATAAGATGTTCCAGTATAGATTGATATATAGATCGATATATAAGATGTCCCAGTATAGATTGATATATAAGATGTTCCAGTATAGATTGATATATAGATCGATATATAAGATGTTCCAGTATAGATTGATATATAAGATGTTCCAGTATAGATCGATATATAATATGTTCCAGTATAGATCGATATATAAGATGTTCCAGTATAGATCGATATATAAGATGTTCCAGTATAGATCGATATATAAGATGTTCCAGTATAGATTGATATATAAGATGTTCCAGTATAGATTGATATATAGATCGATATATAAGATGTTCCAGTATAGATCGATATATAAGATGTCCCAGTATAGATCGATATATAAGATGTTCCAGTATAGATCGATATATAGATCGATATATAAGATGTCCCAGTATAGATCGATATATAAGATGTTCCAGTATAGATTGATATATAGATCGATATATAAGATGTTCCAGTATAGATCGATATATTAGATGTTCCAGTATAGATTGATATATAGATCGATATATAAGATGTTCCAGTATAGATTGATATATAAGATGTTCCAGTATAGATCGATATATAAGATGTTCCAGTATAGATCGATATATAAGATGTTCCAGTATAGATCGATATATAAGATGTTCCAGTTAGATCGATATATAAGATGTTCCAGTATAGATTGATATATAAGATGTTCCAGTATAGATTGATATATAGATCGATATATAAGATGTTCCAGTATAGATCGATATATAAGATGTCCCAGTATAGATCGATATATAAGATGTTCCAGTATAGATCGATATATAGATCGATATATAAGATGTCCCAGTATAGATCGATATATAAGATGTTCCAGTATAGATTGATATATAGATCGATATATAAGATGTTCCAGTATAGATCGATATATAAGATGTTCCAGTATAGATTGATATATAGATCGATATATAAGATGTTCCAGTATAGATCGATATATAAGATGTTCCAATATAGATCGATATATAAGATGTTCCAGTATAGATCGATATATAAGATGTTCCAGTATAGATCGATATATAGATCGATATATAAGATTTTCCAGTATAGATCGATATATAAGATGTTCCAGTATAGATTGATATATAAGATGTTCCAGTATAGATCGATATATAAGATGTCCCAGTATAGATTGATAAATAAGATGTTCCAGTATAGATCGATATATAAGATGTCCCAGTATAGATCGATATATAAGATGTTCCAGTATAGATCGATATATAAGATGTTCCAGTATAGATTGATATATAAGATGTTCCAGTATAGATTGATATATAGATCGATATATAAGATGTTCCAGTATAGATTGATATATAGATCGATATATAAGATGTCCCAGTATAGATCGATATATAAGATGTTCCAGTATAGATTGATATATAGATCGATATATAAGATGTCCCAGTATAGATCGATATATAAGATGTCCCAGTATAGATTGATATATAAGATGTCCCAGTATAGATCGATATATAAGATGTTCCAGTATAGATCGATATATAAGATGGTCCATTATAGATTGATATATAAGATGTTCCAGTATAGATTGATATATAAGATGTTCCAGTATAGATTGATATATAAGATGTTCCAGTATAGATCGATATATAAGATGTTCCAGTATAGATTGATATATAGATCGATATATAAGATGTCCCAGTATAGATTGATATATAATACGTCCCAGTATAGATTGATATATAAGATGTTCCAGTATAGATTGATATATAGATCGATATATAAGATGTCCCAGTATAGATTGATATATAAGATGTTCCAGTATAGATTGATATATAGATCGATATATAAGATGTTCCAGTATAGATTGATATATAAGATGTTCCAGTATAGATCGATATATAAGATGTTCCAGTATAGATCGATATATAAGATGTTCCAGTATAGATCGATATATAAGATGTTCCAGTATAGATCGATATATAAGATGTTCCAGTATAGATTGATATATAAGATGTTCCAGTATAGATTGATATATAGATCGATATATAAGATGTTCCAGTATAGATCGATATATAAGATGTCCCAGTATAGATCGATATATAAGATGTTCCAGTATAGATCGATATATAGATCGATATATAAGATGTCCCAGTATAGATCGATATATAAGATGTTCCAGTATAGATTGATATATAGATCGATATATAAGATGTTCCAGTATAGATCGATATATTAGATGTTCCAGTATAGATTGATATATAGATCGATATATAAGATGTTCCAGTATAGATTGATATATAAGATGTTCCAGTATAGATCGATATATAAGATGTTCCAGTATAGATCGATATATAAGATGTTCCAGTATAGATCGATATATAAGATGTTCCAGTTAGATCGATATATAAGATGTTCCAGTATAGATTGATATATAAGATGTTCCAGTATAGATTGATATATAGATCGATATATAAGATGTTCCAGTATAGATCGATATATAAGATGTCCCAGTATAGATCGATATATAAGATGTTCCAGTATAGATCGATATATAGATCGATATATAAGATGTCCCAGTATAGATCGATATATAAGATGTTCCAGTATAGATTGATATATAGATCGATATATAAGATGTTCCAGTATAGATCGATATATAAGATGTTCCAGTATAGATTGATATATAGATCGATATATAAGATGTTCCAGTATAGATCGATATATAAGATGTTCCAATATAGATCGATATATAAGATGTTCCAGTATAGATCGATATATAAGATGTTCCAGTATAGATCGATATATAGATCGATATATAAGATTTTCCAGTATAGATCGATATATAAGATGTTCCAGTATAGATTGATATATAAGATGTTCCAGTATAGATCGATATATAAGATGTCCCAGTATAGATTGATAAATAAGATGTTCCAGTATAGATCGATATATAAGATGTCCCAGTATAGATCGATATATAAGATGTTCCAGTATAGATCGATATATAAGATGTTCCAGTATAGATTGATATATAGATCGATATATAAGATGTTCCAGTATAGATTGATATATAGATCGATATATAAGATGTCCCAGTATAGATCGATATATAAGATGTTCCAGTATAGATTGATATATAGATCGATATATAAGATGTCCCAGTATAGATCGATATATAAGATGTCCCAGTATAGATTGATATATAAGATGTCCCAGTATAGATCGATATATAAGATGTTCCAGTATAGATCGATATATAAGATGGTCCATTATAGATTGATATATAAGATGTTCCAGTATAGATTGATATATAAGATGTTCCAGTATAGATTGATATATAAGATGTTCCAGTATAGATCGATATATAAGATGTTCCAGTATAGATTGATATATAGATCGATATATAAGATGTCCCAGTATAGATTGATATATAATACGTCCCAGTATAGATTGATATATAAGATGTTCCAGTATAGATTGATATATAGATCGATATATAAGATGTCCCAGTATAGATTGATATATAAGATGTTCCAGTATAGATTGATATATAGATCGATATATAAGATGTTCCAGTATAGATTGATATATAAGATGTTCCAGTATAGATCGATATATAAGATGTTCCAGTATAGATCGATATATAAGATGTTCCAGTATAGATCGATATATAAGATGTTCCAGTATAGATCGATATATAAGATGTTCCAGTATAGATTGATATATAAGATGTTCCAGTATAGATTGATATATAGATTGATATATAGATCGATATATAAGATGTTCCAGTATAGATCGATATATAAGATGTCCCAGTATAGATCGATATATAAGATGTTCCAGTATAGATCGATATATAGATCGATATATAAGATGTCCCAGTATAGATCGATATATAAGATGTTCCAGTATAGATTGATATATAGATCGATATATAAGATGTTCCAGTATAGATCGATATATTAGATGTTCCAGTATAGATTGATATATAGATCGATATATAAGATGTTCCAGTATAGATTGATATATAAGATGTTCCAGTATAGATCGATATATAAGATGTTCCAGTATAGATCGATATATAAGATGTTCCAGTATAGATCGATATATAAGATGTTCCAGTTAGATCGATATATAAGATGTTCCAGTATAGATTGATATATAAGATGTTCCAGTATAGATTGATATATAGATCGATATATAAGATGTTCCAGTATAGATCGATATATAAGATGTCCCAGTATAGATCGATATATAAGATGTTCCAGTATAGATCGATATATAGATCGATATATAAGATGTCCCAGTATAGATCGATATATAAGATGTTCCAGTATAGATTGATATATAGATCGATATATAAGATGTTCCAGTATAGATCGATATATAAGATGTTCCAGTATAGATTGATATATAGATCGATATATAAGATGTTCCAGTATAGATCGATATATAAGATGTTCCAATATAGATCGATATATAAGATGTTCCAGTATAGATCGATATATAAGATGTTCCAGTATAGATCGATATATAGATCAATATATAAGATTTTCCAGTATAGATCGATATATAAGATGTTCCAGTATAGATTGATATATAAGATGTTCCAGTATAGATCGATATATAAGATGTCCCAGTATAGATTGATAAATAAGATGTTCCAGTATAGATCGATATATAAGATGTCCCAGTATAGATCGATATATAAGATGTTCCAGTATAGATCGATATATAAGATGTTCCAGTATAGATTGATATATAAGATGTTCCAGTATAGATTGATATATAGATCGATATATAAGATGTCCCAGTATAGATCGATATATAAGATGTTCCAGTATAGATCGATATATAAGATGTTCCAGTATAGATCGATATATAGATCGATATATAAGATGTCCCAGTATAGATCGATATATAAGATGTTCCAGTATAGATCGATATATAAGATGTTCCAGTATAGATTGATATATAGATCGATATATAAGATGTTCCAGTATAGATCGATATATAGATCGATATATAAGATGTTCCAGTATAGATCGATATATAAGATGTTCCAGTATAGATTGATATATAAGATGTTCCAGTATAGATCGATATATAAGATGTTCCAGTATAGATCGATATATAAGATGTTCCAGTATAGATTGATATATAGATCGATATATAAGATGTTCCAGTATAGATCGATATATAAGATGTTCCAGTATAGATCGATATAAAAGATGTTCCAGTATAGATTGATATATAAGATGTTCCAGTATAGATTGATATATAGATCGATATATAAGATGTTCCAGTATAGATTGATATATAAGATGTTCCAGTATAGATCGATATATAAGATGTTCCAGTATAGATTGATATATAGATCGATATATAAGATGTTCCAGTATAGATCGATATATAAGATGTTCCAGTATAGATTGATATATAAGATGTTCCAGTATAGATCGATATAAGATGTTCCAGTATAGATCGATATATACGATGTTCCAGTATAGATCGATATATAAGATGTTCCAGTATAGATCGATATATAAGATGTTCCAGTATAGATTGATATATAAGATGTTCCAGTATAGATTGATATATAGATCGATATATAAGATGTTCCAGCATAGATAGATATATAAGATGTTCCAGTATAGATTGATATATAGATCGATATATAAGATGTTCCAGTATAGATCGATATATAAGATGTCCCAGTATAGATTGATATATAGATCGATATATAAGATGTCCCAGTATAGATCAATATATAAGATGTTCCAGTATAGATTGATATATAGATCGATATATAAGATGTTCCAGTATAGATTGATATATAAGATGTTCCAGTATAGATTGATATATAGATCGATATATAAGATGTTCCAGTATAGATCGATATATAAGATGTCCCAGTATAGATCGATATATAAGATGTTCCAGTATAGATCGATATATAGATCGATATATAAGATGTCCCAGTATAGATCGATATATAAGATGTTCCAGTATAGATTGATATATAGATCGATATATAAGATGTTCCAGAATAGATCGATATATAAGATGTTCCAGTATAGATTGATATATAGATCGATATATAAGATGTTCCAGTATAGATCGATATATAAGATGTTCCAGTATAGATCGATATATAGATCGATATATAAGATGTCCCAGTATAGATCGATATATAAGATGTTCCAGTATAGATTGATATATAGATCGATATATAAGATGTTCCAGTATAGATCGATATATAAGATGTTCCAGTATAGATTGATATATAGATCGATATATAAGATGTTCCAGTATAGATCGATATATAAGATGTTCCAATATAGATCGATATATAAGATGTTCCAGTATAGATCGATATATAAGATGTTCCAGTATAGATCGATATATAGATCGATATATAAGATTTTCCAGTATAGATCGATATATAAGATGTTCCAGTATAGATTGATATATAAGATGTTCCAGTATAGATCGATATATAAGATGTCCCAGTATAGATTGATAAATAAGATGTTCCAGTATAGATCGATATATAAGATGTCCCAGTATAGATCGATATATAAGATGTTCCAGTATAGATCGATATATAAGATGTTCCAGTATAGATTGATATATAAGATGTTCCAGTATAGATTGATATATAGATCGATATATAAGATGTCCCAGTATAGATCGATATATAAGATGTTCCAGTATAGATCGATATATAAGATGTTCCAGTATAGATCGATATATAGATCGATATATAAGATGTCCCAGTATAGATCGATATATAAGATGTTCCAGTATAGATCGATATATAAGATTTTCCAGTATAGATTGATATATAGATCGATATATAAGATGTTCCAGTATAGATCGATATATAGATCGATATATAAGATGTTCCAGTATAGATCGATATATAAGATGTTCCAGTATAGATTGATATATAAGATGTTCCAGTATAGATCGATATATAAGATGTTCCAGTATAGATCGATATATAAGATGTTCCAGTATAGATTGATATATAAGATGTTCCAGTATAGATTGATATATAAGATGTTCCAGTATAGATCGATATATAAGATGTCCCAGTATAGATTGATAAATAAGATGTTCCAGTATAGATCGATATATAAGATGTCCCAGTATAGATCGATATATAAGATGTTCCAGTATAGATCGATATATAAGATGTTCCAGTATAGATTGATATATAAGATGTTCCAGTATAGATTGATATATAGATCGATATATAAGATGTCCCAGTATAGATCGATATATAAGATGTTCCAGTATAGATCGATATATAAGATGTTCCAGTATAGATCGATATATAGATCGATATATAAGATGTCCCAGTATAGATCGATATATAAGATGTTCCAGTATAGATCGATATATAAGATGTTCCAGTATAGATTGATATATAGATCGATATATAAGATGTTCCAGTATAGATCGATATATAGATCGATATATAAGATGTTCCAGTATAGATCGATATATAAGATGTTCCAGTATAGATTGATATATAAGATGTTCCAGTATAGATCGATATATAAGATGTTCCAGTATAGATCGATATATAAGATGTTCCAGTATAGATTGATATATAGATCGATATATAAGATGTTCCAGTATAGATCGATATATAAGATGTTCCAGTATAGATCGATATAAAAGATGTTCCAGTATAGATTGATATATAAGATGTTCCAGTATAGATTGATATATAGATCGATATATAAGATGTTCCAGTATAGATTGATATATAAGATGTTCCAGTATAGATCGATATATAAGATGTTCCAGTATAGATTGATATATAGATCGATATATAAGATGTTCCAGTATAGATCGATATATAAGATGTTCCAGTATAGATTGATATATAAGATGTTCCAGTATAGATCGATATAAGATGTTCCAGTATAGATCGATATATACGATGTTCCAGTATAGATCGATATATAAGATGTTCCAGTATAGATCGATATATAAGATGTTCCAGTATAGATTGATATATAAGATGTTCCAGTATAGATTGATATATAGATCGATATATAAGATGTTCCAGCATAGATAGATATATAAGATGTTCCAGTATAGATTGATATATAGATCGATATATAAGATGTTCCAGTATAGATCGATATATAAGATGTCCCAGTATAGATTGATATATAGATCGATATATAAGATGTCCCAGTATAGATCAATATATAAGATGTTCCAGTATAGATTGATATATAGATCGATATATAAGATGTTCCAGTATAGATTGATATATAAGATGTTCCAGTATAGATTGATATATAGATCGATATATAAGATGTTCCAGTATAGATCGATATATAAGATGTCCCAGTATAGATCGATATATAAGATGTTCCAGTATAGATCGATATATAGATCGATATATAAGATGTCCCAGTATAGATCGATATATAAGATGTTCCAGTATAGATTGATATATAGATCGATATATAAGATGTTCCAGAATAGATCGATATATAAGATGTTCCAGTATAGATTGATATATAGATCGATATATAAGATGTTCCAGTATAGATCGATATATAAGATGTTCCAGTATAGATCGATATATAGATCGATATATAAGATGTCCCAGTATAGATCGATATATAAGATGTTCCAGTATAGATTGATATATAGATCGATATATAAGATGTTCCAGTATAGATCGATATATAAGATGTTCCAGTATAGATTGATATATAGATCGATATATAAGATGTTCCAGTATAGATCGATATATAAGATGTTCCAATATAGATCGATATATAAGATGTTCCAGTATAGATCGATATATAAGATGTTCCAGTATAGATCGATATATAGATCGATATATAAGATTTTCCAGTATAGATCGATATATAAGATGTTCCAGTATAGATTGATATATAAGATGTTCCAGTATAGATCGATATATAAGATGTCCCAGTATAGATTGATAAATAAGATGTTCCAGTATAGATCGATATATAAGATGTCCCAGTATAGATCGATATATAAGATGTTCCAGTATAGATCGATATATAAGATGTTCCAGTATAGATTGATATATAAGATGTTCCAGTATAGATTGATATATAGATCGATATATAAGATGTCCCAGTATAGATCGATATATAAGATGTTCCAGTATAGATCGATATATAAGATGTTCCAGTATAGATCGATATATAGATCGATATATAAGATGTCCCAGTATAGATCGATATATAAGATGTTCCAGTATAGATCGATATATAAGATTTTCCAGTATAGATTGATATATAGATCGATATATAAGATGTTCCAGTATAGATCGATATATAGATCGATATATAAGATGTTCCAGTATAGATCGATATATAAGATGTTCCAGTATAGATTGATATATAAGATGTTCCAGTATAGATCGATATATAAGATGTTCCAGTATAGATCGATATATAAGATGTTCCAGTATAGATTGATATATAGATCGATATATAAGATGTTCCAGTATAGATCGATATATAAGATGTTCCAGTATAGATCGATATATAAGATGTTCCAGTATAGATTGATATATAAGATGTTCCAGTATAGATTGATATATAGATCGATATATAAGATGTTCCAGTATAGATTGATATATAAGATGTTCCAGTATAGATCGATATATAAGATGTTCCAGTATAGATTGATATATAGATCGATATATAAGATGTTCCAGTATAGATCGATATATAAGATGTTCCAGTATAGATTGATATATAAGATGTTCCAGTATAGATCGATATAAGATGTTCCAGTATAGATCGATATATAAGATGTTCCAGTATAGATCGATATATAAGATGTTCCAGTATAGATTGATATATAAGATGTTCCAGTATAGATTGATATATAGATCGATATATAAGATGTTCCAGCATAGATAGATATATAAGATGTTCCAGTATAGATTGATATATAGATCGATATATAAGATGTTCCAGTATAGATCGATATATAAGATGTCCCAGTATAGATTGATATATAGATCGATATATAAGATGTCCCAGTATAGATCGATATATAAGATGTTCCAGTATAGATTGATATATAGATCGATATATAAGATGTTCCAGTATAGATTGATATATAAGATGTTCCAGTATAGATTGATATATAGATCGATATATAAGATGTTCCAGTATAGATCGATATATAAGATGTCCCAGTATAGATCGATATATAAGATGTTCCAGTATAGATCGATATATAGATCGATATATAAGATGTCCCAGTATAGATCGATATATAAGATGTTCCAGTATAGATTGATATATAGATCGATATATAAGATGTTCCAGTATAGATCGATATATAAGATGTTCCAGTATAGATTGATATATAGATCGATATATAAGATGTTCCAGTATAGATCGATATATAAGATGTTCCAATATAGATCGATATATAAGATGTTCCAGTATAGATCGATATATAAGATGTTCCAGTATAGATCGATATATAGATCGATATATAAGATTTTCCAGTATAGATCGATATATAAGATGTTCCAGTATAGATTGATATATAAGATGTTCCAGTATAGATCGATATATAAGATGTCCCAGTATAGATTGATAAATAAGATGTTCCAGTATAGATCGATATATAAGATGTCCCAGTATAGATTGATAAATAAGATGTTCCAGTATAGATCGATATATAAGATGTCCCAGTATAGATCGATATATAAGATGTTCCAGTATAGATCGATATATAAGATGTTCCAGTATAGATTGATATATAAGATGTTCCAGTATAGATTGATATATAGATCGATATATAAGATGTCCCAGTATAGATCGATATATAAGATGTTCCAGTATAGATCGATATATAAGATGTTCCAGTATAGATCGATATATAGATCGATATATAAGATGTCCCAGTATAGATCGATATATAAGATGTTCCAGTATAGATCGATATATAAGATGTTCCAGTATAGATTGATATATAGATCGATATATAAGATGTTCCAGTATAGATCGATATATAGATCGATATATAAGATGTTCCAGTATAGATCGATATATAAGATGTTCCAGTATAGATTGATATATAAGATGTTCCAGTATAGATCGATATATAAGATGTTCCAGTATAGATCGATATATAAGATGTTCCAGTATAGATTGATATATAGATCGATATATAAGATGTTCCAGTATAGATCGATATATAAGATGTTCCAGTATAGATCGATATATAAGATGTTCCAGTATAGATTGATATATAAGATGTTCCAGTATAGATTGATATATAGATCGATATATAAGATGTTCCAGTATAGATTGATATATAAGATGTTCCAGTATAGATCAATATATGATGTTCCAGTATAGATTGATATATAGATCGATATATAAGATGTTCCAGTATAGATCGATATATAAGATGTTCCAGTATAGATTGATATATAAGATGTTCCAGTATAGATCGATATAAGATGTTCCAGTATAGATCGATATATACGATGTTCCAGTATAGATCGATATATAAGATGTTCCAGTATAGATCGATATATAAGATGTTCCAGTATAGATTGATATATAGGATGTTCCAGTATAGATTGATATATAGATCGATATATAAGATGTTCCAGCATAGATAGATATATAAGATGTTCCAGTATAGATTGATATATAGATCGATATATAAGATGTTCCAGTATAGATCGATATATAAGATGTCCCAGTATAGATTGATATATAGATCGATATATAAGATGTCCCAGTATAGATCGATATATAAGATGTTCCAGTATAGATTGATATATAGATCGATATATAAGATGTCCCAGTATAGACAGATATATAAGACGTCCCAGTATATATATGGCCCTTTCCTCCTGACAGAACTGGTGTAACTGAGACAGTCAAGTTTGTAGGCCTCCTTGCTCACACACGCTTTTTCAGTTCTTCCCACACATTTTCTATAGGATTGAGGTCAGGGCTTTGTGATGGTCACTCCAATACTTTGACTTTGTTGTCCTTAAGCAATTTTGCCACAACTTTGGAAGTATGCTTGGGTTCATTGTTCATTTGGAAGACCCATTTGCGACCAAGCTTTAAGTTCCTGACTGATGTCTTGAGATGTTGCTTCAATATATCCACATCATTTTCCTTCCTCATGATGCCATCTATTTTGTGAAGTGCACCAGTCCCTCCTGCAGCAAAGCACCCCCACAACATGATGCTGCCACCCCCGTGCTTCACGGTTGGGATGGTGTTCTTCGGCTTGCAAGCCTCCCCCTTTTTCCTCCAAACATAACGATGGTCATTATGGCCAAACAGTTGTATTTTTGTTTCATCAGACCAGAGGATATTTCTCCAAAAAGTATGATCTTTGTCCTCATGTGCAGTTGCAAACCGTAGTCTGGCGGTTTTGGACCAGTGGCTTCTTCCTTGCTGAGCGGCCTTTCAGGTTATGTCGATATAGGACTTGTTTTACTGTGGATATAGATACTTTTGTACCTGTTTCCTCCAGCATCTTCACAAGGTCCTTTGCTGTTGTTCTGCGATTGATTTGCACTTTTCGCACCAAAGTAGGTTCATCTCTAGGAGACAGAACGCGTCTCCTTCCTGAGCGGTATGACGGCTGCGTGGTCCCATGGTGTTTATACTTGCATACTATTGTTTGTACAGATAAACGTTGTACCTTCAGGCGTTTGGAAATTGCTCCCAATGATGAACCAGACCTGTGGAGGTCTACATTTTTGTTTCAGAGGTCTTGGCTGATTTCTTTTGATTTTCCCATGATGTCGAGCAAAGAGGCACTGACTTTGAAGGTAGGCCTTGATATACATCCACAGGTACACCTCCAATTGACTCAAATGATGTCAATTAACCTATCAGAAGCTTCTAAAGCCATGACATAATTTTCTGGAATTTTCCAAGCTGTTTAAAGACACAGTCACCTTAGTGCATGTAAACTTCTGACCCACTGGAATTGTGATATAGTGAATTATAAGTGAAATAATCTGTCTGTAAACAATTGTTGGAAGAATTACTTGTGTCATGCACAAAGTAGATGTCCTAACCGACTTGCCAAAACTATAGTTTGTTAACATGAAATCTGTGGAGTGGTTGAAGAATGAGTTTTAATGACTTCAATGTAAGTATATGTAAACTTCTGACTTCAACTGTATGTGTATGTATGTGTGTGTTTGTGTGTGTGAGAGAGAGAGATGTGTACAGAGAGAGAAATGTATACAGAGAGATAGAGCATTTTATACACAGAGAGAGAGAGAGAGAGAGATGTATACAGAGCTATGTATTCAGAGAGAGAGAGAGGGATGAATTCAGAGAGCGGGAGATACACTGAGGGCCAAAAGTTTGGAATATTACACATTCAAGGGTTTTTCTTTATTTGCAGTATTTGCCAAGAGTGTGCAAAGTTGTCATCAAGGCATAGGGTGGCAATTTGAAGAATCTCAAATATAAAATATATTATGATTTGTTTAACACTTTTTTGGTTACTACATGATTCCATATGTGTTATGTCATAGTTTTGATGTCTTCACTTTTATTCTACAATGTAAAAAATAGTGCAAATAAAGAAAAACCCTTGAATGAGTAATATTCCAAACTTTTGGCCCCCAGTGTAAGTATACAGAGAGATAGAGATGTAGAGAGGGTACAGGCTTGCACACGTTAGTCATCATCACATGGAGAAGTCTACAGAACCCTCCTCCGTCTGGCATTTAATGAGTCTGTGTGTCTGTGTGTGTTTGTTTGGACTCTTTCTCAGGATGTGTGTTTATGTCTACATAAAGCATACATGGATTCATCAGTCCAAGTCTGTGTGCCTGTTTGTGTGCGTGCCTCAAGCAGACGGGCTATTTCTCATGGTGAGTGTATGACCACGCATACAGCCACGCATGCGTGCCTGCACCCGTGTGTGTGTGTGTGTGTTTGTGTGTTTGTGTTTGTGTGTACGTGCTTGCAAACTCTTCCTCAGCCTTGGACCTGAATCACTGAGGGCTTTTCATCCAGCTCATAATTTATGCATGAAAATATATTAGTGTTGCAAAACAGGACACACACACACACACACACACACACACACACACACACACACACACACACACACACACCCCCCACAGGCTCTGACTGCGGACCAAAAGACCAACTGCTCTTTATAATGTAACGAGGGGAGAGAAAGATAACCAGAGCGAGCGTTTATAATGCAGTCTTCCTCCTACAGTATCTCCAGCTCTATTCCTCTTCCTCTAAGTCTCTCCTATCTCACTCTCCTTCCCTCCTCCTCTCACTCTGGGGTTAGGGAGGAGGGGAGAGGGGTCTGGGGTTAGGGAGGAGGGGAGAGGGGTCTGGGGTTAGGGAGGAGGGGAGAGGGGTCTGGGGTTAGGGAGGAGGGGAGAGGGGTCTGGGGTTAGGGAGGAGGGGAGAGGGGTCTGGGGTTAGGGAGGAGGGGAGAGGGGTCTGGGGTTAGGGAGGAGGGGAGAGGGGTCTGGGGTTAGGGAGGAGGGGAGAGGGGTCTGGGGTTAGGGAGGAGTGGACATTATGATCGATGCTTGGATGCTTGGCTGCTGTTTGACAGATAAAACTAATCCGGTACTTTTGTCAGTAATAATCTCATCATGTAGGCTTTACTCGTACTGTCTCTGCGAACTGTTGGCTTGAGCCCACGTGTGCCAATACCAGAGTGGGCACATTCATTATATACGTAATGTTTTTGTGTGACGAACACCCTAATGCGAGTCGGTGCATTGGAATCATCATCGTCATTTCGCTCCAGCTTTTATCTGTAACAATTCAGTTTGATGGAAACAAATCTCTTGTTATTGTGATATCTGTCTCATCGCTGTAACTCCCCAACGGGCTCGGGAGGCGAAGATTGAAACATGACCCCCCGCCCCCGGCAAAACCCTCCCCTAACCCGGAATAGAATATTCCCATGAAAATCTGTTCCCAATTGGATGGAAACGTAGCTAGTGATTTGATCATTGTAGAGGAGTCAGCAGTTGCAGAAGTAGCAGTACCGTTAGCAGTATTAGAGAAGTAGCAGTACTGTTAGCAGTATTACAGGAGTAGCAGTACTGTTATCAGTATTAGAGAAGTAGCAGTACTGTTAGCAGTATTAGAGAAGTAGCAGTACTGTTATCAGTATTAGAGAAGTAGCAGTACTGTTAGCAGTATTAGAGAAGTAGCAGTACTGTTATCAGTATTAGAGAAGTAGCAGTACTGTTAGCAGTATTAGAGAAGTAGCAGTACTGTTAGCAGTATTAGAGAAGTAGCAGTACTGTTAGCAGTATTACAGGAGTAGCAGTACTGTTATCAGTATTAGAGAAGTAGCAGTACTGTTATCAGTATTAGAGAAGTAGCAGTACTGTTAGCAGTATTAGAGAAGTAGCAGTACTGTTAGCAGTATTAGAGAAGTAGCAGTACTGTTAGCAGTATTAGAGAAGTAGCAGTACTGTTAGCAGTATTAGAGAAAGGGTGGGGTTTGGGAGGAAGACCAACGAATGGTCTCTATCGGACATGGGAAGCTCTTCTCACATAAATACGTATGCCACTAACGAGCGCCTGTTCGGATAAAATAATGTAATTCGTATTTATGTGAAGCTGGCTTTGATAGCGGAACTGGCGATGTGAGGCTCTGGTTTGCCCAGTCGATGTCGCCATCGTCCTACGTAGGTCTTCCGGGTCGGTGGTATGAGATGTTATCGCATGTGTGGTTCTTCTGCGTTGGTCAGTGCTCTCGTCCTAGATCTGCATACCTTTCCAACTGCAGTTTGTCAGGCTGTAATCTAGGACTCCCTTCTTCTTTAGTGAAATAGTTCAGAGTTCATACTATCTCACATGGGGAGTAAGCTCCCTTGTTTTCTGGCCTGTAGAGTTTAAATTAAATTAGCCCTTTTAAACGCAGTCCTCCGGTTATTTGGAACATGAGTGTATTTCATTATTTCCAACCAATGTCTATTCACTTGGGTGTGGCCACTGACTGGGCACATGTTTACTTATGAAACAAACCATTTTAATTTTATAAAACTTAAATCACATTGTCACGACTTGCCCTGTTGGGTGGGTGGGGTCATAAACCCCTCCCCCTCTCTCCCCCTCTCTCCCCCTCTCTCCCCCTCTCCCCCTCTTTCCCCCTCTCTCCCCTTGCCCTCATAAATACCGAAGCTCTCTCACCACTCTACCAAAATGTTGCCACAGACAAAGACTCTACAGTCTGCTAACATCCAAAAGGTTGAAGAACGGAACAATATTTCTGTAATCCAACCTATGAAAGGACAGACAATCTCCTAAGAACAAAGAGTACTTCAATGTATCTCCTCTACAACCCCACAACCAGAAATACTCTCCAAAGGCCGAGAGCGATCTCGGCTGAACCAGAGTCCTAAAACAGATTTAGGGTAAAGCCTCAAAACTGAGGGACAGGTATATACAGAGTTAGGGTAAAGCCTCATAACTGAGGGACAGGTATATACAGAGTTAATGTAAAGCCTCATAACTGAGGGACAGGTATATACAGAGTTAGGGGAGAAGTAGCTGTATTGTCTTTTCATCGTGTCACCAGATGACATAGAATGGACAGGATTGTAGCTGGCTTCTTCACCAGATTACATAGAGTGGACAGGATCGTAGCTGGCTTCTTCACCAGATTACATAGAGTGGACAGGATCGTAGCTGGCTTCTTCACCAGATTACATAGAGTGGACAGGATCGTAGCTGGCTTCTTCACCAGATTACATAGAGTGGACAGGATCGTAGCTGGCTTCTTCACCAGATTACATAGAGTGGACAGGATCGTAGCTGGCTTCTTCACCAGATTACATAGAGTGGACAGGATCGTAGCTGGCTTCTTCACCAGATTACATAGAGTGGACAGGATCGTAGCTGGCTTCTTCACCAGATTACATAGAGTGGACAGGATCGTAGCTGGCTTCTTCACCAGATTACATAGAGTGGACAGGATCGTAGTCAATGGAGAGTTCCATTGTCTACTGTGACATTTTCTCTCCATACTGCATGATCAGGGAGAGAAGAGTCTATGCAAGGAATGTATGACGTCGTTTGGTAAAGTCATAAAAACTGGGGTTCCCATCTCTGCTAGAAGGCTAGCGTCATGACAACGTGGCGTCATGACAACGTGGCGCCCGCCTTACTGATGAGTTAATTGTTAAATGATTAATTTAATCACGTAATTGATGAAACATAGTTAATAGATTTGATAAAATGACAGTCGTCACATGAATGATAGTCACAGCATGATGTCCATTCATTCTGTGTAAAGCAGGCTGATCTGAAAACACACTGTGTCCTGAGTAGCTAACCTATTATTATTGTTGTGTTACAGCCTCAATTCAAAATTGATTAAATATTATTTTTTTCTCACCCATCTACACACAATACCCGAACAATGACAAAGTGAAAACATTTTTAAACATTTTATCAAATGTATTGAAACTGAAATATCACACCCCTGTAGAAGCACCTTAGGCAGCGATTACAGCTGTGTCTTTCTAAAAGCTTTCCACACCTGGATTGTGCAACATTATTCCATTACTATTCTTATTTGAATTCTTCAAGCTCTGTCAAATCGGATGTTGGATCGTTGCTAGACAACCATTTTCAGGTCTTGCCATAGATCTTCAACTAGATGTAAGTAAAAACTGTAACTCGGCCATTCAGGAACATTCACTGTCATCTTGGTATGCAACTCCAGTGTAGATTTGGTCTTGTGTTTTAGGTTATTGTCCTGCTGGAAGGTGAATTAATCTCCCAGTGTCTGGTGGAAAACAGACTGAACCAGGTTTTCCTCTAGGATTTTGCCTCTGCTTAGCTCCATTCTGTTTATTTTTATCCTGAAAAACTCCCGATCCTTAAGAATTACAAGCATACCCATAACATGATGCAGCCACCACTATGCTTGAAAATATGTAGAGTGGTACTCATTAATGTGTTGTATTGGATTTGCCCCAAACATAACACTTTGTATTCAGGACAAAAAGTTAATTGCTTTGCCACATTTTGGGGAATATTCAGAGGACAGACGAGCCTAAGTCACCAATATGCTGTATTATCTTTGGGATTTTACTTTCAGGGGCGATAATTAGTGTTTCTGTTTTGTCTGAATTCAGAAGCAAAAAGTTGTCACATAACCACTGTTTGATACTAGTCAGACAATTGATTAGGGAAGACAGTTTAGAGAACTCAGTTTCCTTAAAGGAGCAATACAGTTGTATATCATCCGCATACAGATGGTAAGATATGTCACTAAACTGACTAATTATCTGTCCGAGAGGAAATATGTACAAGAGGAACAGAATAGGGCCCAAGACAGAACCCTGAGGTACCCCACCTGACAACTCTGCAGTTTCGGACATGATCTGATTCACATAAACACTAAAACGTCTATCAGACAGGTAGGATGAAAACCATTTTAAAACTGATCCAGACATCCCAACCAGATCACAAAGTCTATTTATCATAATATTATGGTCAATAGTGTCAAAAGCCGATGAGAGGTCCAATAAAACCAACACTGAATATTCTTTAGAGTCAGCTGACATCATAATATCACTAGAAACTTTAAGTAACGCCGTTTCCGTAGTAACGCCGTTTCTACTTATCATAAGTAGACATAATTTCAAATGATTAAATCCTTCCAATAGAAATTTTAAAAACAATTTAGTTACAAATTGAACTTTAATTAAATTAGTTGACTCTTCACATGGGATGATTTCACAGAACAACAAAGGAAAGGGAATATTGAATGATCCCCATTGATCCATCACATCTCCCAAAAACGTTTTCAACATGTAAAATGATAGTCTAGAAACTAAAGCTTTGGTTGTCTTCCTCTCAGGCTTCCATGTCTTCTCCCTGGACCTCCTCAATGTCCACCTCTTGAACATCAGACTCTGAGGCCTCATCTTCACTGTCACTTTCAAACCTTGTTGAGGATGGCTCGTTGTCAGTTTCAAAAAGCCTCAAATTTGCCTGGATGGCCACCAATTTTTCAACCCTTCTATTGGTCAGCCTGTTGCGTGCTTTGGTGTGTGTGTTCCCAAACAAGGACCAGTTGCGCTCTGAGGCGGCTGATGTTGTTGGGATTTGTAGGATGATGGAGGCAAGAGGAGAAAGAGCCTCAGTTCCACAAAATCCCTTCCACCAGGTGGCTGATGAGATATGTTGGCACGACTGCCATATTGCATCTCCATCCCAAAGCCCTTGCTTGGAAGTGTACTTCGCCAGACTGCCAATAACCTTGCCCTCATCCAGGCCAAGGTGGCGAGACATGGTAGTGATGACACCATAGGCCTTGTTGGTCTCTGCACCAGACAGGATGCTCTTGCCAGCAAACTTGCGGTCCAACATGTACGCTGCGGCGTGTATGGACTTCAGGCAGACGTCTTCACGCTTTTTGATGTATTTCAGAACTGCAGTTTCCTCTGCTTGGAGCAACAGTGAAGTGGGCAGGGCAGTACGGATTTCTTCTCTTACATCTGCAAGCAGAGTCTGAACATCCGACAGGATGGTATTGTCTCCCTCAATCTGTGCAATGGCTACTGCTATAGGTGTCAGGAGTTTCAGGCTGCTTACCACTCTCTCCCAAAATACATCATCCAGGAGGATCCTCTTGACAGGGCTGTCCATATCGGCAGACTGTGATATGGCCATTTCTTTGCTGTTTTCAGTGCCATGATGTCCTTGAGGAGCAGATTCAATGCATGAGCAGCACAGCCAGTGGGTGTGATGTGAGGGTAGGACTCCTCCACTTTAAACCAAGCAGCCTTCATGTTCGCAGCATTGTCTGTCACCAGTGCAAATACCTTCTGTGGTCCAAGGTCATTGATGACTTCCTTCAGCTCATCTGCAATGTAGAGACCGGTGTGTCTGTTGTCCCTTGTGTCTGTGCTCTTGTAGAATACTGGTTGAGGGGTGGAGATGATGTAGTTAATTATTCCTTGCCCCCAAACATTCAACCACCCATCAGAGATGATTGCAATACAGTCTGCCTTCTCTATGATTTACTTGACCTTCACTTGAAGCATGTCTGGTTGGAGGGGTGCATGCTGGGAGAAGAATATTCAGAAATCTCTTCCAATACACATTGCCTGTTAGCATCAGAGGTGGCCCAGTTGCATACACAGCTCAAGCAAGACATTCATAAGCATTTCTCTGACTACGTTCCTCCATTGAGTAAAAAAACCTTCTGATTCCAGGAGGACCATGAGCTGTTGCTATCGATAAGGTGTCTGATTCATCATTTTCTTCTCGAATAGAAGTAGAGGGACTTTTGTCAGAGGTTGCTTGTTGTGAGCGCTGAGGGAACTTTATGCACTTGGCCAGATGATTCTGCATCTTTGTTGCATTCTTCACATATGATTTGACACAGTATTTGCAAATGTACACAGCTTTTCCTTCTACAGTAGCTGCAGTGAAATGTCTCCACACATCAGATAGTGATGATGCCCGTGGCTTTTTCCTGTAAAGATTAGAAAAAAAAACCTGAATACAATTCCATGTACAGATAAATAGTTAAGCAGTTAGATTAAACAACTCCTTTGTAAGATACATGTTTTAAAATGAAACATGTATGGAAACAGGTGAATTAACACTCCTCAGTTAGCAGGCTCAAGCAAGCTAAAACCCACATGGTAGCAAAACTAACTAGCAGAAATTGTTCAAGTTAGAAATGATTTAAACACACTTTGCTGTAGGCTACTATTTACTAGTTAACAAAAAGTAATGTATGTCATATAAAATATATTCACCACCCAGTATTCTAATTAAAACGAAAGCATATAGTCCTTGGCTCAGACAGTGTAGTAGTGTGGGCTCAATAGCATCTCATTAGTGTGCAAGATCTTGAGAATCAGCTGTAGATGTTAACTGTAGGTAGGCCAAGCTGTGTCTTCATGTAGATGTTAACTGTAGGTAGGCCAAGCTGTGTCTTCATGTAGATGTTAACTGTAGGTAGGCCAAGCTCTGTCAGTATATAGTATATAGTTGTTGTTGTTTTAAACGCTGGACCTTTTAAACGCTGGACCTTTTAAACGCTGGACCTTTTAACTGCTGGACCTTTTAACCGCTGGACCAAAGTCTCTCATGTGATCAACTTAGGTTGTAAGTAACACACACATTTACAGAGAGACAGACAGGCCCTGAGGGCAGACAGGGCAGGGAGACAGACAGGCTCTGAGGGCAGACAGGGCAGGGAGACAGACAGGCTCTGAGGGCAGACAGGGGAGGGAGACAGACAGGCTCTGAGGGCAGACAGGGCAGGGAGACAGACAGGCTCTGAGGGCAGATAGGGAAGGGAGACAGACAGGCTCTGAGGGCAGACAGGGCAGGGAGACAGACAGGACCTGAGAGCAGACAGGGCAGGGAGACAGACATGGAAGGGAGACAGATGGGGAACACAGTTCAGCAGCAATAACACCAGCAGGCAGGGTCAGAGGTTAAAGACAATAGCACCAGCAGGCAGGGTCAGAGGTCAAAGACAATAACACCAGCAGGCAGGGTCAGAGGTGAAAGACAGTAACACCAGCAGGCAGGGTCAGAGGTCAAAGACAATAACACCAATAACACCAGCAGGCAGGGTCAGAGGTCAAAGACAATAACACCAACAGGCAGGGTCAGAGGTCAAAGACAGTAACACCAGCAGGCAGGGTCAGAGGTCAAAGACAATAACACCAGCAGGCAGGGTCAGAGGTCAAAGACAATAACACCAGCAGGCAGGGTCAGAGGCGAAAGACAATAACACCACGCAGGCTGGGTCAGAGGCCAAAGACAATAACACCATGCAGGCTGGGTCAGAGGTCAAAGACAATAACACCAATAACACAAGCAGGCAGGGTCAGAGGTCAAATACAATAACACCATGCAGGCTGGGTCAGAGGTCAGCACAGTCAAACACAGGTGGCTCATGACTAGCTAGCTTACTGTCCTTTTGCCATTGTGTTGGAACCACACACACACACACACACACAATCATTTCCTCAGTGGAGAACATGGCTTATGTAGAGAAATCCTTGCCGAGGGCATTGTCTCATATGCTGCTCTCTCATCAATGGACTGCTGTTATGTAAGCAAGTTGTTTGTGTGTGTGTGTGTGTGTGTGTGTGTGTGTGTGTGTGTGTGTGTGTGTGTGTGTGTGTGTGTGTGTGTGTGTGTGTGTGTGTGTGTGTGTGTGTGTGTGTGTGTGTGTGTGTGTGTGTGTTCAGCCTGTTGTATAAATCCTAGACACAGCAACCCTGAACTGTCCTCAGAAATACTACTGTTACTGTGTCTGTCCTTCTACCTGCCTGTCTGTCTGTTCTAACTATTATTTAACCTGCATTGAAAGTGTCTGGGCCATTCTGTCTTGGACAACGCTACTAATTTTTTATTTTTTTATTTTACCTTTATTTTACTAGGCAAGTCAGTTAAGAAAAAAATCTTATTTACAATGACGGCCTAGAAACAGTGGGTTAACTGCCTTGTTCAGGGCAGAACGACAGATTTTTACCTACTTATGGTGCATTTCAAATAGTGATTTACCCTGGTGTTTTTACCAGAAAGCCTCAGACTTTAGTGTTTCCACCTCCACACCCGGCTCCTGGGACTCGGTGGACCTGCTCTGACTTGGGTCCAAGGCAAGGCCGCTGGGGCTTCTCCAACGGCATTTACATAACAATGGCTAACTTTGAACTTGGGTTTACACCTTCGAAGGTAAACACCTTCTCGCAAAGCAGCTGTTTTGATTATTTAGAGGTTGTTGACTCTGCTCTTCACAAGTCCTCGCTGTCAGCCTAGCATAGGTGTAGTGCAACACTGGTGTTACAGTCGAAGAGCAGCATATTTTCTTCTGAAAGGGTGTGGAGCTGTGGTGTGACTTCTCTATGTGTATTGTTAATGAGTTGCCTGTACAGAGCAGTGGTGTGGCTTCTCTATGTGTATTGTTATTGAGTTGCCTGTACAGAGCAGTGAAGTGGCTTCTCTATGTGTATTGTTATTGAGTTGCCTGTACAGAGCAGTGGTGTGACTTCTCTATGTGTATTGTTATTGAGTTGCCTGTACAGAGCAGTGGTGTGACTTCTCTATGTGTATTGTTATTGAGTTGCCTGTACAGAGCAGTGGTGTGACTTCTCTATGTGCATTGTTAATGATTTGCCTGTACAGAGCAGTGGTGTGGTATCTTAATGTGATAAGGATATAGAGATATATCATTTGGTTAGTTGATTTGAATTGGTGTATGACATTCGCAGCTAAAAGCTGAATTGCAGTTAGTACAGTGCATACCTAAATAAATAAACAGGCAAAAAACGATGCGATAAATGTCTTCTTGAGGATGGAGAAAGGGAGCACCATGGTCACAGCCATCCAGGGGGAAGCCTCAGGAGCCTTGGGAGCACCATGGTCACAGCCATCCAGGGGGAAGCCTCAGGATCCTTGGAAGCACCATGGTCACAGCCATCCAGGGGGAAGCCTCAGGAGCCTTGGGAGCAGCATGGTCACAGCCATCCAGGGGGAAGCCTCAGGAGCCTTGGGAGCAGCATGGTCACAGCCATCCAGGGGGAAGCCTCAGGAGCCTTGGGAGCAGCATGGTCACAGCCATCCAGGGGGAAGCCTCAGGAGCCTTGTTCAGAGAGTCAGACAGGTTGTTCTAGAAGCTATGAATGATCTCCATCGTCCAGAGCTGTTAAACAGCAAGCGCACCTCATGGCAGAGTCACCATAGGTGTTAGGGACGGAAGATTCACCGATATTCACCGATATTCATCGATCCCCGATTAAAATGTTAAAGATACAAGTACATCGTCCGCGGACCACAAACCGACACGTTGGTTAAAAATAGATTCAAATGTTTCAAGTCGCTGGTAAAACATGTTGCTGCTTAATGTTACATTCTTTCTACCTTCCAGAAATACCTGTATCTATATCTAAATATATTATATATAAATACCTGTATCTATATCTAAATATATTACATATAAATACCTGTATCTATATCTAAATATATTATATATAAATACCTGTATCTATATCTAAATATATTATATATAAATACCTGTATCTATATCTAAATATATTATATATAAATACCTGTATCTATATCTAAATATATTATATATAAATACCTGTATCTATATCTAAATATAGATATATATATAAATACCTGTATCTATATCTAAATATATTATATATAAATACCTGTATCTATATCTAAATATATTATATATAAATACCTGTATCTATATCTAAATATATTATATATAAATACCTGTATCTATATCTAAATATAGATATATATAAATACCTGTATCTATATCTAAATATATTATATATAAATACCTGTATCTATATCTAAATATATTATATATAAATACCTGTATCTATATCTAAATATATGTTACATATATCAAACTGTCTCGGTATAGCCTGCTCCTTTAACAACAGAACAAACTGTCTCGGTATAGCCTGCTCCTTTAACAACAGAACAAACTGTCTCGGTATAGCCTGCTCCTTTAACAACAGAACAAACTGTCTCGGTATAGCCTGCTCCTTTAACAACAGAACAAACTGTCTTGGGATAGCCTGCTCCTTTAACAACAGATCAAACTGTCTCGGTATAGCCTGCTCCTTTAACAACAGATCAAACAGAACGTACTGGCAGCTTGAGGCCTAGTATTTTTAGCAAGGGAGGAGAATTCTCCACCTGGGCGGACTGTGAGAGTATCATGTACAAACACAATGATATCCTTGGGCATGCTGTAGTCTTCAAATCTGGTGGAGAAGTTGTCCCTCAGCTGATTGATGAAATCTTCCATCACCTCTGTGACAATGCTGCGGCCTGGTCCTGGCCTGTCATTTCTTCAATGTACTGAAGTGCAATAGCCTTCCAAATCGAACAACTCAAGCTTCCTAGTAAAGGCCCTCTTCATTGTAACTGCAGATTTAACCCGTTTTAAGTGACAGCTTGCAGTTTGCAGTCAACACTTCTGTCTGGGGCAGGAAGGCCGCTTTGAAAGTTCCATGCTTAGATTCATAATAACGTCTGAGTTTGAATTCTTTGCAAACAGCGACATTTTCATTGCAAATAAGACACTGGCTTGGCATCGGGAACAGATGGTGAGATGAACACATCTCTCTGTACATTCCTCCCTGAAACTTTCATTATCCACCTTTCTGTTGATACGTTTTGAGAGCAACGTTTTCTCTTGCTAACAAGTTAATTGTTCTGAACGAATGTTGACGTTGAAGCAGTGTAGCCTACAGTAGACTACATAGACCTGTTTTCCTCCACCAATCAACACACAGAGAAATACACATAATGAATAGAGACATGGTGATTTTATGAGTGTAATCAGATAAAAACTATTATGTTATTGTCACTGAATTTATTATGTATTAATCAGACGTGTTAAACATGTTGTTCAATTTGTAGTGTAGGCCAATTAATTGTGCTAATATTATATACTAATTATTAGCTCAGAAAACATGTGTCCCGAGGCCAAACCTAGTTTTACTCAGTACTTTGTCTCTAGTCTGATGAAACCAAGATTGTCTGGAGGAAACCTGGCACCATCCCTACAGTGAATATGGTGGTGGCAGCATCATGCTGTGGGGATGTTTTTCAGCAGCAGGGACTGGGAGACTAGTAAGGATAGAGGGAAAGATGAACAGAGCAAAGTACAGAGAGATCCTTGATGATAACCTGTTCAGATTGGGGCGAAGGTTCACCTTCCAACAGGACAACAACCCTAAGAACACAGCCAAGAATGCAGGAGTGGCTTCGGGGCAAGTCTCTGAATGTCCTTGAGTGGCCCAGCCAGAGCCTGGACTTGAACCCGATCAAACATCTCTGGAGAGACCTGATAATAGCTGTGCAGCGACGCTCCACATCCAACCTGAGCTTGAGAGGATCTGCAGAGAAGAATGGGAGAAACTCCCCAAATACAGATGTGCCAAGCTTGTAGTGTCATACCCAAGAAGACTCCAGGCTGTAATCGCTGCCAAAGGTGTTTCAACAAAGTACTGAGTAAAGGGTCTGAATACTTAATAAAGTACTGAGTAAAGGGTCTGAATACTTAATAAAGTACTGAGTAAAGGGTCTGAATACTTAATAAAGTACTGAGTAAAGGGTCTGAATACTTAATAAAGTACTGAGTGAAGGGTCTGAATACTTAATAAAGTACTGAGTAAAGGGTCTGAATACTGATGTACATGTGATATTTCAGCTTTTTATTTTTTTAAACTTAGAAAAGACCTGTTTTTGCTTTGTCATTATGTATTGAATACTTTCCGAATGCACTGTATATTACGGGTGGAAAGCTTTGCTGTTGTCATGGTTACCGAAAGAGAGAAGCTGCAGACTCTCCTGTTCCAAACCTGTTATTTATGAAGAAATACTGTATGTACCTTTCTTCAATACATTTATTTTACATCTATATTTTAGTAATTTAGCAGACACTCATATCCAGAGTGACTTACAGGAGCGATTAGAGTTAAGTGCCTTGGTCGAGGGCACATCGGCAGATGTTTAACCTAATCAGCTCAATCCAGCAACCTTTCAGTTACTGGCCTAACGCTCTTAACCGCTAGGCTACCTACTGCTTTTCTGATAAGCAAGGGTACAGATCAGTACCATCAGGAGTAGAGGGTATACAAAATACATTTATACCCTGAGAAACATAATTGAACCTTCACCAATCTGCCAGGTCTGTTTGTGTGTCAGCTCCTCTCCCCTTGTGTTTCAGATGAACCTGCGTCTCATCCTGGTCAGTGGGAAGACAAAAGAGTTCCTGTTCTCCCCCAACGACTCGGCCTCGGACGTTGCCAAACACGTCTACGACAACTGGCCAATGGGTGAGTGGTGGGAATCTTGACATGTTACACCTTAATACACCTTGGTCTAAGACACTGCATCTCAGTGCTAGAGGAGTCACTGCAGACAACCTGGTTCAGTGGTCTAAGACACTGCATCTCAGTACTAGAGGAGTCACTACAGACAACCTGGTTCAGTGGTCTAAGACACTACATCTCAGTACTAGAGGAGTCACTACAGACAACCTGGTTCAGTGGTCTAAGACACTGCATCTCAGTGCTAGAGGAGTCACTGCAGACAACCTGGTTCAGTGGTCTAAGACACTGCATCTCAGTGCTAGAGGAGTCACTACAGACAACCTGGTTCAGTGGTCTAAGACACTGCATCTCAGTACTAGAGGAGTCACTACAGACAACCTGGTTCAGTGGTCTAAGACACTACATCTCAGTACTAGAGGAGTCACTACAGACAACCTGGTTCAGTGGTCTAAGACACTGCATCTCAGTGCTAGAGGAGTCACTGCAGACAACCTGGTTCAGTGGTCTAAGACACTGCATCTCAGTGCTAGAGGAGTCACTACAGACAACCTGGTTCAGTGGTCTAAGACACTGCATCTCAGTACTAGAGGAGTCACTACAGACAACCTGGTTCAGTGGTCTAAGACACTGCATCTCAGTACTAGAGGAGTCACTACAGACAACCTGGTTCAGTGGTCTAAGACACTGCATCTCAGTGCTAGAGGAGTCACTACAGACAACCTGGTTCAGAGGTCTAAGACACTGCATCTCAGTACTAGAGGAGTCACTACAGACAACCTGGTTCAGTGGTCTAAGACACTGCATCTCAGTGCTAGAGGAGTCACTACAGACAACCTGGTTCAGTGTTCTAAGACACTGCATCTCAGTACTAGAGGAGTCACTACAGACAACCTGGTTCAGTGGTCTAAGACACTGCATCTCAGTGCTAGAGGAGTCACTACAGACAACCTGGTTCAGTGGTCTAAGACACTGCATCTCAGTACTAGAGGAGTCACTACAGACAACCTGGTTCAGTGGTCTAAGACACTGCATCTCAGTGCTAGAGGAGTCACTACAGACAACCTGGTTCAGTGGTCTAAGACACTGCATCTCAGTGCTAGAGGCGTCACTACAGACAACCTGGTTCAGTGGTCTAAGACACTGCATCTCAGTGCCAGAGGCGTAACTACAGACACCCTGGTTAAGTGGTCTAAGACACTGCATCTCAGTGCTAGAGGCGTAACTACAGACACCCTGGTTCAGTGGTCTATGACACTGCATCTCAGTGCTAGAGGCGTCACTTCAGAACGACCTGGTTCGTATACAGACTGTATCTGGCCCATAGGGCGGCGCAGCGTCGTCCGAGTTTGACCGGGGTAGGCCTTTATTGTAAATAAGAATTTGTTCTTAACTGACTTGCCTAGTTAAATTAAGGTAAAATATATCAGGATAGATAAATATGTCCTGGTAATCCATCTGACCCTGCGGCTTTGTGTACAGTCGTGGCCAAAAGTTTTGAGAATGACACAAGTATTGGTCTCCACAAATTACAAGTATTCCATAAGTGTCAAAGGCTTTCATTGACAATGACATTCAGTTTATGCAAAGAGTCAGTATTTGCAGTGTTGACCCTTCTTTTTCAAGTCCTCTGCAATCCGCCCTGGCATGCTGTCAATTAACTTCTGGGCCACATCCTGACTGATGGCAGGCCATTCTTGCATAATCAATGCTTGGAGTTTGTCAGAAGTTCTGGGTTTTTGATTGTCCACCCGCCTCTTGAGGATCGACCACAAGTTCTCAATGGGATTAAGGTCTGGGGAGTTTCCTGGCCATGGACCCAAAATGTCGATGTTTTGTTCCCCGAGCCACTTAGTTATCACTTTTGCCTTATGCCAAGGTGCTCCATCATGCTGGAAAAGGCATTGGTCGTCACCAAACTGTTCTTGGATGGTTGGGAGAAGTTGCTCTCGAAGAATGTGTTGGTACCATTCTTTATTCATGGCTTTGTTCTTAGAAAAAAATTGTGAGTGAGCCCACTCCCTTGGCTGAGAAGCAACCCCACACATGAATGGTCTGAGGATGCTTTACTGTTGGCATGACACAGGACTGATGGTAGCGCTCACCTTGTCTTCTCCGGACAAGGTGTTTTCCGGATGGCCCAAACAATCGGAATGGGGATTCATCAGAGAAAATGACTCTACCCCAGTCCTCAGCAGTCCAATCCCTGTACCTTTTTCAGAATATCAGTCTGTCTCTGATGTTTTTCCTGGAGAGAAGTGGCTTCTTTGCTGCCCTTCTTGACACCAGGCCATCCTCCAAAAGTCTTCGCCTCACTGTGCTTGCAGATGCATTCACACCTGCCTGCTGCCATTCCTGAGCAAGCTCTGCACTGGTGGTGCCCCGATCCCGCAGCTGAATCAACTTTAGGAGACGGTCCTGGCGCTTGCTGGACTTTCTTGGGCGCCCTGACGCCTTCTTCACAACAATTGAACCTCTCTCTTTGAAGTTCTTGATGATCCGATAAATGGTTGGTTTAGGTGCAATCTTACCAGCAGCAATATCCTTGCCTGTGAAGCCCTTTTTGTGCAAAGCAATGATGACGGCACGTGTTTCCTTGCAGGTAACCATGGTTGACAGAGGAAGAACAATGATTTCAAGCACCACCCTCCTTTTAAAGCTTCCAGTCTGTTATTCTGACTCACTCAGCATGACAGAGTGATCTCCAACACTCTCACCTGTGTTAAAGAGACAATCACTGACATGATGGCAGCTGGTCCTTTTGTGGCAGGGCTGAAATGCAGTGAAAATGTTTTTGGGGGATTAAGTTCATTTTCATGGCAAAGAGGGACTTTGCAATTAATTGCAATTAATCTGATCACTCTTCATGATATTCTGGAGTATATGCAAATTGCCATCATTAACACTGAGGCAGCACACTTTGTGGAGAACAATACTTGTGTCATTCTCAAAACTTTTGGCCACGACTGTATGTTGACCTGTTTAAAGGTCTTGCTTACATCGGCTACCGAGAGCGTTATCACACAGTCGGGCATATAGCCCATCTGGTAGTCTCGTGTCACTGGGCAGCTCGCGGCTGGATTTCCCATTGTAGTCCCTAATAGTTTTCAAGCCCTGCCACATCCAACGAGCATCAGAGCTGGTGTAGTAGGACTCAATCTTATTTGACGCTTTGCATGTTTGATGGTTCGTCTGAGGGCGTAGCGGGATTTCTTATAAGCATCCAGATTAGTGTCCCGCTCCTTGAAAGCAGCAGCTCTAGCCTTCAGCTTGATTTGGATGTTGCCTGTAATCCATGGCTTCTGGTTGGGATATGTACGTACGGTCACTGTGGGGACAACGTCGTCAATGCATTTATTGATGAAGCCGATGACTGAGGTGGTATGCTCCTCATTGCTATTGGATGAATCCCGGAACATACTTCAGTCCTTTAGTGCAGCATCCATGTCATGTGACCACTTCTATATTGAGTCACTGGTGCTTCCTGCTTTAGTTTTTGCTAAAGGATAGAATCAGGAAGATAGAATTATGGTCGGATTTGCCAAATGGAGGGCGAGGGAGAGCTTTGTATGCATCTCTGTGTGGTGTAAATTTGGTCTAGAGTTTTGTTCCCTATGGTTTTACATGGTGGAAATTAGGTACAACAGATTTAAGTTTGCCTGCACTAAAATCCCTGGCCACTAGGAGCGCCGCTTCTTGATGAGCATTTTCTTGTTTGCTTATGGCCTTATACAGCTGGTTGTAGTACGTTCTTAGGGCCAGCATCGAATTTTGGTTTTAAAAGCGACGGCTATGAATAATAAAGATGAGAACTCTCTTGGTAGATAGTTTGGTCTGCAGTACCTTCATAAGGTACTCTTCCTGAGGCGAGCAATATTAGACATCGCGCACCAGCTGTTTTATTAAATGTAACCTTTATTTAACTAGGCAAGTCAGTTAAGAACAAATTCTTATTTACAATGACGGCCTACCAAAAGGCAAAAGACCTCTAGCAGGGACGGGGGCTGGGATTAAAAATACAAATAAATACAAATAAATAAAATATAAATATAGGACCAAACACACATCAGGACAAGAGAGACAACACAACACTACATAAAGAGATACCTAAGACAACAACATAGCAAGGCAGCAACACATGACAACACAGCATGGTAGCAACACAGCATGACAACAACATGGTAGCCAAACAACTTGACAACAACATGGTAGCAACACAACATGGTAGCAGCATAACATGGTACAAACATTATTGGGCACATTGGCCAATAGAACGGATGGTAGTGGGAGTTTACTCACTCGCCTGCGAATTCTCAGAAGGCAGCCCGACCTCCGCCCCCTTTTTCTCTGTCTTTTCTTCATGAAAATGACAGGGTTTGTGCCCGTTCCCGAGAAAGCAGTCGGACTCATTAAAGAAAAAAAGATGAGTAATCGCTGTTCTCATAAGAGACGGTAGCAGCAACATTATGTACACAATAAGTAAAGAAATAAGTTACAAACAACGTGAAAAAACTAACAAAATAACACAGTTGATTAAGAGGCTGTAAAACGGCAGCCTTCCCCTACGGCGCCATTTCTTTTTCCCTCTCCTCTCCTCTCCTCTCCTCTCCTCTCCTCTCCTCTCCTCTCCTCTCCTCTCCTCTTCCTTCTCTTCCTGTCTCTCTATCTTTCTCTCTCCCATGAGACATAATCACACAGAAAAACTGGAAATGCTATAGATGATGACAGTGATGATGATGGTGATGATGATGATGAGGGTGATTTTCATCTCTCTACAGACTGGGAGGAGGAACAGGTCAGCAGTCCTAACATCCTTAGGCTCATCTACCAGGGCCGCTTTCTACATGGAAATGTCACGCTAGGAGGTGAGAACACACACACACACACACACACACTCACTCTCGCTGGAGCAGTGTTTGGAAGCTAGTGTGTGTGTTCCCTCCATGGAAAGTCCCTGTTCCCCTAGACTCCTGTCCTGAACAGAGAAACAGAGGACCCTCAGTCCTCAGGACAAGAGAGAGACAAACCTGCTTTGATGGGACAGGACAGGGTGGAGAGGAGGAGGAAGGAGATGGAAGCACTGTGGTTTAACGAGAAAGAGAGGGAAGCACTATGGTCTAACGAGGGAGAGAGGGAAGCACTGTGGTCTAACGAGGGAGAGAGGGAGAGTATATCAGACCCTGCTAGGTCAACCCAGCATGAGAGTATATCAGACCCTGCTAGGTCAACCCAGCATGAGAGTATATCAGACCCTGCTAGGTCAACCCAGCATGAGAGTATATCAGACCCTGCTAGGTCAACCCAGCATGAGAGAATATCAGACCCTGCTAGGTCAACCCAGCATGAGAGTATATCAGACCCTGCTAGGTCAACCCAGCATGGGAGTATATCAGACCCTGCTAGGTCAACCCAGCATGGGAGTATATCAGACCCTGCTAGGTCAACCCAGCATGAGAGAATATCAGACCCTGCTAGGTCAACCCAGCATGAGAGTATATCAGACCCTGCTAGGTCAACCCAGCATGAGAGTATATCAGACCCTGCTAGGTCAACCCAGCATGAGAGTATATCAGACCCTGCTAGGTCAACCCAGCATGAGAGTATATCAGACCCTGCTAGGTCAACCCAGCATGAGAGTATATCAGACCCTGCTAGGTCAACCCAGCATGAGAGTATATCAGACCCTGCTAGGTCAACCCAGCATGAGAGTATATCAGACCCTGCTAGGTCAACCCAGCATGAGAGGATATCAGACCCTGCTAGGTCAACCCAGCATGAGAGTATATCAGACCCTGCTAGGTCAACCCAGCATGAGAGTATATCAGACCCTGCTAGGTCAACCCAGCATGAGAGAATATCAGACCCTGCTAGGTCAACCCAGCATGAGAGTATATCAGACCCTGCTAGGTCAACCCAGCATGAGAGTATATCAGACCCTGCTAGGTCAACCCAGCATGAGAGTATATCAGACCCTGCTAGGTCAACCCAGCATGAGAGTATATCAGACCCTGCTAGGTCAACCCAGCATGAGAGTATATCAGACCCTGCTAGGTCAACCCAGCATGAGAGTATATCAGACCCTGCTAGGTCAACCCAGCATGAGAGTATATCAGACCCTGCTAGGTCAACCCAGCATGAGAGTATATCAGACCCTGCTAGGTCAACCCAGCATGAGAGTATATCAGACCCTGCTAGGTCAACCCAGCATGAGAGTATATCAGACCCTGCTAGGTCAACCCAGCATGAGAGTATATCAGACCCTGCTAGGTCAACCCAGCATGAGAGTATATCAGACCCTGCTAGGTCAACCCAGCATGAGAGTATATCAGACCCTGCTAGGTCAACCCAGCATGAGAGTATATCAGACCCTGCTAGGTCAACCCAGCATGAGAGTATATCAGACCCTGCTAGGTCAACCCAGCATGAGAGTATATCAGACCCTGCTAGGTCAACCCAGCATGAGAGTATAACATTCCCATCTGATGGTTAAATCACATAAATTTGGGTAATCCCAATTTCCCAATTTGTTGGATTATTCACGCATCCCAACTGGCTGGGTTAAAATAACCCAACATGTGTTCTGTCCCCTTTCTTTCTCTCCCTCTCTCTTTCTCTCCCTCTCTCTTTCTCTCCCTCTCTCTTTCTCTCCCTCTCTCTTTATCTCTCCCTATCTCTTTCTCTCTCTTTCTTTTTCTCCCTCTCTTTATTTCTCCATTTCTTTCTCTCTCTCTCTCTTTATCTCTCCCTCTCTCTTCATCTCCCTCCCTCTCTCTTCATCTCCCTCCCTCTATCTCTCCCTCTCTATCTCCTCCCCCTCTCTCAGCTCTCAAATTGCCCTTGGGAAAATCCACAGTGATGCATTTAGTTGCCAGAGAGACGTTGCCTGAGCCAAACTCCCAAGGTAACGGGCTTTTCATTCATCTCTTCTTCCAAACTTTCATTCATCCTTCCCTCACTGGTCCCTTACGGGGACTTTCACACGCTAAAGAACACTCATACATTCCTTTAGGAATGGAATACTTTCAGTATTAGTATTGCATACAATATACTGCATACTAGTTTATGTTCCTGTAAGGATGCACCAGAAAGACATTACATTAGATCATTTAGATTCACATGCAATTATATATTTAGCAAGAAGATTCTCTGTCAATAGCACCCAATGAGGACGATTCTCTGTCAATAGCACCCAATGAGGACGATTCTCTGTCAATAGCACCCAATGCAGTGTCCTGACTGTGTCCTGGCCGTGTCCTGACCGTGTCCTGACCGTGTGTTGTTGTGTTCCTCCTCAGGTCAGAGAAACAGAGAGAAGACTGTAGAGAGTAACTGCTGTGTCATCCTGTAGCCCTTACATCTTCCAGTAGGTAATGGATGGATAACCTCTGTCCCACCCATCAACCCCGCCCCCTTAACCTCTGTCCCACCCATCCCCCCGCCCCCTTAACCTCTGCCCCACCCATCCCCCCACCCACTTAACCTCTGCCCCACCCATCCCCCCACCCCATCAAAGACCTGTATAAAAATATATATATTTTATATTTTTCCAATGGGAATAATATTTTAAAATAAACTAAGCCAACATATGTGTAGAATATATTTAATATGAACAAGATGATGCCTAGAGATCCAGTATGTTGATACAGTATATTGGTGTTTTAGTGTCTGTGTACCACGGTTAGCTAGCTAGCTTTCTAGACAGTGGTTAAAACCGTTACCTTGCTGACAGTGGTTGCGCCCCAAATGGCTCCAGGTTTCTATATAGTGCACTACTTTTGACCATGGCCCAAAGAACCTGCTATAGGCTAGCGTCCTGTCCAGGGGGTGTACATCTAGCGTCCTGTCCAGGGGGTGTACATCTAGCGTCCTGTCCAGGGGGTGTACATCTAGCGTCCTGTCCAGGGGGTGTACATCTAGCGTCCTGTCCAGGGGGTGTACATCTAGCGTCCTGTCCAGGGGGTGTACATCAAGCTGGCTCACGCTCCTGACCTATGGGATTTTCTGGCTCAGGCAAAGCTACTTACTGACATAGGGCCCTGGTCCAAAGTAGTGCACTATCTAGGGAAATAGGGTGCCATTTGGGACGCAGGCAGCAAAACAGAGCCCTCCTCCTAATCTCTGACATACAGAACTATATGTAAACATGTTTTTGCTTCTCTATTGATTTTCTGTTATTTTTTAAATTATTATTATTATATATATATTTTTCAACTGTTCATAGTTTAATATAATCCATTTTGTTTTTTGCTTTCTTACAGCACTAGGTCTTAAATGATGCGTCCCAAATTGCATCATATTCCCTATATAGTGCAGTACTTTTGACCAGGACCCATAGGAGCCATATAGTGCACTATATAGGGAATATGATGCAATTTGGGACGTAACCAAAGAGAATAGTTTCTCTTGCTCAGTGATCAGGGTTTCAAGCTGTACAGTGATAATATTACAAAGCATTTTCAAACTGATTGTAAATAACACTAATCTAATGCTTCTCCTCTCTACCCCTCAAATGGAATAAATTAATAAAGATTATTGAAGTGTATCCAGTTTGATTGATTGATTGAATTTATTTCATAATTAAAAGGATTCTCCAGCCGGAGACAACCGGTACATCCCAGGACGTTGGTGGCACCTTAATTGGGGAGAACTGGCTCGTGGTAATGGCTGGAGCTGAATGGTATAAAATACATCAAACACATGGTTGACATATGAAGGGCAGCTCTGAACAGTTGAATCTGGATTTCAAAGAGCTGATTGACTCTCTGCTAGACACTAACAAAAGACCCATCATATCTGGCCCTGTGCCCTCTCTGAACCATCATATCTGGCCCTGTATCCTCTCTGAATCATCATATCTGGCCCTGTATCCTCTCTGAATCATCATATCTGGCCCTGTATCCTCTCTGAATCATCATATCTGACCCTGTATCCTCTCTGAATCATCATATCTGGCCCTGTATCCTCTCTGAACCATCATATCTGGCCCTGTATCCTCTCTGAACCATCATATCTGGCCCTGTATCCTCTCTGAACCATCATATCTGGCCCTGTGCCCTCTCTGAATCATCATATCTGGCCCTGTATCCTCTCTGAACCATCATATCTGACCCTGTATCCTCTCTGAATCATCATATCTGGCCCTGTATCCTCTCTGAACCATCATATCTGGCCCTGTATCCTCTCTGAACCATCATATCTGGCCCTGTATCCTCTCTGAACCATCATATCTGGCCCTGTATCCTCTCTGAATCATCATATCTGGCCCTGTATCCTCTCTGAACCATCATATCTGGCCCTGTATCCTCTCTGAACCATCATATCTGGCCCTGTATCCTCTCTGAACCATCATATCTGGCCCTGTATCCTCTCTGAATCATCATATCTGGCCCTGTATCCTCTCTGAACCATCATATCTGGCCCTGTATCCTCTCTGAACCATCATATCTGGCCCTGTATCCTCTCTGAACCATCATATCTGGCCCTGTATCCTCTCTGAACCATCATATCTGGCCCTGTATCCTCTCTGAACCATCATATCTGGCCCTGTATCCTCTCTGAACCATCATATCTGGCCCTGTATCCTCTCTGAATCATCATATCTGGCCCTGTATCCTCTCTGAATCGTGGCATTGAACGCTTTAGCAGGATTCTCTCTCTGGCTACGTGATTATTTCAACTCAATGGGTGGAACTTTTGTTGACAATTTCAATACCTTTTGTAAACAAAACACGTTTTATAAGGAGGATGGGATCCAGCCAAATCATTTGGGTTCCTGGATGCTTTCACAGCATTATAAGGCTGCGTTGAGACAATTACTTATAAATGACCCAAGTCCAGCTCAGCTAATCCTTACCATGCAGACGCAGAGTTGTCATAATGCTTCATCAAATGTACATTATACCAGGTGTTGGTAGACACAATGTAAGTAACCTAGTGTATGTCCCTCTAACTGTCCTGAATGACTGCTGATCCTACAGCTGTTGTATGCAGTAATCATGTGTCTATGAACCAGAGTTCTAGTGTTAGTACTGAGGTGGTGTTCCCTAGTAGGAAGTCCACTGTGTTCAGCTCAACCTGCAATAACATACAGTGACTTCGGAAAGGTTTCAGATCCCTTGACTTTTTCCACATTTTGCATTACAGCCTTATTCTAAAATGTATTAAATAAATACAAATCATCAATCTACACACAATACCCCATTATGACAAAGTGAAAATGTTGCTAAGGTATTCATAAAAAAAACGAAAATACCTTATTTACATAAGTATTCAGAACCTTTGTTTGAGACTCGCAATTGAGCTCAGGTGCATCCTGTTTCCATTGATCATCCATGAGATGTTTCTACAACTTGATTGGAGTCCACCTGCGGTAAATTCCTTTGCTTGGACATGATTTGGAAAGGCACACACCTGTCTATATAAGGTCTCACAGTTGACAGTGCATATCAGAACAAAAACCAAGCGATGAGGTCAAAGGAAATGTCTGTAGAACTCCGAGACAGGATTGTGTCGAGGTACAGATCTGGGAAAGGGTCCCAAACAATTTCTGCAGCATTGAAGGTCCCCAAGAACACACTGGCCTCCATCATTTTTAAATGGAAGAAGTTTGGAACCACCAAGACTCCTAGAGCTGTCTGCCCGGCCAAACTGAACAATCGGGAGAGAAGGGCCTTGGTCAGGAAGGTGACCAAGAACCCAATCGTCACTGACAGAGCTCTAGAGGTACTCTGTGGAGATGGGAGAACCTTCCAGAAGGACAACCATCTCTGCAGCACTCCACCAATCAGGTCTTTATGGTAGAGTGGCCCGACGGAAGCCACTCTTCATTAAAAGGCACATGACAGCCCACTTGGAGATTGCCAAAAGGCACCTAAAGGACTCGGACCATGAGAAACAAGATTCTACGGTGAAGCATGGTGGTGGCAGCATCATGCTGTGGGGATGTTTTTCAGTGGAAGGTACTGGGAGACTAGTCAGCATCTTTCCCTCAATCCTGACTAGTCTCCCAGTCCCTTCCACTGAAAAAGATCCCCACAGCATGATGCTGCCACCACCATGCTTCACCGTAGGGATGGTGCCAGGTTTCCTCTAGACTTGACACTTGGCATTCAGGGCAAAGAGTTCAATCTTGGTTTCATCAGACCAGAGAATCTTGTTTCTCATGGTCCAAGTACAGAGAGATCCATGAGGAAAACCTTCTCCAGAGCGCTCAGGACCTCAGACTGGAGCAAAGGTTCAACTTCCAACAGGACAACGACCCTAAGCACACAGCCAAGACAATGAAGGAGTTGAACCCGATCTAACATCTCTGGAGAGACCTGAAAATATCTGTGCAGCGATGCTCCCCATCCAACCTGACAGAGCTTGAGAGGATCTGTAGAGAAGAATGGGAGAAACTCCCCAAATACAGGTGTGTCAAGCTTGTAGTGTCATACCCAAGAAGACTTGAGGCTGTAATCACTGCCAAAGGTGCTTTAAGTACTGAGTAAAGGGTCTGAATACTTATGGAAATGTGATATTTCAGTTTTATATTTGTAATACATTTGCAAAAATGTCTAAAAACCTGTTTTTGCTTTGTCAATATGGGTATTGTTGTTAATATGGGTATTGTTGTCATTATGGGGTATTGTTGTCATTATGGGTATGTTGTCATTATGGGTATTGTGTCATTATGGGGTATTGGGTCATTATGGGTATTGTATCATTATGGGGTATTGTGTCATTATGGGGTATTGTGTCATTATGGGTATTGTGTCATTATGGGTATTGTTGTCAATATGGGTATTGTTGTCATTATGGGTATTGTTGTCATTATGGGTATTGTTGTCATTATGGGGTATTGTGTCATTATGGGTATTGTTGTCATTATGGGGTATTGTGTCATTATGGGTATTGTTGTCATTATGGGTATTGTGTCATTATGGGTATTGTGTCATTATGGGTATTGTTGTCAATATGGGTATTGTTGTCATTATGGGTATTGTTGTCATTATGGGTATTGTTGTCATTATGGGGTATTGGGTCATTATGGGGTATTGTTGTCATTATGGGGTATTGTGTCATTATGGGGTATTGTGTCATTATGGGTATTGTGTCATTATGGGGTATTGTGTCATTAAGGGGTATTGGGTCATTATGGGTATTGTTGTCATTATGGGGTATTGGGTCATTATGGGGTATTGGGTCATTATGGGTATTGTTGTCATTATGGGTATTGTGTCATTATGGGGTATTGTGTCATTATGGGTATTGTTGTCATTATGGGTATTGTTGTCATTATGGGTATTGTTGTCATTATGGGTATTGTTGTCATTATGGGTATTGTTGTCATTATGGGGTATTGTGTATTGTGTCATTATGGGTATTGTGTCATTATGGGGTATTGGGTATTGTGTCATTATGGGTATTGTGTCATTATGGGGTATTGTGTCATTATGGGTATTGTGTCATTATGGGTATTGTTGTCATTATGGGTATTGTTGTCATTATGGGTATTGTTGTCATTATGGGTATTGGGTATTGTGTCATTATGGGGTATTGTGTTATTATGGGTATTGTTGTCATTATGGGTATTGTTGTCATTATGGGTATTGTTGTCATTATGGGTATTGTTGTCATTATGGGTATTGTTGTCATTATGGGGTATTGTGTATTGTGTCATTATGGGTATTGTGTCATTATGGGGTATTGGGTATTGTGTCATTATGGGTATTGTGTCATTATGGGGTATTGTGTCATTATGGGTATTGTTGTCATTATGGGTATTGTTGTCATTATGGGTATTGTTGTCATTATGGGGTATTGGGTCATTATGGGGTATTGGGTCATTATGGGGTATTGTGTCATTATGGGGTATTGTGTCATTATGGGTATTGTTGTCATTATGGGGTATTGTATCATTATGGGGTATTGTGTCATTATGGGGTATTGTGTCATTATGGGGTATTGGGTCATTATGGGGTATTGATGTCATTATGGGGTATTGTGTCATTATGGGTATTGTTGTCATTATGGGGTATTGTATCATTATGGGGTATTGGGTCATTATGGGGTATTGTGTCATTATGGGGTATTGGGTCATTATGGGTATTGATGTCATTATGGGGTATTGTGTCATTATGGGTATTGTTGTCATTATGGGGTATTGTATCATTATGGGGTATTGGGTCATTATGGGGTATTGTGTCATTATGGGGTATTGGGTCATTATGGGTATTGTTGTCATTATGGGTATTGTTGTCATTATGGGTATTGTTGTCATTATGGGTATTGTTGTCATTATGGGTATTGTTGTCATTATGGGGTATTGTGTATTGTGTCATTATGGGGTATTGTGTCATTATGGGTATTGTTGTCATTATGGGTATTGTTGTCATTATGGGTATTGTTGTCATTATGGGTATTGTTGTCATTATGGGTATTGTTGTCATTATGGGGTATTGTGTATTGTGTCATTATGGGGTATTGTGTCATTATGGGTATTGTTGTCATTATGGGTATTGTTGTCATTATGGGTATTGTTGTCATTATGGGGTATTGGGTCATTATGGGGTATTGGGTCATTATGGGGTATTGTGTCATTATGGGTATTGTTGTCATTATGGGTATTGTTGTCATTATGGGTATTGTTGTCATTATGGGTATTGTTGTCATTATGGGTATTGTTGTCATTATGGGGTATTGTGTATTGTGTCATTATGGGGTATTGTGTCATTATGGGTATTGTTGTCATTATGGGTATTGTTGTCATTATGGGTATTGTTGTCATTATGGGTATTGTGTCATTATGGGTATTGTTGTCATTATGGGTATTGTTGTCATTATGGGTATTGTTGTCATTATGGGGTATTGGGTCATTATGGGGTATTGGGTCATTATGGGGTATTGTGTCATTATGGGTATTGTTGTCATTATGGGGTATTGTATCATTATGGGGTATTGTGTCATTATGGGGTATTGTGTCATTATGGGGTATTGTGTCATTATGGGTATTGGGTCATTATGGGGTATTGTGTCATTATGGGTATTGTTGTCAATATGGGTATTGTATCATTATGGGGTATTGTGTCATTATGGGGTATTAGGTCATTATGGGGTATTGTGTCATTATGGGTATTGTTGTCATTATGGGGTATTGGGTCATTATGGGTATTGTGTCATTATGGGTAATGTTGTCAATATGGGTATTGTATCATTATGGGGTATTGTGTCATTATGGGGTATTGTATCATTATGGGGTATTGTGTCATTATGGGGTATTGTGTCATTATGGGGTATTGTGTCATTATGGGGTATTGTGTCATTATGGGTATTGTGTCATTATGGGGTATTGTTGTCATTATGGGGTATTGGGTCATTATGGGGTATTGGGTCATTATGGGGTATTGTGTCATTATGGGTATTGTTGTCATTATGGGGTATTGGGTCATTATGGGGTATTGGGTCATTATGGGGTATTGGGTCATTATGGGTATTGTGTCATTATGGGGTATTGGGTCATTATGGGTATTGTTGTCATTATGGGGTATTGTGTCATTATGGGGTATTGTGTCATTATGGGGTATTGTATCATTATGGGGTATTGGGTCATTATGGGGTATTGGGTCATTATGGGGTATTGTGTCATTATGGGGTATTGTGTCATTATGGGGTATTGGGTCATTATGGGGTATTGGGTCATTATGGGTATTGTATCATTATGGGGTATTGGGTCATTATGGGGTATTGTGTCATTATGGGTATTGTTGTCATTATGGGGTATTGGGTCATTATGGGGTATTGTGTCATTATGGGTATTGTTGTCATTATGGGGTATTGGGTCATTATGGGGTATTGGGTCATTATGGGGTATTGTTGTCATTATGGGGTATTGGGTCATTATGGGGTATTGGGTCATTATGGGGTATTGTGTCATTATGGGGTATTGTGTCATTATGGGGTATTGGGTCATTATGGGGTATTGGGTCATTATGGGTATTGTATCATTATGGGGTATTGGGTCATTATGGGGTATTGTGTCATTATGGGTATTGTTGTCAATATGGGTATTGTGTCATTATGGTGTATTGGGTCATTATGGGGTATTGTGTCATTATGGGGTATTGTGTCATTATGGGGTATTGTGTCATTATGGGTATTGGGTCATTATGGGGTATTGTGTCATTATGGGGTATTGCGTCATTATGGGGTATTGTGTCATTATGGGTATTGTTGTCATTATGGGGTATTGGGTCATTGTGGGGTATTGGGTCATTATGGGTATTGTTGTCAATATGGGTATTGGGTCATTATGGGGTATTGTGTCATTATGGGTATTGTTGTCATTATGGGGTATTGGGTCATTATGGGTATTGTTGTCAATATGGGGTATTGTGTCATTATGGGTATTGTTGTCATTATGGGGTATTGTTGTCATTATGGGGTATTGGGTCATTATGGGGTATTGGGTCATTATGGGTATTGTTGTCAATATGGGTATTGGGTCATTATGGGGTATTGTGTCATTATGGGTATTGTTGTCATTATGGGGTATTGGGTCATTATGGGTATTGTTGTCAATATGGGTATTGTGTCATTATGGGGTATTGTGTCATTATGGGTATTGTTGTCATTATGGGGTATTGGGTCATTATGGGGTATTGGGTCATTATGGGTATTGTTGTCAATATGGGTATTGGGTCATTATGGGGTATTGTGTCATTATGGGTATTGTTGTCATTTTTATTTATTTTTTTATTTCACCTTTATTTAACCAGGTAGGTCAGTTGAGAACAAGTTCTCATTTGCAACTGCGACCTGGCCAAGACAAAGCAAAGCAGTGCGACAAAAAAAACACAGAGTTACACAGTAAACAAAGAAAATCTATATACAGAGTGCAAAATGTAGTGCAAAAATGCAGTAAGGTTGGGAGGTAGGACAATAAATAGACTATAGAGTAGAAATAAATTACAGAATTATCATCATTAACACAGGAATGAAGGATGTGCAAATTATGATGTGCAAATAGAGATACTGGAGTGCAAGATTAGTGAAAAATAAACAAAAATAAATATGGGGATGAGGTAGTAGTGTGGGCTATTTACAGAAGGGCTATATACAGGTGCAGTGATCGATAAGCAGCTTTGACAGCTGATGCTTAAAGTTATTGAGGGAGATAAGAACCTCTAGCTTCAATGATTTTTGCAATTCGTTCCAGTCATTGGCAGCAGCGAACTGGAAGGAATGGCGGCCAAAGGAGGTGTTGTGTCATTATGGGGTATTGGGTCATTATGGGGTATTGTGTCATTATGGGTATTGGGTCATTATGGGGTATTGTGTCATTATGGGGTATTGTGTCATTATGGGTAATGTTGTCAATATGGGTATTGTATCATTATGGGGTATTGTGTCATTATGGGGTATTGTGTCATTATGGGTATTGTTGTCAATATGGGTATTGGGTCATTATGGGGTATTGTTGTCATTATGGGGTATTGTGTCATTATGGGGTATTGATGTCATTATGGGGTATTGTGTCATTATGGGGTATTGTGTCATTATGGGGTATTGGGTCATTATGGGTATTGGGTCATTATGGGGTATTGTGTCATTATGGGGTATTGATGTCATTATGGGGTATTGTGTCATTATGGGGTATTGTGTCATTATGGGGTATTGATGTCATTATGGGGTATTGGGTCATTATGGGTATTGTTGTCATTATGGGTATTGTTGTCATTATGGGGTATTGGGTCATTATGGGGTATTGGGTCATTATGGGGTATTGGGTCATTATGGGGTATTGTGTCATTATGGGGTATTGATGTCATTATGGGGTATTGGGTCATTATGGGTATTGTTGTCATTATGGGTATTGTTGTCATTATGGGTATTGATGTCATTATGGGGTATTGTGTCATTATGGGGTATTGTTGTCATTATGGGGTATTGGGTCATTATGGGGTATTGATGTCATTATGGGGTATTGTGTCATTATGGGGTATTGTGTCATTATGGGGTATTGATGTCATTATGGGGTATTGGGTCATTATGGGTATTGTTGTCATTATGGGTATTGTTGTCATTATGGGTATTGTTGTCATTATGGGTATTGTTGTCATTATGGGGTATTGGGTCATTATGGGGTATTGTGTCATTATGGGGTATTGTGTCATTATGGGGTATTGTGTCATTATGGGGTATTGATGTCATTATGGGGTATTGGGTCATTATGGGTATTGTTGTCATTATGGGTATTGTTGTCATTATGGGTATTGTTGTCATTATGGGGTATTGTTATCATTATGGGGTATTGGGTAATTATGGGTATTGGGTCATTATGGGGTATTGGGTCATTATGGGGTATTGGGTCATTATGGGGTATTGGGTCATTATGGGTATTGGGTCATTATGGGGTATTGGGTCATTATGGGGTATTGTGTCATTATGGGTATTGGGTCATTATGGGGTATTGGGTGTAGGATGAAAATAAAAACAATTTAATCAATTTTAGAATAATCTGTAACGTAACAAAATGTGGAAAAAGTTGAGGGTCTGAATACTTTCCGAAGGCGCTGTAACATGAGCATATTTACTTCTGCTAAGCTTCCAATTAAAGTAATGAAAACATGTAAGCATCCCAGAAGAAAAGTGATCATTATTATATGTAGCTGTCACGCCAGCTCCCAGTCTCCCTCCATGGCGCTCGAGGGCGCCAGGCTGCCCATCACACTGCACTCCTGCCACCATCATTACGCACACCTGTTCCCTTCGTCACGCACATCAGCGATTCATTGGACTCACCTGGACTCAATCACCTGTTTCATTACCTCCCCTGTATCTGTCTGTTCCTCAGTTCTGTTCCCGCTTCTGCATTATTGTCACCATGTTGTTTTGTTCCACCTGTTCTGATGCTGTTCCTGTTCCGTTTCATGTCTGTTCCATTAAATATTCACTCCCTGTACCTGCTTCTCATCTCCAGCGTTGGTTCTTACAGAATGCTGAAACCACTAATTGAAGCATCAGGGAGTTCTGGCGTTCCTGGTCTTGGTGGTGACGTTGGGTCCGGGGGCCGGCGCCGATAGAACCGGGGGTGCCTAAGCTGGCTTGTCAGGCTTCCACACCCTAGCTGGCTCGAGAGGTTTCCTTGCCCTGGCTGGCTCAGCAGGCCCAGTCAGGCCTCAAATGTCTTAACAGGTTCCCATGCCACTAAGTGGGGCCACTTAGAAATGTCCTTGTTTTTTTAAGAAAAGCACATTTTTGTCCATTAAAATAACACCAAATTGATCAGAAATACAGTATAGACATTGTTAATGTTGTAAATGACTATTGTAGCTGGAAACGGCTGATTATTTATGGAATATCTACATAGGCGTACAGAGGCCCATTATCAGCAACCATCACTCTTGTGTTCCAATGGCACATTGTGTTATCTAATCCAAGTTGATCATTTTAAAAGGCTAATTGATCATTAGAAAACCCTTTTGTAATTATGTTGGCACAGCTGGAAACTGTTGTGCTGATTAAAGAAGCAATAAAACTGGCCTTCTTTAGACTAGTTGAGTATCTGGAGCATCAGCATTTGTTGGTTCGATTACAGGCTCAAAATGGCCAGACACAAAGAACTTTCTTCTGAAATTGCCAAGAAACTGAAGATCTCGTACAACGCTGTGTACTACTCCCTTCACAGAACAGAGCAAACTGGTTCTAACCAGAATAGAAAGAGGAGTGGGAGGCCCCGGTGCACAACTGAGCAAGAGGACAAGTACATTAGAGTGTCTAGTTTGAGAAACAGACGCCTCACAAGTCCTCAACTGGCAGCTTCATTAAATAGTACCCACAAAACACCAGTCTCAACGTCAACAGTGAAGAGGTGACTCTAGGATGATGGCCTTCTAGGCAGAGTTGCAAAGAAAAAGCCATATCTTTCAATGTCCAGTGTCTGTGTTATTTTGCCCATCTTAATCTTTTCTTTTTATTGGCCAGTCTGAGATGTGGCTTTTTCTTTGCAACTCGCCTCTTCACTGTTGACGTTGACGTTTAATGAAGCTGCCAGTTGGTACTATACAGTCTATGGACAAGTATGACCGCACCCTGTCAGCAGTCTATGGACAAGTATGACCGCACCCTGTCAGCAGTCTATGGACAAGTATGACCGCACCCTGTCAGCAGTCTATGGATAAGGTATGACCGCACCCTGTCAGCAGTCTATGGACAAGTATGACCCTGTCAGCAGTCCATGGACAAGTATGACCGCCCTCTGTCAGCAGTCTATGGACAAGGTATGACACTGTCAGCAGTCTATGGACAAGTATGACACTGTCAGCAGTCTATGGACAAGGTATGACCCTGTCAGCAGTCTATGGAGAAGGTATGACTGTCAGCAGTCTATGGACAAGGTTTGACCGCAATCCATGCTTGGTTTTTGTTTTCCTGGCACTGTTTGCAAATGCTAACGTTTTAGCATTTGTGGCACAAATCCAATGTAAGTCATGCTACCTGTGTTAGCACATTTCGCACATCATGGTAAATGGTGGGAATACTCAAGTTAAAGTTCTCTGTCTTCCCCAGTAGCATTCACAGGAGTTACACTGTCAAGGTAGTACTTGCTTTTAGTATATTGAATGTGCAATAAGTGCAGTTGTCTGTAATTACACCCTGCGCACTAAGGACTGTATTTTAAGGGAATTACTATTATTACCCCAAATTATATCAGACACACATTTAGCTATTAAAGTATCTCTTCCTGTCATTTACCTGTACAGTTTGTGTAAACATGCAAGTATTCACTTACCTGTAAATATAACTGTATATTTACCTGTACAGTTAATTTAACCATGCAAAATATTCACTTACCTGTTCATTTAACCAGTATGTATATTAAATAAACTATTATTACCCTCGCTCATATCAAATGCATTTTTAGCTACTGAAGTATTTCTCTGCCATCGACCTGTATAGTATAGTTAACCATCCAACATCCACCAATGTATACTGTACATATTCAGCCAACCACCCAAACTATGCAATGTCTTTTTATAGATTTTTTGCACTCCAGACTTCTTGTATTTTGATACTTTTTCATACTGTCGCTCTATGTATCATGTATCTGTCTTTTGTGTATTTTCGTTCTGGCATTTTGCACCTGCCCTGTGTTTTGTTGTAGCTGCTTGACAAAGAAATGATCTATCTATCTATCTATCTATCTATCTATCTATCTATCTATCTATCTATCTATCTATCTATCTATCTATCTATCTATCTATCTATCTATCTATCTATCTATCTATCTATCTATCTATCTATCTATCTATCTATCTATCTATCTATCTATCTATCTATCTATCTATCTATCTATCTATCTATCTATCTATCTATCTATCTATCTATCTATCAATCTATCTATCTATCATCTATCTATCATCTAATCTATCTAGTACATGGTATCTGGCGCCATCTTCTGGCTCCAACATGGCACGACTCTGGTTGAGAATAAATAAAAGACCAGCAGAGGGCTTTTAAAAATGAGTTTTAAAGAGGATATTATCCATACTGGTTGAGAGTCAATATAGAGGTAGAGGTAGCCTCCCCTGTGTATTAGACATTATCCATACTGGTTGAGAGTCAATATAGTTACACATGTAGAGAAGGTCTTCAGTCTGCCCTGAGTAACACAGGTAGTGTTAGGGTTAGGACAGAGATATGCAGTGGGTTAGGGTTAGGACAGAGATATGCAGTGGGTTAGGGTTAGGACAGAGATATGCAGTGGGTTAGGGTTAGGTCAGATATATGCAGTGGGTTAGGGTTAGGGTTATGACAGAGAGATGCAGTGTGTTAGGGTTATGACAGAGAGATGCAGTGGGTTATGGTTAGGGTTATGACAGAGAGATGCAGTGTGTTAGGGTTATGACAGAGATATGCAGTGTGTTAGGGTTAGGTCAGAGATATGCAGTGGGTTTAAGTTAGGGTTATGACAGAGAGATGCAGTGGGTTATGGTTAGGGTTATGACAGAGAGATGCAGTGTGTTAGGGTTATGACAGAGAGATGCAGTGTGTTAGGGTTATGACAGAGATATGCAGTGGGTTTAAGTTAGGGTTATGACAGAGAGATGCAGTGTGTTAGGGTTATGACAGAGAGATGCAGTGGGTTAGGGTTAGGGTTATGACAGAGAGATGCAGTGGGTTAGGGTTAGGGTTATGACAGAGATATTCAGTGTGTTAGGGTTATGACAGAGAGATGCAGTGGGTTAGGGTTAGGGTTATGACAGAGATATGCAGTGGGTTAGGGTTAGGACTGAGATATGCAGTTGGTTAGGGTTAGGTCAGATATATGCAGTGGGTTAGGGTTAGGACAGAGAGATGCAGTGGGTTATGGTTAGGGTTATGACAGAGAGATGCAGTGTGTTAGGGTTATGACAGGGATATGCAGTGGGTTTAAGTTAGGGTTATGACAGAGAGATGCAGTGGGTTAGGGTTAGGACAGAGAGATGCAGTGGGTTATGGTTAGGGTTATGACAGAGAGATGCAGTGTGTTAGGGTTATGACAGAGAGATGCAGTGGGTTAGGGTTAGGGTTATGACAGAGAGATGCAGTGGGTTAGGGTTAGGGTTATGACAGAGATATTCAGTGTGTTAGGGTTATGACAGAGAGATGCAGTGGGTTAGGGTTAGGGTTATGACAGAGAGATGCAGTGTGTTAGGGTTATGACAGAGATATGCAGTGGGTTTAGGTTAGGGTTATGACAGAGAGATGCAGTGGGTTAGGGTTATGATAGAGAGATGCAGTGGGTTAGGGTTAGGGTTATGACAGAGAGATGCAGTGGGTTAGGGTTATGACAGAGAGATGCAGTGGGTTAGGGTTATGACAGAGAGATGCAGTGGGTTAGTGTTAGGACAGAGAGATGCAGTGGGTTAGGGTTAGGGTTATGACAGAGAGATGCAGTGGGTTAGTGTTAGGACAGAGAGATGCAGTGGGTTAGGGTTAGGGTTAGGACAGAGAGATGCAGTGGGTTAGTGTTAGGACAGAGAGATGCAGTGGGTTAGGGTTAGGACAGAGAGATGCAGTGGGTTAGGGTTAGGACAGAGAGATGCAGTGGGTTTGGGTTAGGACAGAGATATGCAGTGGGTTTGGGTTAGGACAGAGAGATGCAGTGGGTTATGGTTAGGGTTATGACAGAGAGATGCAGTGGGTTAGGGTTATGACAGAGAGATGCAGTGGGTTAGGGTTAGGACAGAGAGATGCAGTGGGTTAGGGTTAGGACAGAGAGATGCAGTGGGTTAGGGTTAGGACAGAGAGATGCAGTGGGTTAGGGTTATGAGAGAGTAGTTACAATTAGGGACACTGACAGGAATTAGGGATCCCCACCCCTCCTTCCACCCAGCGCCCACCCCCAACCTCAGCACCCCCTTTCTCTGACCTGTGCGTTTGCCAAGCGCATCACGGTGACGATGATGCTGATGTAGGAGAAGATGATGAAGGAGAAGGGGACGAGGAGGACGAACATAGCCAGCCCATAGGAGCTCTCACTGATCGCCACCATGTTGGAACAGGACAGCTTAGTCAGTGACATAGCGTCACAGTAAACATGGAGGATGCGGTTGGGACCACAGAATGCCACTTTCTGGGAGAAAAAAAACAAACCAAGTCATTGTCAAAGAGTTGAAATGTATTTTAAAGGCCTTTTTACATCAGCAGTACGGAACCCGTCCTACATCCCAAAGAGCACCGTGGGAAAGATCAGGTTTGGTCCACAGAACACTATTTTCTGGTAGGTGAAGCTAGGAAAGGTTTAGAGGAGATATGGTGTCATTCTCAATCAATAACATGTATTTAAAGGCCTTTTTACATCAGCAATGTCCTTTAAAACAGTAACCTAGATCACAAAGAGCAAACAACTCCTTTGGAGGAGGACAATGTGAGAGGAACCCGGCTTAAAGGCTCATAGGCCCATCCTCCCCCCTCATTGATGAGGCAGAGTCCATATGGTGTTGTGATTCTGAATAGTCAGATAGTTAGCAACAATGACAAGACGCTGCCATGCCATGTGGAGAATCGTAGGTGGCTGGTTTCAGCTCATTTTAACTTGTTATAAATACCATGTCTTGTTTTGAGGTGTTTTGACTCCAGAGATGTGTGGTGTGTCCCACTCTGTACCTCCCAGCCTTATACCCAGCATGACCTCTGACAGGACAGACAATAGCCAATAAGAAACCTCCGCTCTGCTGATGTCACTGTTGTCATCCCTGGTTATCTCTCTCTAGGTCTGTGCCAGTACTCTCTATCTAACACATTACTTCCATGTAAGTATTATAACATATATTTGTGCAATTGTACGTGTTTGGGGCTTTTTTTTTTTTTTGTTATATTTATTTAACCTTTAGTCAGTTAAGAACTAATTCTTATTTACAATGACGCTCTACACCGGCCAAACTCGGACGACGCTGGGCCAATTGTGCGCCGCCCTATGAGACTCCCAATCACGGCCGGTTGTGATAAAGCCTGGAATCGAATCAGGGTGTCTGTAGTGACACCACTAGCACTAATATGCCTTAAGAGCCCAAGTGCACAACGGTCGCCTAAAGGGCCAATCCGCAGTTCAAACAATAGCTGAGGGATGGGTCTGGAGAAATAGAATCATTCTCAAATTCCTAGACAGAGCTATGGGTGGATGTAAGGACTGACCACACTGTAATGGAAAACTAATTATACAGTGATTTGGGGTATTATCAACAGTAAAATACTGTTATGGTGCATTGTGGGAAGGTTTTGTGGGCTGGGAAAGAACGGCTGTATTTCGAATGGTACTGTAATTCCATCCCACAATATACAGTACCATACTGTATTTTTGGAGCACTAAAATACTTTTGACCACCAGTGGATGCATGGTATTGTTGTTTCTGGCTCATTAACATATTTTGAAGCGTGCCTCATAAGAGGCTATATTGGTTCCACCCAAGTGACAATAACAAATAACTCTCCATCGAGCATTTTCCATTCCTTCTCACGTCCTGTACTTCTTCAATACCATAGAGAAATCATCCTATCACGGTAAAACAAATGTTATCCTCTACCACTCATCTCCTCGGCTTTCAAACCTCTTCAGGGAGTGACCATCTTCTCTAAGTTGGACCTTCGGAACACCTACCATCTGGTTTGAATACGGGATGGAGATGAGTGGAAAACAGCCTTTAACACTGTTAGCGGGCACTATGAGTACCATGAGTATGCCATTTGGGCTGACCAACGCTCCCGCTGTGTTCCAGGCCCTGGTCAACGATGTGCTCCAAGACATGCTGAATCGGTTTGTGTTTGTCTACCTTGATTACATCCTCGTCTTTTCCCAGTCAGCTCAAGAACACTTCCTCCACGTCCGACAAGTCCTTCAGAATCTCCTGGAGAACCAGCTTTTTGTTAAAGTGGAGAAGTGTGAGTTCCATCACTCCACAATCTCCTTCCTAGGATACGTCATCGCTGCAGGACATATACAGATGGATCCTTCCTAGGATACGTCATCGCTGCAGGACATATACAGATGGATCCTTCCTAGGATACGTCATCGCTGCAGGACATATACAGATGGATCCTTCCTAGGATACGTCATCGCTGCAGGACATATACAGATGGATCCTTCCTAGGATACGTCATCGCTGCAGGACATATACAGATGGATCCTTCCTAGGATACGTCATCGCTGCAGGACATATACAGATGGATCCTTCCTAGGATACGTCATCGCTGCAGGACATATACAGATGGATCCAGACAAGGTGAGAGCGGTGGTGGATTGGCCTCAACCCACATGCAGAGTGCAGCTGCAACGTTTCCTGGGGTTTGCTAACTTCTACCGCCACTTCATACAGTATCCTGGCTTCCCCCCTCTCAGCACTCACCTCTCCTAAGGTTCCCTTCACGTGGTCTCCAGCATCTGACCAGTCGTTCTCGGACCTCAGGCGTTGATTCACTACAGCCCCCATGTTAGTCCATCCGGACCTGTCCCGTCAGTTTGTGGTGAAGGTCGACACCTTGGATGTCGGAGTGGGGGCCATCCTATCCCAGTGTTCTGCCCAGGACCAAAAGCTGCACCCCTGCGCTTTCCTCTCCCATCGTCTTACCCTGCTGAGAGGAACTACTATGTGAGAGATGGTTCAGCTCATGGTACAGCACGTCGTCAGGAGTCCATGGACTCCCAGTCGACATGGTCTCCGATTGTGGTCCCCAGTTCTCGTCCCGGTTCTGGAAGGTGTTCTGCACCCTCATTGGGTTGTCGGCCAGCCTGTCCTCTCCTCCAACCCCACCACCTGGAGCCAGCAACTCGTGTGGGTGGAATACGTCTGTAACACCCTTCCATGTTCTGCTACTGGCCTCTCACCCTTTGAGTTTTCCTTGGGATATCAGCCCCCGCTCTTCCCCGAGCAAGAGGAAGAAGTCAGCATACCCTCTGCCCAGATGCTCATCCGCTGCTGTCGCCGTACCTGGAAGAGAGCCCGGGCCGCTCTGTTGAAGACCACATCCAGGTAACGGCGATAAGCGAATCGCCACCAGACCCCTGCTTCCCGCTATCGGCTGGGGCAGAGGGTATGGCTCTCCACCCGGGACCTGCCCCTCCAGGTGGAGTCCCGTAAACTTTCCCCCCGTAAACTTTTAACCATGTATGAGGTTGGTAAAACTAAGGTTGAAGGTAATTACAGAATAGTGACTGTAATTGTTTGGTTGATATTAGTACAGGTTGAGTATAGAAATTTGATAAATGTGCGTATAATGGGTTACTAGGGATTTGATAAAATAACAATAAAAAACGGAGAAAACAAAACAAATTGAAGTGATTTGGTAATACTGGACTAAGAAAACAACTACTCAATCTGGGGTTTTGTGTTTGGGTCATCACCTCTCCCGGAATGGCAGGTTACTGTCATGTCCTGATATGTTTCACCTGTCTGTGTTTGTCCCCTCCCCACACCAGGTGCACCCTATCACCATCATTAATCCGTTTGGGTATTTAGCCTCTTGGGTGCTGTTGGCATTTGCCAGATCGTCTTGCTTAGTCAGTCGTTCCAGCGCTATCTTGTATTACTAACTCTGCCAGTCTGTTTCCCGGTATTTGGACCTCTACGTTCCTGTCTATCCCCTCCTGTGCCTTCGACCTTCTGATCTCCTGCTAAGCGAACTCTGCCTGTGTTACGGATTACGAGCCTGTCTACTCCTCTGTACCGCCACCCTTCTGATTCCCGGTACCGAACGCTGCCTGAACTACGACTACGAGCCTGACTCTCCTTATTGGACGACTGCTATTCAGATCCCCTGTTACGAACATTGCCTGTCATTTACTACGAGCCTGTCTTGCCCCATATACTCTATTAAACAGTCAATCATATCTCTGCCTCCGTGTCCGCTTTTGGGTCCCGTATATCTGTCGTTCTGTCAGGTTACTGTCGTCAGTGGATTCCTGACTATTCCGTCCTTGCCTCTGGTCTCAAGGAAGCTCCCTCCAAAGTCTATGTCTCCCCTTCTGAATTGCCAGATGTATTTTAATAATTTTGGGCCATTACATTTGAATCTGAAAATAATAGATATTTAATCAGTTGAAGCAGAAAGTGGTAATAAATATACTAAAATACAAACACTGCCTTCCAATAAGGAGACAGTAAAAGGGAAAACATTCTGGTGAACAGTTATCATGTTGGTTTTGTTTGTTTTAAACCTTAGGGGTTTTAGGGGTAAAAGCAGAACATAGTTTGACAGTGATCTGTGTGTATTATCAGTAGTGATTGAGAGGGTTTTCCTATTGGAAGGAGTGGAAGGGTCCTAGTTGTATGAAACAGATATGGAGACTAGTGAAAGTAACAAAGACAGTGATAAAGACAGTAAATTGGAATTATTCATGGTCTATCAGTTGAGTGTTGACAGTATGGTGAATGGCAATATGTTAGTACTGTAGCTTTCAGATAGCACTCTAATAATGCAATATCTTAGTAATTTGAAGAAGCTAATGCTTCAATGCAAGGTAACATCACATGACGGATCTGAGTGTGTTTGGTTTTATAATGCACCTAAGCGAACAAAGGGATTGTACCTTGGGACAGATATTAAATTAGAGGCCGCCAACTAGTGTTTGGGTTAACAATAAGCTTCCTGTGGACACATAGATAAGCCGCAAGTCAAAGTGTTTGGGTTAAAGATAAGCTTCCTGTGGACCCATAGCTAAGCCACCAGTGAAAGTGTTTGGGTTAACGATAAGCTTCCTGTGGACCCATAGATAAGCCGCCAGTGAAAGTGAGTGTTACTCACTGAACTCAGTCTATAAGGGACACAGTGGGAACCCTAGAATAAGGAGTTTCTTGGAAGGAGTGATCAAAAGAAAACTAAGAGTCTCTGAGTGGCTCACCCCAACTTGCAGTAGAATGGGCTTGGTCTGATAGTCCACCTGTCCGGAGCCAATGGGGTGTTGATCAAGGACTTGAATCTGCAGAGGAATGGGACATTTCATGCAGGGGATTTGTAATTCTCTGGCGAAGTCTTGATCAATGAAATGATCAGTGGCCCCGGAGTCCACGAAGGCATGGATCTGGTGCTGACGGTTGTCCCAGTGGATGTTGCGGGTATTGACAGACGGTGACTGGGTAGCCGGGGTGAAACTGCACAGCTCGTCAGGGTCTCCCCTTGTCCTGGTGAGCCCTGGTGTTTCCCGTCAGCTCTGGGCATGTAGCATGGAGATGGCAGAGACCTCCGCAGTAGAGGCAGCAGCCTTCGCACATGCGCCTGTCACATTCCTGTGGACTCAGACGTGTGCGTCCCAGCTTCATGGGCTCCTCAATGCTTGGATCGGGGGGCTTGGGGTATTAATGAAACCGGGACACTGGGGTGGTGTCAAAAAGAATCCATGCCCCCAAGAATTCAGGCTGTTCTGGAGGCAAAGGAGGGTCCAACCCAATATTGTACATCATCTACTGTAAATGTGTTTATAAATCCTTTTTGTTCTGAATGTAGATTATGTGTCAACTCTTTGTCTTTATATTCTGTCTGTGTATTCTGTTAATTGTTTTCAGCGCTACTTCATCATGTCAAATTCCTGGCACATGTAAATGTACTTTCCGGAAAAAGGTGATTCTTATTTTGAGACAGCTGTCGCCAGTGCAGCGAATTAATATGAACAGCTGGAGATATGGACGGAGGCCACAGTGCTTCAACAGCTGGAGATATGGACGGAGGCCACAGTGCTTCAACAGCTGGAGATATAGACGGAGGCCACAGTGCTTCAACAGCTGGAGATATGGACGGAGGCCACAGTGCTTCAACAGCTGGAGATATGGACAGAGGCCACAGTGCTTCAACAGCTGGAGATATGGACAGAGGCCACAGTGCTTCAACAGCTGGAGATATGGACGGAGGCCACAGTGCTTCAACAGCTGGAGATATGGACGGAGGTCACCGTGCTTCTCTTTGCTCTCTGGGGTCTAGGTCTAGGTCAGGGTCTAGGTCAGGGTCTGTGTCTGGGTCTAGGTCTAGGTCAGGGTTTGGGTCTAGGTCAGGGTCTAGGTCTGGGTCTGGGTCTGGGTCTAGGTCTAGGTCAGGGTCTATGTCTGGGTCTAGATCAGGGTCAAGGTCTAGGTCTAAATTGTAATTATTTTGCCACTATGGTCTATTTATTGTCCTACCTTCCTAATCATACTACATTTGCACTCTGTATATAGATTTTCTATTGTGTTATTGACTGTACGTTTGTTTACTGTGTAACTCTGTGTTGTTTTTGTCGCACTGCTTTGCTTTGTCTTGGCCAGGTCACAGTTGTAAATGAGAACTTGTTCTCAACTGACCTACCTGGTTAAATAAATAATAATAATAATAGGTCTATGTCTATGTCAGGGTCTGGGTCAGGGTCTAGGTCAGGGTCTAGGTCAGGGTCTAGGTCTGTGTCAGGGTCTAGATCAGGGTCTAGGTCAGGGTCTAGGTCTGTGTCAGGGTCTAGATCAGGGTCTAGATCAGGGTCAGGGTCAGGGTCTAGGTGTGGGTCTAGGTCTGGGTCTAAGTCTGGGTCAGGGTCTAGGTCTGGGTCTGTGTCAGGGTCTAGGTCTGTCAGGGTCTAGGTCAGGGTCTAGGTCTGGGTCTAGGTCTGGGTCAGGGTCAGGGTCTGGGTCAGGGTCAGGGTCAGGGTCAGGGTCAGGGTCTAGGTCTGGGTCTAGGTCTGGGTCTGTGTCAGGGTCTAGGTCTGTCAGGGTCTAGGTCAGGGTCTAGGTCTAGGTCTAGGTCTGTGTCAGGGTCTAGGTCTGGGTCTGTGTCAGGGACTGGGTCTGTGTCAGGGTCTGGGTCTAGGTCAGGGTCTAGGTCTGGGTCTGAGTCTGGGTCTAGGTCAGGGTCAGGGTCTAGGTATGGGTCTAGATCAGGGTCTAGGTCTGTGTCAGGGTCTAGGTCAGGGTCTAGGTCAAGGTCTAGGTCAGGGTCTAGGTCAGGGTCTAGGTCAGGGTCTAGGTCTGGGTCTGGGTCTAGGTCTGGGTCAGGTTACTGGAAATCATCAATAGGTTTCTACCTTATTAGGATATTGTAGTGATCCTGACTAATGAGACTCTCCCCCAAGAGTGATATCCATATCGGAGCCGTTTGTAGCATGTTTGCCTTTCCCTCAAGCTACCCAGGATAAATATCCTCCCCCTCCGTTCATCTTATTATTTTAATGCTGCGACTCTATTTATAGAGCATATCAGACCCAGTCTCTTTCTATTCTCTTTGGTCTTCAGACAGTAGACTTTAGGGTGGATCAGAGAAGGCAACATCGTCCCTACAATCAGTAAGGCATTACGCTCCGTCAGATTCAGCCTCAGGCCTGTCCTCGTCAACAACCCAGAGGCTAACTCGAAAGCGTAGTTACTTGACACCACAATAATGTGACAAATACAGACACCTTCGCTCTGCTCTCGTTGTTCATCAGTCTCAGTACTGTGTACATTTTCTGGACATATGCCAATAGAATGAAGGGAAACTTCATTTAGCCATAGATCCAGAATGGTAGGCATCAGGAAGCAATTTTCAGAGTTGACACAGGCAGCCCTGATTAAGACTATGTAATCACAGAACATGTATCGAATGATGGGCTGGCAGTATGGAAGGCTGTCAGTACACCATACCTATGACACAGGAATCTATTATTAACACAGATATTTGTGGGTTGGTCAGGAAGCTGTGGTACCTAAGAGGGGTGCTGATGGAGATGGTTCGGTCCAAAGCCATCAGGGACAGGGCCAGACACTCTGTGATGTCACCCAGGTGGTAGATGTACATGCGTGATATGCAGGAGTAGTAGGAGAAGGTTTTGACCTCGGCCAGCAGGACATAGATCATGGTGGTGTCGGTAGTGGACATGATGTTGGGCTAGCAGGAAACACCAGCACATAGCTTGTTCCCAGCAGTGCAACAACAGAGGATGTGTGAGCAGATCTGGTCATCTGGTTGAATGCAATTGGTGCAATCTCAGCTGACGGGTTGGCTTCACAAAATAAGTTTTATTGGGCCTGTCTTATAACTTTTAGGGATACAGTACAAGCTTCTAACAGCTGAGAAGCTTGCCTTCTATGCAAGGTGCCTATGTTATGAGTCTGTATAGAAACAAGGGTTAGGACAATCTGGTCTCTGTCCTCCCGTTTCACTGCCCTCATGTTCTCATTGGCCTGTCCTCCCGTTTCACTGCCCTCATGTTCTCATTGGCCTGTCCTCCCGTTTCACTGCCCTCATGTTCTCATTGGCCTGTCCTCCCGTTTCACTGCCCTCATGTTCTCATTGGCCTGTCCTCCCGTTTCACTGCCCTCATGTTCTCATTGGCCTGTCCTCCCGTTTCACTGCCCTCATGTTCTCATTGGCCAGTCTTCCCCTGTCACTCCCCATCAAATCAAATTGTATTGGTCACATCCACATATTTAGCAGATGTTATTGCGGGTGTAGCGAAATGCTTGTGTTCCTAGCTCCAACAGTGCAGTAGCAGTGAATAAATTGACCTTGGTCTTTAGCCCTTTGACACTAAAATGTTCCAACTCTTCTCTCTCTCTCTCCCTCACTCACTCCCTCTCTCTCTCTCTCTCTCTCTCTCTCTGTCCTAACGAGTGCTCAGTAACGAGCTCTATGATGGCAGAGCAGTATTCCCACCAGGTCTAGTATTCCTGTCATTCTCCTCAAATTCATTGTCAACAAACAAGTGGTCATCAGAGACCTAATTAGAGTGTTGGTTCACCTGGGAGTCATCTCCTCACCTGTTTACAGGTAGCCATGCAGGTGATGATGGAACTGTTGTTGGCTACATCGTGCTGCGTTGCAGATTAACTTCTTTAGGCCACAAATGTGGGCCCAACTTTATGTTTCGACTTCCAATAAAATTAAATTGTATTGGTTACATGCTTCGTAAACAACAGGTTTAAACTAACAGTGAAATGTTTACTTACGGCCCCTCCCAACAATGCAGAAAGAAAAATATAGAAAAAATAATAACACAAGGAATAAATCCACAATGAGTAACGATAACTTGGCTATATACACAGGGTACCAGTAACGATAACTTGGCTATATACAAAGGGTACCAGTAACGATAACTTGGCTATATACACAGGGTACCAGTAACTATAACTTGGCTATATACACAGGGTACCAGTAACGATAACTTGGCTATATACACAGGGTACCAGTAACGATAACTTGGCTATATACACAGGGTACCAGTAACGATAACTTGGCTATATACACAGGGTACCAGTAACGATAAGTTGGCTATATACACAGGGTACCAGTAACGATAACTTGGCTATATACACAGGGAACCAGTAACGATAACTTGGCTATATACACAGGGTACCAGTAACGATAACTTGGCTATATACACAGGTTACCAGTTTATGATAACTTGGCTATATACACAGGGTACCAGTAACGATAACTTGGCTATATACATAGGGTACCAGTAACTATAACTTGGCTATATACACAGGGTACCAGTAACTATAACTTGGCTATATACACAGGGTACCAGTAACGATAACTTGGCTATATACACAGGGAACCAGTAACGATAACTTGGCTATATACACAGGGTACCAGTAATGATAACTTGGCTATATACACAGGGTACCAGTAACGATAACTTGGCTATATACACAGGTTACCAGTAACGATAACTTGGCTAAATACACAGGGTACCAGTAACGATAACTTGGCTATATACACAGTGTACCAGTAACGATAACTTGGCTATATACACAGGGTACCAGTAACTATAACTTGGCTATATACACAGGGTACCAGTAACGATAACTTGGCTATATACACAGGTTACCAGTAACGATAACTTGGCTATATACACAGGGTACCAGTAACGATAACTTGGCTATATACACAGGGTACCAGTAACGATAACTTGGCTATATACACAGGGTACCAGTAACGATAACTTGGCTATATACACAGGGTACCAGTAACGATAACGACTATCAATTCAATGAGGAAGCACTAATACTGCTCCCTGATGATGGGAATTAACCTTAATAAGAGAAGTGGGAATTCAGGGAAACCATTAGTCTAATATACATATATACCTCTGGACCTGGGGACTGTAGGTATTGAGCCCAGGGGAAAACATAGCACCATAGCATTTCACAGCATTGCATAGCAGAGCATAATTTAACCTGTGGACTATAGTTGTTTACCCCCCAGAGGTACCGTACCACAGTTATTTTTCTTAAGGAGATTTTATACCCTGAGTGATATTTAAATCTGAGCATCTAAGTCTACAGTTCTGCTGGTCTTCTTCTCTCCATTGCAGTTAATTGATGGCTTATTGACACTCATTCCCTGGATGGAGGGGTGGATGAAAGCCAGCAGTGCTGCAGTCCGTGGTCTTATCGGTGCATGACCTTTGAACTGGTTTGGTTTCACCTTTCTTATATTACTTTAGGTTAAAATAATTTTTTTAAGCCAGAACCAAAACAAAAGCAATTGTCTGTGACTTTTATTATGGCATCGCCATCTAGAAAATACCCTTCCCATACATAGCTGCGCATGAGAAGATATTCATGTGAGAGATGTGTGAGTGACAAAGAAGTGAAGTGTTGTGTCACTAAAGTTGGTGCTGCTGCTACATGTATGGATTAAACTATAGAAAGGAACTTGATTGTAACCCGACTCTTTATCATCAAACCCATTAGTGCTTTGGAGAAGGTGATAGATAATGAAGTCAAGGTTACACTAGTATGGTATAGTATAGCTATTCTATGCAGCTTCCCCACCAGCATAGTACATTTAGCAGACACTCTTATCCAGAGTGATTTACAGGAGCAATTAGTGCCTTGCTCAAGAGCACATTGACATATTTTTAATCTAAGCAGCTCAGGGATTTGAACCAGCAACCTTTCAGTTACTGGCCCAATGCTCCTAACCACTAGGCTACCTGCCATAGTAGTTAATAGATAGATAGATAGATAGATAGATAGATAGATAGATAGATAGATAGATAGATAGATAGATAGATAGATAGATAGATAGATAGATAGATAGATAGATAGATAGATAGATAGATAGATAGATAGATAGATAGATAGATAGATAGATAGATAGATAGATAGATAGATAGATAGATAGATAGATAGATAGATAGATAGATAGATAGATAGATAGATAAGGTACTTTATTGATCCCCCGGGGGGGAAATTTCATTGTCAAGCAGCTACAACAAAACACAGGGCAGGTGCAAAATGCCACAACGAAAGTACACAAAAGACAGATACACGGTACATGATACATAGAGCGGCAGTATGAAAAAGTATAGAAATACAAGATATCTGGAGTGCAAAAAAAGCTATAAAAGGACATTGCATAGTATGAGTGGTTGGCTGAATATGTACACTATACATTGGTGGATGTTGGATGGTTAACTATACTATACAGGTCGATGGCAGAGAAATACTTCAGTAGCTAAAAATGCATATGATATGAGCGAGGGTAATAATAGTTTACTTAACAGACAGACTGGGTAAATGAACAGGTAAGTGAACATTTTGCATGGTTAAATTAGCTGTACAGTTAGGTATACAGTTATATTTACAGATAAGTGAATACTTGCATGTTTACACAAACTGTACAGGTAAATGACAGGAAGAGATACTTTAATAGCTAAATGATAAGATCCCTTACTAACAAAACATATTTTAGTATTTTGTTGATACAGTTTCAGGATGAATGTTACCGTGTATTGATGTTATTGATACCTGTATTTATTCACTTTGAAGCTTAGTAATAATACAAGTGAAATACTTTAAGTGTTGCCAGTCCCAGTGTCAAAGTGTCATTCGTGTCACCAGTCAGTGTAAACTATAACAGTAATCATCCTCAGCTGACTGCTCTGTGTGAGTGTGTGTGTGTGTGTGTGTGTGTGTATCTGTCCCAGTCCCCAGACTCAGCAGTCTACAGATGTGTCTAAGTTCTAATTGGCTCTCTGATGACCGCCTGTTTGTTAACTCTGGAAACAGTGACATCAGATCCTATGAGAAGGTTGATGTCAAAGTGTTGAACATATTACCCACTAACGTTTGGGCCTTTTAGGGTCAGTGTAGAGAGAAAGACAGTCTGGGCAAGATTAAGCAAATTTGCACTTTAAAATAACTTTATAATTAGCTTTCCTTGAATACATAGTCTTTCTCTCTCTCTCTCTATCTTTCTCTCTCTCTCTCTCTCTCTCTCTCTCTCTCTCTCTCTCTCTCTCTCTCTCTCTCTCTCTCTCTCTCTCTCTCTCTCTCTCTCTCTCTCTCTCTATTTTTCTCTCTCTATACCTCTCTCTCTGTTTCTCTCTCTCTCTCTCTCTCTCTCTCTGTGTCTCTCTCTCTCTCTCTCTCTCTCTCTCTCTCTCTCTCTCTCTCTCTCTCTCTCTCTCTCTCTCTCTCTCTCTCTCAATTCATTTAATTTCAAAGGGGCTTTATTGGCATGGGAAACCTGTTTACATTGCAAAGCAAGTGAAATAAACAATAAACAAAAGTGAGAGGACACAAAACAACCTCAACCAAAAAATGATTAGAAATTAACAGTAAACATTGAACAACGGTTTGAAAAAGATCATGACATTTCAAGTGTGGGAAATGTATCTGTAAGATGGTCATACATTTGGAAGGAGGTTAAGAAGTGCAGCTCAGTTTCCACCTCATGTTGTGGGCAGTGTGCACATAGCCTGTCTTCTCTGGAGAGCCAGGTCTGCCTATTGTGGCCTCTCTCAATAGCAAGGCTATGCTCACTGAGTCTGTACATAGTCAAGGAATATCTTCATTTGGGTCAGTCACAGTGGTCATGTATTCTGCCACTGTGTACTCTCTGTTTAGAGAGACTTGCTCTACTTCTTTGTTGATTCTTTCCAGTGTTTCAAATAGTATTTTTTTGTTTCTCATAATTTGGTTGGGTCTAATTGTGTTGTTGTCCTCCAGCTGGCTGAGAGGATTCTTCTCCGGGTTCATCTCTCTGCTTTGTTATGGAAGGTTTGGGAATCGCTTCCTAGTAGTAAAATTGAACATCTCTTTTCTGGATGTTGATAATTAGCTGGTATCGGCCTAATCTGCATGCATTGTTGGGGTTTTGCGTTGTACACGAAGTATAGTTTTTCTGCATGCAGAGTCTCAATTGGTTGTTTGTCCCATTTTGTGAATTCTTGGTTGGTGAGCAGATCCCAGACCCCACAACCATAAAGGGCAATGGGGGTACTATAACTGATTCAAGTATTTTTAGCCAGATCCTAATTGGTATGTCGAATTTGATGTTCCTTTTGATGGCATAGAAGGCCCTTCTTGCCTTGTCTCTCAGATCGTTCACAGCTTTGTAGAAGTTACCTGTGGTGCTGATGTTTGGGCCGAGGTATGTATAGATTTGTGTGTGCTCTAGAGCAACGGTGTCTAGATGGAATTTGTATTTGTGGTCCTGGCAACTGGACCTTTTTTGGAACACCGTTATGTTTGCCTTACTGAGATTTACTGTCAGGGCCCAGGTCTGACAGAATCTGTACAGAAGATCTAGGTGCTGCTGTAGGACCTCCTTGGTTGGTGACAGAAGCACCAGATCGTCAACAAACAGTAGACATTTGTTTTTTGCTAATTTTAACAGCACACTTGTTGTTTGTGTACATTGATTTCCTTCCTTCCTTCCCTCCCTCCACTTCTGTTTACACCACTGAACTAATGAGCTATATAGATGTTAGTATTCTGTAGAGAAAGCAGTATTCTCACAGGTCAGCTTTACTGTAACTGTCATCCTCTGCAGACTAGAGACACAGTGTCGACAAACACCCCTCCCTCCCTCCCTCCCTCCCTCCCTGCCTCCCTCCCTCCCTCCCTCCCTCCCTCCCTCCCTCCCTCCCTCCCTGCTTCCCTCCCTCTCCTACCTCCTCTCAGCTAAGTTTGCATTACTTCCTCTTCAGCCTGTGAGGCTGGTACAATGTCATTCTGAAAGGGCTCTGAGGTGTGTCCTATGACAACAACAACAGCAGCAGCAGTCAGCTCTGACATGTTGGTAATGTTCCCCTGCTCAGACTTTGCTGACAAATGCCATATCTTACAACGCCTGGAAAGGTATCCTACTGGGAACACACTGGTTGAATCAACGTTGTTTCTATGTCATTTCAATGAAAGTGGAATAGATGTTGAATCTGTGCCAAGTGGGATTTTAAGCATCAGCTTTACCACATCATGTGTTATGGCAATCTAGTCCGACGTGGAACGCAAACATTAGTTGATGCATGCAACGTCTGACCAGGGGAGCACGACCGTTTACTTCACTCAATTCTCTAACCGTTAGACATACAGCAGTATGTGGACACCCCTTCAAATTAGATACACTATATGTATATACAGCAGTATGTGGACACCCCTTCAAATTAGATACACTATATGTATATACAGCAGTATGTGGACACCCCTTCAAATTAGATACACTATATGTATATACAGCAGTATGTGGACACCCCTTCAAATTAGATACACTATATGTATATACAGCAGTATGTGGACACCCCTTCAAATTAGATACACTATATGTACTGTATATACAGCAGTATGTGGACACCCCTTCAAATTAGATACACTATATGTACTGTATATACAGCAGTATGTGGACACCCCTTCAAAAGAGATACACTATATATACAGCATTATGTGGACACACCCCTTCAAATTAGTGGATTCTATTTCAGCCACAACCATTGTTGACAGGTGTATAAAACCGAGCACACAGCCATGCAATCTCCATAGACAAACATTGGTAATAGGGTTGCCTTACTGAAGAGCTCAGTGACTTTCAACATGGCACTGTAATAGGATGCCACCTTTCCAACAAGTCAGTTAATGAAATTAATGCCCTGCTAGAGCTGTCCAAATCAGCTGTAAGTGCTGTTATTGTGAAGTGGAAACGTCTAGGAGCAACAACGGCTCAGCCGCTAAGTGGTAGGCCACACAAGCTCACAGAATTGGACCTCCGAGTGCTGAAGAGCGTAGTGTGTAAAAGTCGTCTGTCCTCGTTTGCAACACTCACTACTGAGTTTCAAACTGCCTCTGGAAGCAACGTCACCACAATAACTGTTCATCGGGAGCTTCATGAAATGGGTTTCCATGGCCGAGCAGCCGCACACAAGCCTAAGATCACCATGCGCAATGCCAAGCGTCGGATGGAGTGGTGTAAAGCTTGCCGCCATTGGACTCAGTGGAGCAGTGGAAACGCGTTCTCTGGAGTAATGAATCACACTTCACCGTCTGACGGAAGAAATCTGGGTTTGGCGGATGCCAGGACAACGCTACCTGCCCCAATGCATAGTGCCAACTGTAAGGTTTGGTGGAGAAGGAATAATGGTCTGGGGCTGTTTTTCATGGTTCAATCTAGCTCCCTTAGTTCCAATCTTAACACTACAGCACACAATTATATTCTAGATGATTCTGTGCTTCCAACTTTGTGGAAACAGTTTGGGGAAGGCCCTTTCCTGTTTCAACATGACAATGCCCCGTGCACAAAGCGAGATCCATACAGAAATGGTTGTCGACATCGGTGTGTAAGAACTTGACTGGCCTTCACAGAGCCCTGACCTGAACCCCATCGAACACCTTTGGGATGAATTGGAATTCCGACTGTGAGCCAGGCCTAATCACCCAACATCAGTGCCAACCTCACTAATGCTCTTTTGCCTGAATGGAAGTCCCCGCAGGAATGTTCCAACATCTAGTGGAAAGCCTTCCCAGAAGAGTGAAGGCTGTTATAACAGCAAAGGGTGAACCAACTCCATATTAATGCCCATGATTTTGGAATGAGATGTTCCAAATACACTTTGTACAAGTTGTACATTTCCTGAGTTGCAGGAAAGTGCTCCTGCAACAGGGTGATCAAATTAAGATCCTAACTCTGGACATGGACACCTGTATGTCAGCCCACCCCTCCATCACCATCAAGATCCTATTATTATATCCTATTATTATACATTATTATACATGGAATCAGTGTTTCAGTTCTTCCCAAAGGGTCCACAACATTTAGCTGGTTGCCCTGATTCATCCAATCAAAGGCTTGATGATGAGTTGATTAGCTGAATCAAGTGTGTTAGTGCAATAACTAAAATGTGCATCCCTTTGGGTCCCCAGGACCAGGATTGGGAACCTCTAATGGCCAGCAGGTACAGATGATAGAGTATATAAGCCTGTTGTCTCTGCCCAGGTACTCACACTAGACCTGGGCTGTCAGGTCCACCGTATCACCTGAGGAGGTGGGTTCAACTTTACATCACATTACATGATAAACAGTGGCTTTAGTAGTTGATGGAATAACATTCTGGTATTTCGTTTTTAGCAGCTGGTATTGAATGTTTTTATATAATATGAATTTATACATTTTTTGTACTTATTTGTAATTTACCTTTTTGATGAACTTGGATAATTCCCTTTGCACTATTGATACTTCAATAATACTTGTGTCAACATGTGAATTCATTTACAGTTCTGAATATCTTTATTTGTAATAATGTATTCATGGATAATGTGTTTCCACAGATTATTACCAGCCAGAGGGAACCGTTAACATCCCCAGTCAGGATGAGTTCCCTGACCTCTGACACTAACCAGACAGAGAACATCAACACCATAATCCGACCCCCTTACTTCTTCATCAGTGGTTTCCTAGCCATCCCCCACATGAAGTACTATTACGTCTTCCTCTGCTTTGTATACATCATCTCTCTGGTTAGTGCATAGCTCTGCTCCAGGTTGTTACTAACTTGCTCTGGTCCAGGATAGCGTCAGCTAGTTGGTCCAGTTGATAAACTCGAAAGTTGTTCACTTTCCTGTAGAAGGCACACTTAAGAAAATCTAATATACTCCAGTCTCATTTCATCTGAACTATGTGGGGCCATATATCACCACCCAAAGTATTTCCATCTTGGGTAATTTCTGCCGTGTGTGTGTGTGTGTATGTGTGTGTGTGTGTGTGTGTGTGTGTGTGTGTGTGTGTGTGTGTGTGTGTGTGTGTGTGTGTGTGTGTGTGTGTGTGTGTGTGTGTGTGTGTATTGGGTCTAGGTGGCCAACACCTTGGTCATGACTGGCATCTACGTGGACCGCAGTCTCCATAGGTAAACAGACCTCTTTTATCTCATTAACACAATACAGTATAACACTTCCTTTATTGGACATTCTATCTTTTAAATCCCCTGTTCCCCTGGGAGCATGCCCTCCTCCCCAATCTCCTCTACATGATATTTATATTATTATTATTATTACATATTTATGGTATGATTTTACTTTACAGCCCCAAGTACATTGCTGTGTTCAACCTGGCCTTCACAGACGTGTGTGAGAGCACAGCCCTGGTCCCCAAGCTCCTGGATATGTTCCTGTTCAGCAGACAGTTTATCTCCTACGACCAGTGCCTCACTAGTCTGTTCTTCATCTTCCTCTTCATCACCATGCAGTCCTTCAACCTCACCATCCTCTCCTATGACAGACTGGTGGCCATCTGCTGCCCGCTCAGGTCTCAGATAATACTTCAAATCATTAACTAAATTAACATCAAATTCAAAAAGAATAAATGTTTTAGCCTTATGGGATAAATAAAGTATTTTTAATTGAATGATTTGACAATTTATTCAAAATTATTTATTAAATATATTAAATAAAAAATACGATTCAACACACCATATGGACACACTGCATTTAAAATCATATATAAGGATACAGTTACCTGACAGGGGAGACACCCAGGGTGAGGCTCAGCCATTGCACTCTGGCCGTGCTGACGCCTGCAAGTTCCCCAAATGTGGGAATCTCAAATGAATAATTATAAAATAAAAAATATATAGATAAATTGTATGAAACAATTGAAGATAATACACAATAAACAGATTCTTTCCCACAGAGATCCTATTAAATTACCTCAGGGGCTTTATGTCATCAACTGTCAAAGTTCCACTCTAGTGTTCTTTCCAGGTACCACATGATGGTGACTCACAGGTCCATGCTCCGGCTGATGGGGGCTGCCTGGATGTTTGCTGTGTTGATGGTACTGGTCTCTGTGTGCCTCATCACCCGCCTCTCTTTCTGTAGGTTAGTATGTTGTAGTGCAATGACTCTATTGCAAGTGAATATAGTTTTATCTGTTAAATCAAATCAAACTTTAGTTCAAATGCATTTAAATCGCAAAACACTTTAAAAAAGGAGATAAAAAACAAAGTTATTTGGTTGTTGTCATCTCTCAGTTTGTCTGCAAAAGTTGATGTTGTCATTAACTGAGTTACTCTTGAATGCGAGACTAATTACAACAGATAAGGAGGTGAACCTGTAGCCTAAACTTCACTGGTTCGCTGGAGAAAAAATTAGCTGAAGACACATTTCTGTTGTTCTCTCTAATATCTGGACAATAAAATGTAGAATGTATTATATTGTAGGTCTCTGGTGATCAACAGCTACTTCTGTGACCACGGTCCCCTGTTCCGTTTGGCGGCCCCCTGTTCTGATGTGGTCCCTAACCAGATGATGGCGCATATCAACCCCTGTATAGTCCTCTATCTCCCAATGGTTTTCATCATATCATCCTACATCTGTATCACGCACGCCCTGTTCACCATCACACTGCCCCAGGACAGGTGAGACGTAATACTGATTGGTATAAGTAAGCAAAGTCATGTCAGTAAGTAGCCTTGTCCAAGCCAGAACAGGCCATATACTGATTGTTGTGAGGCCTCAGAAATATGTTGTTAGAGTGATAAATGCTCGGAAATATTGAGAATGCAATTAAACTGGATAGATAATCACATACTGTACTGGCACACATTCTCTCTCTCTCTCTCTCTCTCTCTCCCCCCTCTCTCTCTCTCTCTCTCTCTCTCTCTCTCCCTCTCTCTCTCTCTCTCCCCCCCCCCCCCCTCTCTCTCTCTCTCTCAGACTCAGAGCCATAAAGACATGCACCTCACACCTAATACTGGTGGCCATATTCTACTTGCCTATTATTTTAACATACCTCCTCCAACCCCTTATAACAACCAACGTCCGGATCATCAACCTCTCCCTGACCTCGGTACTACCACCCATGCTCAATCCCATCATATACGTTCTGAAGACGGAGGAGTTTAATGTATCAGCCAAGAAGCTGCTCAGAAGAGCGGCCCAGAGAGCTGTGGCGCAGGTCAAACCAACATGAAGTACTTGAATTATTTGTCTTAAAAATAATATATTTATATTATGTCCATAAGCCTTTATAGCCATTAAAAATAATAACAAATATCAGTGTGTCATCATGATTTAATGTATGTACTATCAAACAAATCGGCAAGTGGCCACTCCATAAACGGCCTAGGGGCCAAGTGTTCTTTCATTGTCTTACGTTAACAAGTCTGAGGCGCTGTGTGATGTGCAGGTCTGTCTCACTGTCTGTAGGTTTGCTATTCTGCAGCATCACAATTCTCCCTAGGCATTATAATCCTGTGTTAGTGGGCATGATTGTAATCTAAACCCAACCCTCATGTAAATCATCACGACCTCAGTTAAACAAATCTTGAAAAACTCTATTTTGGAATATACTGACTTTTTGACCAAAGTTATCCTACTTAAAGTTTTTAGTGATTTTTTTGCATCCACTCGCCCTTTAAAGCCATACAGAAAATGTCATAATTAAAAGGCCTTATTTATAATCAGTACTTCTACAGTAACCTGGCCTAGACCCCAAAGAGCAAGCAGCAGCAGGGGCACAGTGGCCAGGAACAATGCCATAGTCCTAGGCCCAGGGTCAGAATGGAGACTCAGGGTCAGAATGGAGGCCCAGGGTCAGAATGGAGGCCCAGGGTCAGAATGGAGGCCCAGGGTCAGAATGGAGGCTCAGGGTCAGAATGGAGGCTCAGGGTCAGAATGGAGGCTCAGGGTCAGAATGGAGTCCCAGGGTCAAAATGGAGGCTCAGGGTCAGAATGGAGGCTCAGGGTCAGAATGGAGTCCCAGGGTCAGAATGGAGGCTCAGGGTCAGAATGGAGGCTCAGGGTCAGAATGGAGTCCCAGGGTCAGAATGGAGGCTCAGGGTCGGAATGGAGGCTCAGGGTTAGAATGGAGGCTCAGGGTCAGAATGGAGGCTCAGGGTCAGAATGGAGTCCCAGGGTCAGAATGGAGGCTCAGGGTCAGAATGGAGCCTCAGGGTCAGAATGGAGGGGTCGTTGTTTGGGGGTGCATCCTACTTTAAAAACATTACAAATATTTTTTATGTCCATATAGCCAGACGCTACTAACAAATTAGTACTACTCTCCTGCACACACACCCTTCCTTCCCTCTGGTCCATCTCCATTCATCTCCATTCATCTCCCCGCAGCAGACTACATATAGAAATGAGCTACTAGCTAAATCTGGTACAACACTTCTAATGTTTTTGTTGTACTTTGTCCCTAATAAGAAAAACACTGTCAAGGCTGCAAAGTCTCTGTCCTAGTTTAAAGAGATCTGCCGGTACTGTAGTGTACTTTTCATACAGTGTTTCAGAAAGTACTGCTCACGAGCCAAAAGTGGTCCCCTAAAATTGTGCACTAAATCACATATGTGCAGATACATGTATGTGCGCCACGTCATTGCTCTCTCTCTCGCTCTGCTGCGTGTGCAATATGTGCCTCTAGCTAGCTGTCACTCAAATGGAGAGTGGCTGAAGCTCATTGGTTGAACTTAAAGTGCTAGGGGGCTGGCCCACGTGGGGGAACATGTAGAGAAAATGCCGCAGTCGCTTTGAAACTAGGGATTTCATGACTTATTGAGGTAAGGCACTAATTCTGAAACTAGGGATTTCATGACTTATTGAGGTAAGACACTAATTCTGAAACTAGGGATTTCATGATTTATTGAGGTAAGACACTAATTCTGAAACTAGGGATTTCATGACTTATTGAGGTAAGACACTAATTCTGAAACTAGGGATTTCATGACTTATTGAGATAAGACACAATTTCTGCTCATAGATTATGCATGTATGAACTACACATCGACACATCCAGCCCAAAGTGGGAGGTTTAAAAAATACTTAGTAGTTGCAGAGTATGTCTTTAATCCCAGTTTAAGGCTGTTCTGTTCAGAAAAGGACCTCTATTAATTGAGTTCTCTTGTCCTCCTGAGCTGACGACACCTTTAAATAGCTGTGTTTGATATCTGTGTTCTCTGTTCTCTGTGTTTTGGATTGCTTTCATTATTATTATTATTATTATTATTGTTATTGTTATTATTATTAGTGTTATTATTATTATTGTTATTATTAATATTATTATTGTTATTGTTATTGTTATTATTATTATTAATATTGTTATTATTATTGTTATTATTATTATTGTTATTATTATTATTGTTATTTTTATTGTTGTTATTTTTATTATTATTGTTATTATTATTGTTGTTATTATTATTGTTATTATTATTATTATTATTATTATTGTTATGAGTTGTCTTGATGATTCCATATTCCAAACAATGACATCATTCTAAGCACCACTTACAGTTCTAGGGCTTACCTGTGTTATTCAGATGAGTTTTTGGCCCAGGAGAGTGTTTTGCCCTTGAGAGTGTTTGGCCCAGGAGAGTGTTTGGCCCAGGTGAGTGTTTGGCCTAGGAGAGTGTTTGGCCCAGGAAAGTGTTTGACCCTGGAGAGTGTTTGGCCCAGATTTTGTGTTTGGCCATGGAGCGTGTTTGGCCCAGGTGAGTCTTTGGCCCAGGTGTTTCCATCCCTGTGGGGGGGAGATGCTACTACAGATGTAGGATTCTAATTTGAGCCAGTCTCCTACAGAAGGAAAATAATCCTGCAGCAACAATAAATGTGAATTATTATGTGGATTATATATAATTAATGGACATTGTTGTAGCAGTTGATACATTGTTGTAGCAGTTTTTTCTTCAGGGAAAATCAAGTCTGAAATATGAATTTGGAAATTTCAAACTTTAGAAGGCTTTTTCAACCTAAAAAACACTTCAAGTTGTACATTTCCTGCTTTGCAGGAAAGTTCTCCTGCAACAGGGTGATCAAATTAAGATCCTAACTCTGGACATGGACACCTGTATGTCAGCCCACCCCTCCATCACCATCAAGATCCTATTATTATATCCTATTATTATACATTATTATACATGGAATCAGTGTTTCAGTTCTTCTCAAAGGGTCCACAACATTTAGCTGGTTGCCCTGATTCATCCAATCAAAGGCTTGATGATGAGTTGATTAGCTGAATCAAGTGTGTTAACTAAAATGTGCATCCCTTTGAGTCCCCAGGACCAGGATTGGGAACCTCTAATGGCCAGCAGGTACAGATGATAGAGTGTATAAGCCTGTTGTCTCTGCCCAGGTACTCACACTAGACCTGGGCTGTCAGGTCCACCGTATCACCTGAGGAGGTGGGTTCAACTTTACATCACATTACATGATAAACAGTGGCTTTAGTAGTTGATGGAGTTGTTGACATTCTGGTATTTCGTTTGATGTCTGACGTTGGGGAGTATTTCAGTATTAGATAGAGATAGATAGATAGGTACTTGATAGATAGGTACTTTATTGATCCCCCGGGGGGGAAATTTCATTGTCAAGCAGCTACAACAAAACACAGGGCAGGTGCAAAATGCCACAACGAAAAGTACACAAAAGACAGATACACGGTACATGATACATAGAGCGGCAGTATGAAAAAGTATAGAAATACAAGATATCTGGAGTGCAAAAAAAAAAAGCTATAAAAGGACATTGCATAGTATGAGTGGTTGGCTGAATATGTACACTATACATTGGTGGATGTTGGATGGTTAACTATACTATACAGGTCGATGGCAGAGAAATACTTCAGTAGCTAAAAATGCGTATGATATGAGCGAGGGTAATAATAGTTTACTTAACAGACAGACTGGGTAAATTAACAGGTAAGTGAAAATTTTGCATGGTTAAATTAGCTGTACAGTTAGGTATACAGTTATATTTACAGATAAGTGAATACTTGCATGTTTACACAAACTGTACAGGTAAATGACAGGAAGAGATACTTTAATAGCTAAATGTGTGTATGATATCATTTGGGGTAATAATAGTAATTCCCTTAAAATACAGTCCTTAGTGCGCAGGGTTTAATTACAGACAACTGCACTTATTGCACATTCGATATACTAAAAGCAATGAGAAAAGGTGCAACTGGCAGGATACTAATATGCATTCCTGAGTGAATGCCTACGTCCAATAATTACTTACAATATTGCATGTGATATAATATAACAACTGTACATGAGTATGTATATACAGACCTGTATGAATAAATAGGTCCTGAGTGGATGAGTGCTGACGGACCAGAGTTACTCACGGATGGATGCATAATTGTTAAACTAGGTCCTAGCACCCCAACAGTTCCAGATCTATGTTGCCGACGGCACGGCACCCCGGTGAGGCATTATATAGTCTCATAGCCGGGACCTCCTGTAGCGCTCTCTGGCACACCGTGGTGGGATCAGTCTGTGACTGAAAGTGCTCCTCTGCGTCATAACCATAGTGTGCAGAGGGTGGGTGACGTTGTCCATGATGGCCAGCAGTTTGGCCAGGATCCGTCTCTCCGCCACCTCCTCTAGAGTGTCAAGGCTCATCCCCAGGACAGAGCTAGCCTTCCTGATCAGCTTATTTACCCGAGAAGCATCACCGGCTTTGATGTTTGCTCCCCAGCACACCACTGCAAAAAAGATGGCACTGGCCACCACAGACTGGTAGAAGGTATGCAGTAGTTTACTGCACACGTTGAAGGACCTGAGCCTCCTCAGAAAGTAGAGTCGGCTCTGGCCCTTTTTGTACAGGGCCCCGGTGTTACCAGCCCATTCCAGTCTGTTGTCCATATGGACACCCAGGAACTTGTATGACTCAACCATTTCCACATCCGTCCCCTTTATAGGGACTGCAGTCAGTTGTGCCTTGGTTCTCCTGAAGTCCACCACCATCTCCTTAGTTTTGCTGATGTTGAGCTGAAGGTGGTTCTGCTCACACCACAACACAAAGTCACTGATTGTGCTCCTGTACTCCTCCTCCTGCCCACCCCTGATGCACCCTACAATAGCAGAGTCATCCGAGAACTTCTGTAGGTGGCATGTCTCAGAGTTATATCTGAAGTCTGAGGTGTAGAGGGTGAACAGGAAGGGGGACAGGACCGTACCCTGGGGGGCCCCTGTGTTGCTAACAGCCCGTTCTGACACACAGCTCTGTAGTCGCACAAATTGTGGCCTACCGGTCAGGTAGTCCGTGACCCAGGAGACTAAGGGTGCTTCCACTTTCATCCTCCTCATCTTCTCACCCAGTAGCAGGGGCTGAATGGTATTGAAGGCACTGGAGAAGTCAAAAAACATGACCCTCACAGTGCAACCTGCGTTGTCCAGGTGAGAGTAGGCCCTCTGCAGCTGTGTATAAATGAATGAATGTATCTAATGTATTTGTTTATGCTTCTCCCACATTTCTATCTTGAAAATGATGCTTTAAATAATTAGCTAGATACCATATATTTTACCATTTGAATAATGGCAGGTAACTGGTTGATGATTCTTACTGTGTTCTTCAGTGGTGTCAGCAGTAGATACAGCCAGCAGCATCACTGTATGAAGAGGAATCACAGGGCCTTTTTGCTTGCTGATTCAAGATCTTGCTGGCTGAAGCTACGGTATAAAAAGCTTTACGTTACATTATATAAAAGAAACACGCCTTAAAATAAATAGATATTATTGATTTATTTGTCTTTAGGAGTCATGACTTGTTTAGTTGTTGTATCCTTTATTTAAACTCTCATCTGTTCTTCAAGTGAGCCCTGGATCTTGTAATAGGAAGTTATTTTATCATGACACCATCTGCATATTCTTCATTGTTCTCTCTGCATGTTCCTGCAAACAGACCAAGTTAACACAGCAGACCAGGAGTGTATCCATCCTGATTCCTGCAGCATGGCTCACAAGCAGCTAGTACTCGTCTCCTCATTCGTCCGTCCGTCATAGTTCTACATCAACGGTTTCGAGAACATTCCTAACATCAAATACTACTACTGGTCTACGCTGTGACGAGAACATCCCAAACATCAAATACTACTACAGGTCTACGTCGTGACCTGTAGTGACCTGGCTAACTCCTTCATCATGGCAGTTATCTACCTGGCCAGGAACCTCCACACGTACGTTGTTAGCTACAACAACACAAGATTGGATCAAGAGTATTCTAATATTGCATAACTCTTTGCATGAATGTGGTAGATTTTCTAAACAAAGGAACCAGTGATGCTATCTTAGCAACGGCTTTGGTCCCATGAATCTGTTTACTTTCAAAAGCTTGAGAACCGCACATGAATACGAAATTTTCCTAACCTCCATCTTTAACCTAGGTACATCGTAGTTTTCAACCTGGCTGTGACAGACCTGTGTGGGAGCACGGCTCTACATCCGTAAGCTCATAGAGACAGTTCTGTTTGAAAAGCAGTACATCTCCTACGAGGCCTGTCTCAGCAGCAGGTTCTTTGTCTATGTCTTCATGACTATACAGTCTCTCTCTCTCTCCTCACCCTGGCCTATGACAGTCTCTCTCTCTCTCCTCACCCTGGCCTATGACAGTCTCTCTCTCTCTCCTCACCCTGGCCTATGACAGTCTCTCTCTCTCTCCTCACCCTGGCCTATGACAGTCTCTCTCTCTCCTCACCCTGGCCTATGACAGTCTCTCTCTCTCCTCACCCTGGCCTATGACAGTCTCTCTCTCTCCTCACCCTGGCCTATGACAGTCTCTCTCTCTCTCCTCACCCTGGCCTATGACAGTCTCTCTCTCTCTCCTCACCCTGGCCTATGACAGTCTCTCTCTCTCTCCTCACCCTGGCCTATGACAGTCTCTCTCTCTCTCCTCACCCTGGCCTATGACAGTCTCTCTCTCTCTCCTCACCCTGGCCTATGACAGTCTCTCTCTCTCTCCTCACCCTGGCCTATGACAGTCTCTCTCTCTCTCCTCACCCTGGCCTATGACAGTCTCTCTCTCTCCTCACCCTGGCCTATGACAGTCTCTCTCTCTCCTCACCCTGGCCTATGACAGTCTCTCTCTCTCCTCACCCTGGCCTATGACAGTCTCTCTCTCTCTCCTCACCCTGGCCTATGACAGTCTCTCTCTCTCTCCTCACCCTGGCCTATGACAGTCTCTCTCTCTCTCCTCACCCTGGCCTATGACAGTCTCTCTCTCTCTCCTCACCCTGGCCTATGACAGTCTCTCTCTCTCTCCTCACCCTGGCCTATGACAGTCTCTCTCTCTCTCCTCACCCTGGCCTATGACAGTCTCTCTCTCTCTCCTCACCCTGGCCTATGACAGTCTCTCTCTCTCTCCTCACCCTGGCCTATGACAGTCTCTCTCTCTCTCCTCACCCTGGCCTATGACAGTCTCTCTCTCTCCTCACCCTGGCCTATGACAGTCTCTCTCTCTCCTCACCCTGGCCTATGACAGTCTCTCTCTCTCTCCTCACCCTGGCCTATGACAGTCTCTCTCTCTCTCCTCACCCTGGCCTATGACAGTCTCTCTCTCTCCTCACCCTGGCCTATGACAGTCTCTCTCTCTCTCCTCACCCTGGCCTATGACAGTCTCTCTCTCTCTCCTCACCCTGGCCTATGACAGTCTCTCTCTCTCCTCACCCTGGCCTATGACAGTCTCTCTCTCTCTCCTCACCCTGGCCTATGACAGTCTCTCTCTCTCTCCTCACCCTGGCCTATGACAGTCTCTCTCTCTCTCCTCACCCTGGCCTATGACAGTCTCTCTCTCTCTCCTCACCCTGGCCTATGACAGTCTCTCTCTCTCCTCACCCTGGCCTATGACAGTCTCTCTCTCTCTCCTCACCCTGGCCTATGACAGTCTCTCTCTCTCCTCACCCTGGCCTATGACAGTCTCTCTCTCTCTCCTCACCCTGGCCTATGACAGTCTCTCTCTCTCTCCTCACCCTGGCCTATGACAGTCTCTCTCTCTCTCCTCACCCTGGCCTATGACAGTCTCTCTCTCTCTCCTCACCCTGGCCTATGACAGTCTCTCTCTCTCTCCTCACCCTGGCCTATGACAGTCTCTCTCTCTCCTCACCCTGGCCTATGACAGTCTCTCTCTCTCTCCTCACCCTGGCCTATGACAGTCTCTCTCTCTCTCCTCACCCTGGCCTATGACAGTCTCTCTCTCTCTCCTCACCCTGGCCTATGACAGTCTCTCTCTCTCTCCTCACCCTGGCCTATGACAGTCTCTCTCTCTCTCCTCACCCTGGCCTATGACAGTCTCTCTCTCTCTCCTCACCCTGGCCTATGACAGTCTCTCTCTCTCTCCTCACCCTGGCCTATGACAGTCTCTCTCTCTCCTCACCCTGGCCTATGACAGTCTCTCTCTCTCTCCTCACCCTGGCCTATGACAGTCTCTCTCTCTCTCCTCACCCTGGCCTATGACAGTCTCTCTCTCTCTCCTCACCCTGGCCTATGACAGTCTCTCTCTCTCTCCTCACCCTGGCCTATGACAGTCTCTCTCTCTCTCCTCACCCTGGCCTATGACAGTCTCTCTCTCTCTCCTCACCCTGGCCTATGACAGTCTCTCTCTCTCTCCTCACCCTGGCCTATGACAGTCTCTCTCTCTCTCCTCACCCTGGCCTATGACAGTCTCTCTCTCTCTCCTCACCCTGGCCTATGACAGTCTCTCTCTCTCTCCTCACCCTGGCCTATGACAGTCTCTCTCTCTCTCCTCACCCTGGCCTATGACAGTCTCTCTCTCTCTCCTCACCCTGGCCTATGACAGTCTCTCTCTCTCTCCTCACCCTGGCCTATGACAGTCTCTCTCTCTCTCCTCACCCTGGCCTATGACAGTCTCTCTCTCTCTCCTCACCCTGGCCTATGACAGTCTCTCTCTCTCTCCTCACCCTGGCCTATGACAGTCTCTCTCTCTCTCCTCACCCTGGCCTATGACAGTCTCTCTCTCTCTCCTCACCCTGGCCTATGACAGTCTCTCTCTCTCTCCTCACCCTGGCCTATGACAGTCTCTCTCTCTCTCCTCACCCTGGCCTATGACAGTCTCTCTCTCTCTCCTCACCCTGGCCTATGACAGTCTCTCTCTCTCTCCTCACCCTGGCCTATGACAGTCTCTCTCTCTCTCCTCACCCTGGCCTATGACAGTCTCTCTCTCTCTCCTCACCCTGGCCTATGACAGTCTCTCTCTCTCTCCTCACCCTGGCCTATGACAGTCTCTCTCTCTCTCCTCACCCTGGCCTATGACAGTCTCTCTCTCTCTCCTCACCCTGGCCTATGACAGTCTCTCTCTCTCTCCTCACCCTGGCCTATGACAGTCTCTCTCTCTCTCCTCACCCTGGCCTATGACAGTCTCTCTCTCTCTCCTCACCCTGGCCTATGACAGTCTCTCTCTCTCTCCTCACCCTGGCCTATGACAGTCTCTCTCTCTCTCCTCACCCTGGCCTATGACAGTCTCTCTCTCTCTCCTCACCCTGGCCTATGACAGTCTCTCTCTCTCTCCTCACCCTGGCCTATGACAGTCTCTCTCTCTCTCCTCACCCTGGCCTATGACAGTCTCTCTCTCTCTCCTCACCCTGGCCTATGACAGTCTCTCTCTCTCTCCTCACCCTGGCCTATGACAGTCTCTCTCTCTCTCCTCACCCTGGCCTATGACAGTCTCTCTCTCTCTCCTCACCCTGGCCTATGACAGTCTCTCTCTCTCTCCTCACCCTGGCCTATGACAGTCTCTCTCTCTCTCCTCACCCTGGCCTATGACAGTCTCTCTCTCTCTCCTCACCCTGGCCTATGACAGTCTCTCTCTCTCTCCTCACCCTGGCCTATGACAGTCTCTCTCTCTCTCCTCACCCTGGCCTATGACAGTCTCTCTCTCTCTCCTCACCCTGGCCTATGACAGTCTCTCTCTCTCTCCTCACCCTGGCCTATGACAGTCTCTCTCTCTCTCCTCACCCTGGCCTATGACAGTCTCTCTCTCTCTCCTCACCCTGGCCTATGACAGTCTCTCTCTCTCTCCTCACCCTGGCCTATGACAGTCTCTCTCTCTCTCCTCACCCTGGCCTATGACAGTCTCTCTCTCTCTCCTCACCCTGGCCTATGACAGTCTCTCTCTCTCTCCTCACCCTGGCCTATGACAGTCTCTCTCTCTCTCCTCACCCTGGCCTATGACAGTCTCTCTCTCTCTCCTCACCCTGGCCTATGACAGTCTCTCTCTCTCTCCTCACCCTGGCCTATGACAGTCTCTCTCTCTCTCCTCACCCTGGCCTATGACAGTCTCTCTCTCTCTCCTCACCCTGGCCTATGACAGTCTCTCTCTCTCTCCTCACCCTGGCCTATGACAGTCTCTCTCTCTCTCCTCACCCTGGCCTATGACAGTCTCTCTCTCTCTCCTCACCCTGGCCTATGACAGTCTCTCTCTCTCTCCTCACCCTGGCCTATGACAGTCTCTCTCTCTCTCCTCACCCTGGCCTATGACAGTCTCTCTCTCTCTCCTCACCCTGGCCTATGACAGTCTCTCTCTCTCTCCTCACCCTGGCCTATGACAGTCTCTCTCTCTCTCCTCACCCTGGCCTATGACAGTCTCTCTCTCTCTCCTCACCCTGGCCTATGACAGTCTCTCTCTCTCTCCTCACCCTGGCCTATGACAGTCTCTCTCTCTCTCCTCACCCTGGCCTATGACAGTCTCTCTCTCTCTCCTCACCCTGGCCTATGACAGTCTCTCTCTCTCTCCTCACCCTGGCCTATGACAGTCTCTCTCTCTCTCCTCACCCTGGCCTATGACAGTCTCTCTCTCTCTCCTCACCCTGGCCTATGACAGTCTCTCTCTCTCTCCTCACCCTGGCCTATGACAGTCTCTCTCTCTCTCCTCACCCTGGCCTATGACAGTCTCTCTCTCTCCTCACCCTGGCCTATGACAGTCTCTCTCTCTCTCTCCTCACCCTGGCCTATGACAGTCTCTCTCTCTCTCCTCACCCTGGCCTATGACAGTCTCTCTCTCTCCTCACCCTGGCCTATGACAGTCTCTCTCTCTCCTCACCCTGGCCTATGACAGTCTCTCTCTCTCTCCTCACCCTGGCCTATGACAGTCTCTCTCTCTCCTCACCCTGGCCTATGACAGTCTCTCTCTCTCCTCACCCTGGCCTATGACAGTCTCTCTCTCTCTCCTCACCCTGGCCTATGACAGTCTCTCTCTCTCCTCACCCTGGCCTATGACAGTCTCTCTCTCTCTCCTCACCCTGGCCTATGACAGTCTCTCTCTCTCTCCTCACCCTGGCCTATGACAGTCTCTCTCTCTCCTCACCCTGGCCTATGACAGTCTCTCTCTCTCCTCACCCTGGCCTATGACAGTCTCTCTCTCTCTCCTCACCCTGGCCTATGACAGTCTCTCTCTCTCTCCTCACCCTGGCCTATGACAGTCTCTCTCTCTCTCCTCACCCTGGCCTATGACAGTCTCTCTCTCTCTCCTCACCCTGGCCTATGACAGTCTCTCTCTCTCTCCTCACCCTGGCCTATGACAGTCTCTCTCTCTCCTCACCCTGGCCTATGACAGTCTCTCTCTCTCTCCTCACCCTGGCCTATGACAGTCTCTCTCTCTCTCCTCACCCTGGCCTATGACAGTCTCTCTCTCTCCTCACCCTGGCCTATGACAGTCTCTCTCTCTCCTCACCCTGGCCTATGACAGTCTCTCTCTCTCTCCTCACCCTGGCCTATGACAGTCTCTCTCTCTCTCCTCACCCTGGCCTATGACAGTCTCTCTCTCTCTCCTCACCCTGGCCTATGACAGTCTCTCTCTCTCTCCTCACCCTGGCCTATGACAGTCTCTCTCTCTCTCCTCACCCTGGCCTATGACAGTCTCTCTCTCTCTCCTCACCCTGGCCTATGACAGTCTCTCTCTCTCTCCTCACCCTGGCCTATGACAGTCTCTCTCTCTCTCCTCACCCTGGCCTATGACAGTCTCTCTCTCTCTCCTCACCCTGGCCTATGACAGTCTCTCTCTCTCCTCACCCTGGCCTATGACAGTCTCTCTCTCTCTCCTCACCCTGGCCTATGACAGTCTCTCTCTCTCTCCTCACCCTGGCCTATGACAGTCTCTCTCTCTCCTCACCCTGGCCTATGACAGTCTCTCTCTCTCCTCACCCTGGCCTATGACAGTCTCTCTCTCTCTCCTCACCCTGGCCTATGACAGTCTCTCTCTCTCCTCACCCTGGCCTATGACAGTCTCTCTCTCTCCTCACCCTGGCCTATGACAGTCTCTCTCTCTCTCCTCACCCTGGCCTATGACAGTCTCTCTCTCTCCTCACCCTGGCCTATGACAGTCTCTCTCTCTCTCCTCACCCTGGCCTATGACAGTCTCTCTCTCTCTCCTCACCCTGGCCTATGACAGTCTCTCTCTCTCCTCACCCTGGCCTATGACAGTCTCTCTCTCTCCTCACCCTGGCCTATGACAGTCTCTCTCTCTCTCCTCACCCTGGCCTATGACAGTCTCTCTCTCTCTCCTCACCCTGGCCTATGACAGTCTCTCTCTCTCTCCTCACCCTGGCCTATGACAGTCTCTCTCTCTCTCCTCACCCTGGCCTATGACAGTCTCTCTCTCTCTCCTCACCCTGGCCTATGACAGTCTCTCTCTCTCCTCACCCTGGCCTATGACAGTCTCTCTCTCTCTCCTCACCCTGGCCTATGACAGTCTCTCTCTCTCCTCACCCTGGCCTATGACAGTCTCTCTCTCTCTCCTCACCCTGGCCTATGACAGTCTCTCTCTCTCCTCACCCTGGCCTATGACAGTCTCTCTCTCTCCTCACCCTGGCCTATGACAGTCTCTCTCTCTCCTCACCCTGGCCTATGACAGTCTCTCTCTCTCCTCACCCTGGCCTATGACAGTCTCTCTCTCTCCTCACCCTGGCCTATGACAGTCTCTCTCTCTCTCCTCACCCTGGCCTATGACAGTCTCTCTCTCTCCTCACCCTGGCCTATGACAGTCTCTCTCTCTCCTCACCCTGGCCTATGACAGTCTCTCTCTCTCCTCACCCTGGCCTATGACAGTCTCTCTCTCTCCTCACCCTGGCCTATGACAGTCTCTCTCTCTCTCCTCACCCTGGCCTATGACAGTCTCTCTCTCTCCTCACCCTGGCCTATGACAGTCTCTCTCTCTCCTCACCCTGGCCTATGACAGTCTCTCTCTCTCCTCACCCTGGCCTATGACAGTCTCTCTCTCTCCTCACCCTGGCCTATGACAGTCTCTCTCTCTCTCCTCACCCTGGCCTATGACAGTCTCTCTCTCTCTCCTCACCCTGGCCTATGACAGTCTCTCTCTCTCTCCTCACCCTGGCCTATGACAGTCTCTCTCTCTCCTCACCCTGGCCTATGACAGTCTCTCTCTCTCTCCTCACCCTGGCCTATGACAGTCTCTCTCTCTCTCCTCACCCTGGCCTATGACAGTCTCTCTCTCTCCTCACCCTGGCCTATGACAGTCTCTCTCTCTCCTCACCCTGGCCTATGACAGTCTCTCTCTCTCTCCTCACCCTGGCCTATGACAGTCTCTCTCTCTCTCCTCACCCTGGCCTATGACAGTCTCTCTCTCTCTCCTCACCCTGGCCTATGACAGTCTCTCTCTCTCCTCACCCTGGCCTATGACAGTCTCTCTCTCTCCTCACCCTGGCCTATGACAGTCTCTCTCTCTCTCCTCACCCTGGCCTATGACAGTCTCTCTCTCTCCTCACCCTGGCCTATGACAGTCACCCTGGCCTATGACAGTCTCTCTCTCTCCTCACCCTGGCCTATGACAGTCTCTCTCTCTCCTCACCCTGGCCTATGACAGTCTCTCTCTCTCTCCTCACCCTGGCCTATGACAGTCTCTCTCTCTCCTCACCCTGGCCTATGACAGTCTCTCTCTCTCTCCTCACCCTGGCCTATGACAGTTTCGTTGCTATTGTCTTTCCTCTCAGGTAAGCATTAACGTAAAAGGTACTTTTTTGAATTTGTTAATTATTATTTTTATCATTGGCGGTAGCAATGACAGGGTTGTGAGTTTGATTCCAGCTGGGGCCAACCATCACTGTTGCAAATTGCTTCGAATAAAAGCTACCATGTTATCGTGACCAGGACGACCATGGTGCTGATCGTAGTAAGCACTGTGGCTGTTCACGCTGGCTTTGATATCCTTCTCTGTTAGCCTCATAACTCGGCTCTCCTTCTGTGGCCTCTATGTTGAACATAACAACCATCATATTCTCACTAAGGACAGAGGAGGTCCTGGACTCCATCAGAAAGCTCTACAACAGGAGGAAGGTGAACTCAACACAGAATGAGAAGTTGACTTGTCACAAACAAACCTAATAAATTACTTAAGTGTGTAAAGAGTTGCTAGTCTTTTCTTATTATAACATATCTCATTATATAATATATATATACTCACTGAAGAGGTTATGGAGTCTATAAGAAAGCTCTACAACAGGGCAAGGTGAAAACAGCTGTACCTGGAGATAAGAGGGAGGTGGGAGAGCTGTTGTGGATTTTACACACTCAAGTCTGGTCTTTACCGGAAAATAACCTAATAAATAAACTAATTTTAAGAATCCTAGTCTAATTTTAATGTGACTGTGAGAGTGGCTGCGATTGATGAGTTTCCTTCACTTTACCCAGAAGAAATTGGGGTTATATTGCCACCCTGTGGCTAAAGTCTGTAACGTAGCACAAAAGGACCTGTGTTTAAATACACAAGGATACGAAGAATAAAACCAATGGTGATATATTGAGGTTTATTATGTCAATATGAATTAAAGCATATTGAATGAGCCTGTTAACCCGTTAACTGCCTCTCTGTCTGTCCAGGCCACACCCATCCACCCTTTTACCAGTTCATTACAAACAGGTAGTGGTTCAAATGTGATTGTTGTAGTGTTTCAACACACACACACCCACCCTCCAAACCACATGATTGATTTAGGGAAGAGGTGCCTCCGTTATTAGTCCAGATGCATCAGGAAAGAGGTGCCTCCGTTATTAGTCCAGATGCATCAAGAAAGCCCAGAGGAAAGGGAAAACCGTCTAAGAGAAGGTTCTGTCATTCGAAATACTGTGTCAAGCAGTCTGTGCTCTAAGCAGTGTGATAGCATGTACTTTAACATTGTCTTGTTGAGTTGTGACCCATCTACAGCTTTATGTGCAATCTTGTAACCCACCAGTTACACAAAACCAGTGTTCAGCATGGACCAAATCTTTGACTGTGGGCCAAAAAATATCAGTTGAGATCCACCATTTGGTAAGGACTGTTTTAGACTAACCAATTGCGTTCTTCCAATCATTATGTCAGTGGCAAAACTAAATGTTGATATCTCAGTTATCAGTCCAGATGCATAATGAAACACCCAACCACTCTGTGCTCTTCTAAGCAGACTCTGTAGACGGCCTCTGCTTCATCAGCTGTTCCTTCCGGGCCTTCTGGAATGTCATCATGCAGTCTTTGAAGGTCTGGACCTGGCTCTGACACTTCCTCCAGTCCTGGTGCTCGGCCATGCACTCCTGGACGGCGTAGTGCAGCTCCCCACAGCCTGTCCTGCTGATCATCTGGTCCACTGGGTCCTCCTCATCCTGGTCCTCGCTGGGGCGACGACTCCGTTCGTGGGGTGGAGGGGAGGCCATTACCTAAGGCAGCTCTGTCTGGGAGAAAGGAGGGGATTAGAGACAGAGGCTATGTCTTGAAAGAGACAGTAGAAAATGGAACGAAACAGGGAAAAAATGATATGCTGATATGTAACTATCAATTTTCCCCCCAGCATCACTGGTGAACAACGCTGTAACTTGCAGTTATGGCCGGGTGGGAACACTAACCCTGGGCCTATAAAGGTGTGGAGTAATTGATTTGTATCATTTATCATTGATATTAAAGACACGTTCCTTATGTTTTCAAAATAGTACCACAAGTGATGCGTGTTAATGTTTACAGCAAGCATTTAGGCTCTTAATAAAACACCCCTGGTCAGAAGATATGGTCAATAGGCGCTAAAGCAGCCTCTATGATGGGGTACGTCATGGCTAGCTTAGGTCCATGACCCTCTGTCAATACGCATTCCGTTGTCAAAATACGTTTATTTCGTATTTTGGAGAAACAACGAGCACTTGCACAAACTGAGAGAAGTTCGTCATCACACCAGTTACAACTATACTTTGGTGAGTTAAGAAAGTCAATTGAAGACAGTCACTAAACAAAATCGGAAAGTTAGCTCCCAAAAGATCACAAGCTACAGCCAATATTAACCTAAAGTTAAGATTCTGGAAGAAAAGTTCATCATTCATTCAGAAATATAATATTCGTTGTCTCTCTTGAAAGCAGTACCTGGAACGTCTATCCTAGAGTTGAATACTTTGACTTCATAACATGGGGGACGTCTTTACAGAATGGACAGGAGGTGTTACATTTAAATGTGCACGGCGTACTCTGGACGAGCATCACTTAGGTTCCGCGTAGTAGGCCTATTATTTTGCTGTCACGTCTTGTTCACTAGACCTACTCCTGTGTTTCGGTCGTGGAAATAAATAAATTACTGCTGTGTTTCAGTCTTGGAAATAAAAAAAATACTATGTTTCGGTCGTGAAAAAAATAAAATTCGTGGAAAGAAATATATTAACTTTGCTAAATATAAATTCTATATTTTATTTCTCAATGTAATTTTTTTTTTTTAAACATGCAATTGTCACATTCAGCTGTATTTCTCAAATACAGTGTGAAATACATGCCTACAAGCACTTGAGGGCAGTGAAGTGCAATCTAAAATGTACCTCTCAACCAAGGAGGAACTGGTTATGATATCAGCTCTATTCATGACATTTCAATTTGCTAGACCGCTAGGTTCTAAATGTTTCACCCCACCAATTATAGGCCTGGCCGCCGCGGCTGCTTCTTCTTCTGCTTCTTCTTCTTCTCCTTCTCCGGGATTGGGATTGGGTTGGCGGATCGCATCCAACTTTTAAGTTGCATACACCCCCACCTACTGTACTGTACTGGAGTGTGAGCCAGTCACGACCTACCAACATTAAATTAGTCCTGTTCCTCTAAGAAAGTGAAATAAAGCCCTAGACACAACATCCCTCCCCTTTCCTCCCCACTACACCACACAACAACACATACACCAAATTAACACACAGAAACAGCACATCCTCCACATACAGTGCATTCGGAAAGTATTCAGACCCCTTGACTTTTTCCACATTTTGTTACGTTACAGCCTTATTCTAAAATCGATAAAATACATTTTTTCCTCATCAATCAGAAATACCTTATTTACATAAGTATGCTGACCCTTTGCTATGAGACTCAAAACTGAGCTCAGGTGCATCCTGTTTCCATTGATCATCCTTGAGATATTTCTACAACTTGAGTCCACCTGTGGTAAATTCAATTGATTGGACATGATTTGGAAAGGCACACACCTGTCTATATAAGGTCCCAAAGTTGACAGTTCATGTCAGAGCAAAAACCAAGCCATGAGGTTGAAGGAATTGTCCGTAGAGATCTGAGACAGGATTGTGTCAAGGCACATATCTGGGGAGGCTACCAACAAATGTCTGCAGCATTGAAGGTCCGCAAGAACACAATGGCTTCCACCATTCTTTTATGGAAGAAGTTAGGAACCACCAAGACTCTTCCAAACTGAGCAATCGGGGGAGAAGGGCCTTGGTCAGGGAGGTGACCAAGAACCCAATGGTCACTCTGACAGAGCTCTAGAGTTCCTCTGTGAAGATGGGAGAACCTTCCAGAAGGACAACCATCTCTGCAGCACTCCACCAATCAGGCCTTTATGGAGAGTGGACAGATTTGTTTAGATGTTTTTATTGAACCTTTATTTAACTAGGCAAGTCAGTTAAGAACAAATTCTTATTTACAATGACGGCCTAGACCAGCCAAACTGGGACAACGCTGGGCCAATTGTGTGCCACCCTATGGGACTCCCAATACCAGCTGGTTGTGATGCAGTCTGGATTCAAACCAGGTTGTCTGTAGTGACACCTCTGGCACTGAGATGCAGTGTCTTAGACCACTGCGCCACTTGGGAGCCCACTTGGGAGATAGAAGCCACTCCTCATTAAAAGGCCCATCACAGCCCGCTTGGAGTTTGCCAAAAGACACCTAATGGACTCTGACCATGAGAAACAAGATTCTCTTGTCTGATGAAACCAAGATTGAACTCTTTGGCCTGAATGCCAAGTGTTACGTCTGGAGGAAACCTGGCACCATCCCTACGGTGAAGCATGGTGGTGACAGCATCATGCTGTGGAGATGTTTTTTCAGCGGCAGGGACTGGAGCAAAGGTTCACCTTCCAACAGGACAACGTCCCTAAGCACACAGCCAAGACAATGCAGGAGTGACTTCGGGACAAGTCTCTGAATGTCCTTGAGTGGCCCAGCCAGAGCCCGGAATTGAACCTGGTCAAACATCTCTGGAGAGACCTGAAAATAGCTGTGCAGCGACGCTCCCCATACAACCTGACAGAGCTTGAGAGGATCTGTAGAGAAGAATGGGAGAAACTCCCCAAATACAGGTGTTCCAAGCTTGTAGCGTCAAACCCAAGAAGACTCAAGGCTATAAACTCTGTCAAAGGTAATTCAACAAAGTACTGAGTAAAGGGTCTGAATACTTATGTTTATGTCATATTTCTGTTTTTATTTTAAATAAATTAGCAAAAAACAATTCAAACCTGTTTTTCCTTTGTCATTATGAGGTATTGTGTGTAGATTGATGGGAGGGGGGAAAAAGTTGAGGGGTCTGAATACTTTCCGAATGCACTGTATACTGCAAAATTCAACTGAGTTCCTTAGACTAGTCTTCTATGGCTGTCTGACCCTGCTGGGGATCCTGCTGGGGATCCTGCTGGGGATCCTGCTGAGACATGATGAGCATAGTGTTGTGTACTGACTGTGCATCATGACAGTGAAGCCTGTATAGCTATTTATTAGCTACTGTGTCAGTGTGAAAAGTAGGGAAACTGACAGATCAATAACGTTACATTGCTATACTGACAATAAACTCACTTGCACTGAAAAAACGTCAGAATACCGTCATTCAATCATTTGGACGCCAGTTTCATCATGTGATTCAGGTCAGATTCAGGTGTGATTCAGGTCAGATTCATCATGTGATTCAGGTCAGATTCATCATGTGATTCAGGTGTGATTGAGGCAAACGGTACATAATTTTACTTCTGTTGAAACGGGACAAAACAAAAGCTACAAAAGATTTGCTGATAGATTCTATTATTACTATGTGACAGATAGCTAGAGGCCAGAGCTGAACTGGCTGTGGTAGCTACTAGCCAACGTTAGCTAATTAATTCACCTCAGTTGAGATGGGATGAATCATTAGCTAACATTGCATGTCAGTCAGTTAGCTAAACTACTACCTCAGCACTGGGGATAAACAACAGTTTAGTTTTTTTATGTGTAGTTAAACAGCAGTTACCTTGCCAGCTAAATCAGTCAACTAAAACGTAGCCAGTTTCTACTCTGCTTGCTTTTTTTGTTAATCAGGTTGGCGCCGCCCTGCTGGTCGCCTGTTAAGCAGCTCCCATGTTCATGCGTTAATTGTTGTTTTAGTGTGTTTTTCGTGAGTTTTTCTTTTGCAACAGTTTAACTATAATATTCAGGATTATGGAGTGCTACTGTTTTACGGTTTTAAGGTTTTAGCGGTCCTTTTTATCACTGAGGCACTTTTTCTTACGTTTAGCAACACCGAACATACACGCAAGTCCTCAATTATTTACAACTGAGCCCAGCTATTGGATTGAGCCCACTCAGCGCTGCTGCGCCTCAGTTTGTTATTCCAGACGAGTTGAAAAGGCGACGGCGTGGACGCAGGGCGGGATTGAAGTGTAAAGCAAAGCTTAGGAAATATAAGCCGGCTATACCGTCTATCATTATGGGCAACGTGAGATCGCTGCATAACAAGATGGAGGAACTAGAGGGTCTTGTCTGTGGACAAAGGGAGTTCAGAGAAGCTAGTCTAGTGTGTTTGACCGAGACATGGCTGAATGATAACATCCCCACAGGGAACGTTAGCCTGAGACCCTACTATTTGCAGAGGGAATTCACGGTGGCTATTGCTGTTATTGTTTACATCCCGCCCTCCGCTGACGCAAACACAGCGTGTGACGTCATCCACTGTTATCGCGAGGTTACAGACAGCACATCCCAGTGCTTTTTTTGCCATTTCTGGGGATTTTAATCATGCATCTCTCTCTTCAACGCTGCCCACGTTCAAACAGTTTGTGAAGTGCCCAACTAGGAATAATCAAACTCTGGACTCTGGAAACATTTAGCTTCACATGCTAATGTGAAGGACGCATACAACTCCACTGCACTCCCTCCCCTCGGTAGATCGGATCACAACCTTGTCCACCTCACCCCTCTCTACAGGCCTATGGTCCAACAGCAGCCTGCGACCACTAGGACTATTAGGAGATGGTCCCCGGAGGCGAATGAGGCCCTACATGACTGCTTTGAAACAACAGACTGGTATGTGTTCTGTAAGGCTCATGGGGAGGACATTGATGGACTTACCGACTGCATAACAGACTACATCAATATTTGTGTAGACAACACCGTACCCACTAGGAAGGTATGCTGTTTTCCAAATAATAAACCCTGGGTCACCAGCGACCTGAAGGCCCTGCTGAATGAGAAGAAGAGGGCCTTCAAGAAGGGGGACAAGGACAAATTGAAATGCGTCCAGAGGGAGCTGAAGATTTATTTTTTATTTTTATTTCACCTTTATTTAACCAGGTAGGTCAGTTGAGAACAAGTTCTCATTTGCAACTGCGACCTGGCCAAGACAAAGCAAAGCAGTGCGACAAAAAAACAACAACACAGAGTTACACATTAAACAAACAGTCAAAAACACAATAGAAAATCTATAAACAGAGTGCAAAATGTAGTGCAAAAATGCAGTAAGGTTGGGAGGTAGGACAATAAATAGACTATAGAGTAGAAATAAATTACAGAAATTATCATCATTAACACAGGAATGAAGGATGTGCAAATTATGATGTGCAAATAGAGATACTGGAGTGCAAGATTAGTGAAAATAAACAAAAATAAATATGGGGATGAGGTAGTAGGGTGGGCTATTTACAGAAGGGCTATATACAGGTGCAGTGATCGATAAGCAGCTTTGACAGCTGATGCTTAAAGTTATTGAGGGAGATAGGAACCTCTAGCTTCAATGATTTTTGCAATTCGTTCCAGTCATTGGCAGCAGCGAACTGGAAGGAATGGCGGCCAAAGGAGGTGTTGGCTTTGGGGGTGACCAGTGAGATATACCTGCTGGAGCGCATGCTACGGGTGGGTGTTGCTATGGTGACCAGTGAGCTGAGATAGGGCGGGGATTTACCTAATAAAGACTTATAGATGACCTGGAGCCAGTGGGTTTGGCGACGAATATATAGTGAAGGCCAGCCAACGAGAGCATACAGGTCGCAGTGGTGGGTAGTGTATGGGGCTTTGGTGACAAAACGGATGGCACTATGATAGACTACATCCAATTTGCTAAGTAGAGTGTTGGAGGCTAGTTTGTAAATGACATCGCCGAAATCAAGGATCGGTAGGATAGTCAGTTTTACAAGGGCATGTTTGGCAGCATGAGTGAAGGAGGCTCTGTTGCGAAATAGGAAGCCAATTCTGGATTTAATTTTGGATTGGAGATGGTTGATGTGAGTCTGGAAGTTGAGTTTATAGTCTAACCAGATGCCTAGGTATTTGTAGGATGCGGATTGCTGAGGGGAAGAGAGGGTATAAGGAGAAGATGGAGGACAAGCTGAGGCAGAGCCAGGTGAGAGAGGTGTGGAAGGGTATGAGAAATATCACTGGCTTCAAAAAGTCAAACAGTGGGCAGACGTAGGGGACCCAGGACAGAGCCAATGAGCTGAACCAATTTTTTAACAGGTACGATATTAGCTCTGTCCACCTCCTCTCCAGTTCTCCAGGCCACACACCCTATGTATAGTGTACATATTCAGTCATTCACTCATACTATGCAATGCGTTTCTATAGCTTTTTGCACTCCAGACTTTGTGTATTCTTGTACTTTTTCATACTCCTGCTCTATGTATCATATCTGTCTTTTGTGTATTTCGTTCTGGCATTTTGCACCTGCCCTGTGTTTTTCGTAGCTGCTTGACAAAGTAATTTCCCCACGGGGATCAATAAAGTATCTATCTATCTATCTATCTATCTATCTATCTATCTATCTATCTATCTATCTATCTATCTATCTATCTATCTATCTATCTATCTATCTATCTATCTATCTATCTATCTACAACTCAAAGAAAGAGCGCAACACACACACAGACAGCAGCTGCCTCTGTTCAACTCTCCCATGCCTTTCCAGCATTCTATCAGAAGCTTTGCCTTCACACAGCCTGTCTGTTGTATCCGCATGGTCCTAAATCCAGCCAGCTACAAATCCAGCTTCACACAGCCTACCTGACCACTCTGAGGCGTCCGCATGGTCCTAAAGCACACAATGCCCCTTTTTGTATCATATACAGTGATAAAACTGGGTGGGGACAAACATGCAATTTCTGAATGTGGGGGGTTACAGTGAAAGCCTACCACCTTCTGCTCGATTGTCCATCTGAATGCCCTCTGTTAACCCACTCCTCGCTCCCAGCATTCCCCAGCTACTGTGACCACTGGATGTCCTTCTGAACTCCCTTTCAACCCAGTACACTAATGCAGGTTTGTCCCCTAAGGCTTCCTAAGAGAGATCTTTTCATTTAAGTATGCTAATCATGCAGCCTCGTAAAACCAGCCTGATCTTGCTTTCATAAAGGATTAGTGTAGCAGTCATCAGTCTGGTCATTTGAGGCTACAAACCATTCCCTATTGTTGCACCTCATCTTGAGGATTTAGCCCATATAAAAGCTCAAACCTCACGGGACACATTGTGCTGCTCTGTGTCCTTGCTGTTTAATTACTGGCTGATTTAGACAGTAAACAAATTCTTATTCCAGAACTAACAGAAGACAACCATGTCATGCCAGAACTCAATGAAGGCAACATTATAATTCCATACCAGTACTGTGTGAAGGCCATAATATTCCAGAAGTCTCTTAACAACAACAACATTTAAGAACTGTCTAGGCCTGTCAGGATCAGAGCCATATAGATAGATAGATAGATAGATAGATAGATAGATAGATAGATAGATAGATAGATAGATAGATAGATAGATAGATAGATAGATAGATAGATAGATAGATAGATAGATAGATAGATAGATAGATAGATAGATAGATAGATAGATAGATAGATAGATAGATAGATAGATAGATAGATAGATAGATAGATAGATAGATAGATAGATAGATAGATAGATAGATAGATAGATAGATAGATAGATAGATAGATAGATAGATAGATAGATATACATAGTGCGGCAGTATGAAAAAGTATAAAAATACAAGAAGTCTGGAGACCAAAAAGCTATAAAAAGACATTGCATAGTATGGGTGGATGGCTGAATATGTACAGTATACATTGTTAGGTGAAAAAAAAGTATACAAATATTGCAAGTTGATATATATATATAAGGAATATTGGCATGGTTAACTATACTATACAGGTATATGGCAGAGAAATGCTTAAATAGCTAAATGTGTGTATGATATAATTTAGGGTAATAATAACAATTCCCTTAAAATACAGTCCTTAGTGCGCAGGGTTTAATTACAGATAAATGCACGTATTGCACATTCGATATAGTTCAGTCAAAGAATTACTTACAATATTGCACGTGATATGATATAACAACTGTACATGAATATATATATACAGACCTGAATTAATAAATAAGTCCTGAGTGAATGAGTGATTACAGACCAGAGTTACTCACGGATGGATGCCTAATTGTTAAACTAGGTCCTAGCTCCGCAACAGTTCTAGGTCTATGTTGACGACGGCATGGCACCCCGGTGAGGCAGGAAGGACCTCCTGTAGCGCTCTCTGGCACACCGTGGTGGGATCAGTCTGTGACTGAAGGTGCTCCTCTGCATCATAACCATGGTATGCAGAGGGTGAGTGACGTTGTCCATGATGGCCAGCAGTTTGGCCAGGATCCGTCTCTCCTCCACCTCCTCTAGAGTGTCAAGGCTCATCCCCAAAACAGAGCAAGCCTTCCTGATCAGCTTATTTACCCGAGAAGCATCACTGACCTTTATGTTGGCTCCCCAGCACACCACTGCAAAAAAGATGGCACTGGCCACCACAGACTGGTAGAAGGTATGCAGTAGTTTACTGCACACGTTGAAGGACCTGAGCCTCCTCAGAAAGTAGAGTCGGCTCTGGCCCTTTTTGTACAGAGCCCCGGTGTTACCAGCCCATTCCAGCCTGTTGTCCATATGGACTCCCAGGAACTTGTATGACCCAACCATTTCCACATCCATCCCCAGTATAGGGACTGTAGTCAGTTGGGCCTTGGCTCTCCTGAAGTCCACCACCATCTCCTTTGTTTTGCTGATGCTGAGCTGAAGGTGGTTCTGCTCAGTATATTCATTAACATATGGCTCTGGTCTGGAGATAACAGTTCAGACAGTCATTGAAAAACAAACTAGTTTTATTAGTTCTCATGAGACATTTTCTAGCTGTGTCCCAGAGACTGACACCCATCTCCAATAGAGTAGAAACAGACTGACACCCATCTCCAATAGAGCAGAAACAGACTGACACCCATCTCCAATAGAGCAGAAACAGACTGACACCCATCTCCAATAGAGCAGAAACAGACTGACACCCATCTCCAATAGAGCAGAAACAGACTGACACCCATCTCCAATAGAGCAGAACCAGACTGACACCCATCTCCAATAGAGCAGAAACAGACTGACACCCATCTCCAATAGAGCAGAAACAGACTGACACCCATCTCCAATAGAGCAGAAACAGACTGACACCCATCTCCAATAGAGCAGAAACAGACTGACACCCATCTCCAATAGAGCAGAAACAGACTGACACCCAGGCTAGCAGTACTTATAAGATACTGTGCATTGTACCTTACACTCCAGAATGCCACGTTCTGATTTTCTGTCGACTTTCAACAACAATATTTCTTAATCTTTGTATTGTTGATTCTGATACTTTAACTGTAAACAGTTATATCAACTTAATTACTTAACAAAGTCATGCGTCTACTAATAAGCTGTCTGAAAGAGGTTTGCCAGCATTGTTTCTTTACACTACTGCATTCAACCTTGACTTAAATTCTCTTGCTGGAAGACGGAAACGAAGAGCTTAGCATACCTATTGTCTCTGGTGATGTTTGGCTATGCCATACCACAAGGTAATTATCGTTCTCACAACTTTTCAGATACTAATGCTGACATTACCTTACTATATACCAGTATTAGTCATAATACCCATAAAACCTAGCGGTCTAAGCAGGCCTTCATCAACATCATAAAATTCAGATACTATGAATGGCTTCTTGATTCTTCACATTACACTGGCCTATCCAGTTTGCAGTGACTCAGACTGTGGAGTGCATTCAGGATCTTGCTTGTAGGAGTTTTCCTTCTTGAATCTTCTTTCAAGTTCTTGTGTCACTGCATCCAGGAATGTGTAGAATACTTTAACTCTGTAGTATTCTTCCACAGTTTCAAATATGTGGTTCTCTGCCGCAGCTGTTGCACTTCGTCTATAACTTGCAGGCACCTTCCTTTGACGTTCTTGTCGGGGAGGAACAGGGGGAATGCTGATCCCTGCACTTTCCGCCTTTTCTGTGTCTTTATTGTACAATGCCTTGAACTCCTTTTCAGACCTCAGGTTCCCCAATGTGTCCAGCACCGCGTCAACAACAGTGTAGGAAGCTGCAAGGTCAATGTCTCGCTGTTGTAGAGCATCAGATGCCAGCGCAGTGATCTCAAACACAGGGCTAGTGATTTCAAGGCAGAGGAAGAACTCAAAGTCAATGGCTTGAAGATACATCTTTGCATCCCCAGCAGCTGTTTCTGGAGGATCTTGCTGAGTGATATCAGTAAGCAGCTTCACAACAGCTTTCAGAACTTTTCGAACGACCCTCAGTGCTTTTTCTCTGCATGCCCACCGGGTGTCTGACAGTTTCTGTAGCTCAACAGTTCGCTGCTCAGGGTACAGATACTTCTGACATGATGTGTGCCGTTTTGTTGAACTTGTACAGAACACACAGTTTTTCAACCAGGTTGAAAAAGGTAATGAAATGCCTGCTTGACTAGGCACTCTCAACAAGGACTAGGTTCAAGCAATGTGCTTGACAATGCACATACAGAGCTTTCTCATTGTGCTGGAGTGTTCTTGGCCAGTCCCTTGTACTGGCCACTCATGTTGTTGCACCATCATAGCCTTGACCACTCATGTTTTCCATCTTCAGGCCGTTCTTCTGTAGTAGAGCAATGACCACATTCTCCATGTTTTCAGCTGTTGTTTTATCAACATTACACATTGGAATGAAACGCTCCTTCACCTCCATTTTGTCTACGTAACGTACTACAGAAGACACCTGCTCTGTGTGGGAGACATCGGTGGTCTCATCAAGGAGTATCGGGAAGATTTGGGAAACCTCTATTTCTTCATGGATCTCTCTTCTGACAAAGGTGGCCAAGGCTTTTTTTTTCTTTTTTTTTTCTGTCTTGTCTTGTTTGTCTTGTCTTGTTTATTTACCTCCCCTGTAAAGCGACTTTGAGTTCGTGAAAAGCGCTGTACAAATTGAATTTATTATTATTATTATTAAGGCTTTGATTCCATCATTTTGTGTCCTGTTTGACAACAGTGTCACTTGGGGTGTTTTCTTGGTGCCTCGTTTCTCCTTAATACAATCTAAATGACATGTTAGGACGCTATCATACTGTGCAAACATCTTCACCAGTTCCATGAAGTTACCTTGGTTAGAACTGGAGTCAGACTCATCATCTCCTCTGAATGCTTTTCCTTGTCGTGCCGAGTACAACGTTATATCAATCAATCTGGTCAACACTTCCCTGTTATATCAATCAATCTGGTCAACACTTCCCTGTTATATCAATCAATCTGGTCAACACCTCCCTGTTATATCAATAAATCTGGTCAACACCTCCCTGTTATATCAATCAATCTGGTCAACACTTCCCTGTTATATCAATCAATCTGGTCAACACCTCCCTGTTATATCAATCAATCTGGTCAACACCTCCCTGTTATATCAATCAATCTGGTCAACACCTCCCTGTTATATCAATCAATCTGGTCAACACCTCCCTGTTATATCAATCAATCTGGTCAACACTTCCCTGTTATATCAATCAATCTGGTCAACACCTCCCTGTTATATCAATCAATCTGGTCAACACCTCCCTGTTTCTTTGTTCTTCATTTTATTTCATTGCTTTGCCGTGGGGGTCTGAGACATCAAATGCTCCTTGTAAAGCTTTCTTACTGTAATTGTTCCACCTCTCCATGCTCATCATATGAGCCTTCTTTCCATCCCCTTTTTCCAATCATCAATACCAACTGATTTACAGGCAATTCTGCTCCTGTAAGTATCCTCATGTAGAAAAAGACGAAAGCTGAAACAGTTCATCCTTTTTGGGGGAATACTAAACCACTCCTTATGGAAAGATTGTCTGTGTGTTTTGGGCTGTTTGAGGGATGGTTGGCCTGGTCCTGGTCCTGGTCCTGGTCCTGGTCCTGGTCCTGGTCCTGGTCCTGGTCCTGGTCCTGGTCCTACACTCTTACACATCTTCATGAAGTGTGCTTTAGTGACCCGACTGGCCAGAAAAGCACAGTTATTGACACATTTATAGGTCTATAATAATTATTATGACCTTTGGATAAAGTTTGGGATGTTTAATAGATGTTTAAAACATAAATTGGGCTGGATTGAATCGGATTGACCAAGGCCATTGTCCCCCGATTGCTCAATTTGGCCGAGCAGCCAGCTCTAGGAAGAGTCTTGGTGGTTCCAAATTCTTCTATTTAAGAATGATGTTCTTGGGGACCTTCAAATCAGTTTAATATGCATAAAACAGAGCTAGAATCCCTGTTGAGTGTGAGGGGGCAGTCAAGCGTCGTAGATACGCACCTTCTGCAAATGATATTCTATGATGCGTACTACCATGAAGCTTCCAATGAGAAACACCTTCATGGAGAAGAGATAAGAGATGTCTAACGACTCGTAGTGTCTGTGTCTCTGTAATAGTCAGACTGAATTTAAATCTCCAGTCTGATAACTAATGAATGAGGGTCAGACCTGGCTAAGCGCCTGCAGATCAGATCCAACACTCAGAGATCGTCTCGGTTTCCTAATAGACAGAATTACCTGATTAATTGATTAGGGGAGTGCATTTAATATGGATTCAGAGAAACATAAATCCAGACAGACAGACAGAAAGAGAGAGTGAGCGACAGACAGACAGAGAGAGAGAGTGAGCGACAGACAGACAGACAGACAGAGCGAGAGAGAGAGAGAGAGAGAGAGAGAGAGAGAGAGAGAGATTATACATATTTATTTTTCATGGTTATGCTTTCACTTATTTTTCAGTTTCTCAACATTTTCAGCAAGCATGAACATGGTAATTGAACATGAACATGGTAATTGAGCATGAACATGGTAATTGAACATGAACATGGTAATTGAGCATGAACATGGTAATTGAACATGAACATGGTAATTGAGCATGAACATGGTAATTGAGCATGAACATGGTAATTGAGCATGAACATAGTAATTGAACATGAACATGGTAATTGAGCATGAACATGGTGATTGAGCATGAACATGGTAATTGAGCATGAACATGGTAATTGAGCATGAACATGGTAATTGAACATGAACATGGTAATTGAGCATGAACATAGTAATTGAACATGAACATGGTAATTGAGCATGAACATGGTAATTGAACATGAACATGGTAATTGAACATGAACATGGTAATTGAGCATGAACATGGTAATTGAGCATGAACATAGTAATTGAACATGAACATGGTAATTGAACATGAACATAGTAATTGAACATGAACATGGTAATTGAACATGAACATGGTAATTGAGCATGAACATGGTAATTGAGCATGAACATAGTAATTGAACATGAACATAGTAATTGAACATGAACATGGTAATTGAACATGAACATGGTAATTGAGCATGAACATGGTAATTGAGCATGAACATAGTAATTGAACATGAACATGGTAATTGAACATGAACATGGTAATTGAACATGAACATGGTAATTGTCTCCTATTTTCCACTTTGTCAAGCTACATTTCTCTTGCCATTAGCTGTGAAGTTACTATGACACTGTGAGTCAGACACAATGTATAGCAGTAAAGTAGAAGACAGAGGAGGAGGAGGAGGAGGAAGAGGAGGAGGAAGAGGAGGAGTAGGAAGAAAAAAGAGGAAGAGGAGGAAGAAGAGGAGGAGGAGGAGGAGGAAGAAAGAAGAAGAGGAGGAGGAAGAGGAGGATCTGGAGGAAGAAAAATGAGGAAGAGGAGGAAGAAGAGGAGGAGGAGGAGGAGTAAGAGGCGGAGGTGGAGGAGGAGGAGGAAATAAGAGGTAGAAGAGGAAGAGGAAGAAGAAAAAGAAGACGAAGATGGAGGAATAGTAGTAGGAGGAAATGCATTACCATTCTCTCTCCCAGGTGAAAGGTAAAGTGGTTCATGAGAGAGAGAATCAAAACATTAGTAAGTTTCATGTTGTTAGTGGCAATACTGTATGGTCGCTGTCCATGGTGCTGATCTCTGCCTAGTCGACCACTGGTGCTGAAACGGACAGCTGTGTGTAAGTATCTGAGAGGTCAAACTGATGTTTCCCAGTGACAGTGACCCTCCTTATCACTCAGACCCCAACTCCCCACACCCCATCCCCGGGAGACCGGTCCTATTGAACATTGTCGTTAAAATCCAAACAGCTGCGGTCATCTGTGTAGAGACTGTTAATTAACTGTGGTGCGCAGCGAGCCGATGGGTTTATTGTCTATCATCATTCTCCTGGACTGGGCACCAGTGGGGTAGACGGCTCCGGCCATGGAACGGGGAAATTAACCGGGCCCGGACTGGGCCAAGGTGGGGTAAACGGCTCCGGCCATGGGGGCGGAGCAGACAACCGGACCCGGACTGGGCACCGGTGGAGCGGACTGCTCTGGCATGGGGGCGGAGCAGACAACCGGACCCGGACTGGGCACCGGTGGAACGGACTGCTCTGGCCCTGGAGTGGAGCAGACGGCCGGACCCGGACTGGGCACCGGTGGAGCGGACTGCTCTGGCACTGGAGCGGAGCAGTCGACCGGACCCGGACTTGGCACCGGTGGAACGGACTGCTCTGGCACTGGAGCGGAGCAGTCGACCGGACCCGGACTTGGCACCGGTGGAACGGACTGCTCTGGCACTGGAGCGGAGCAGACGGCCGGACCCGGACTGGGCCCCGGTGGAGCGGACTGCTCTGGCACGGGAGGTCGAGTGCGTGGAGCCGGTACTGGAGGCACCTGGCTGGGCGCACAAGTACGCCTGAACAGCTCCATAGTACTCCTCCATTCTCCCCTCCAGAATTCCGCTATGCTCCCCTCCTCACGGCACTTCGACCTGGAGAGTGGTACTGGCACTTCCTCCTCGCCACCAGACCACCCCCATAGCCCCCCAACATTTTTTTATTGGGGTTGCCTTCGGGCTTCTCTCTCTATCTCTCCCCAATGGCGCTGCTTGGTCGCTTGGTGGGTCATTCTGTCATGAAAGGGTGCGTACAGAGACCAAGGTGCAGCGCAGTTTATGTTCGACATAGTTTATTAAACTATACGACGTCAGAATATTAACAAAATAACAATAATATCCACCTCACGCACGAGAACACACTGACTACAACTCCATACATCAAACAGACGGTAAACACTTACTTGGAGCTGAACATGACATATGATATATAATGACCCTCACCCAGGGTGTGGGACCTACAAACATAAATAGGATCCCAAATTAGAGACAATGCCTAGCAGCTGCCTCTAATCAGGGATCCAACACAAAAACCCCACATAGAAAGTCAAACCTAGATCTGTCAGACTCTGACCATGGCTACATAGAGAAGCAAAAGGCTTCTCTATGGCCAGAGCCTGACAATAGCCTACATTATGTTAGTTTTACAATAGCCTACATTATGTTAGTTTTACAATAGGCTACATTATGTCAGTTTTACAATAGGCTACATTATGTTAGTTTTACAATAGCCTACATTATGTTAGTTTTACAATAGGCTACATTATGTCAGTTTTACAATAGCCTACATTATGTTAGTTTTACAATAGCCTACATTATGTTAGTTTTACAATAGGCTACATTATGTTAGTTTTACAATAGGCTACATTATGTTAGTTTTACAATAGATTACATTATGTTAGTTTTACAATAGGCTACATTATGTTAGTTTTACAATAGGCTACATTATGTTAGTTTTACAATAGCCTACATTATGTTAGTTTTACAATAGCCTACATTATGTTAGTTTTACAATAGGCTACATTATGTTAGTTTTACAATAGGCTACATTATGTTAGTTTTACAATAGCCTACATTATGTTAGTTTTACAATAGCCTACATTATGTTAGTTTTACAATAGGCTACATTATGTCAGTTTTACAATAGCCTACATTATGTTAGTTTTACAATAGCCTACATTATGTTAGTTTTACAATAGGCTACATTATGTTAGTTTTACAATAGGCTACATTATGTTAGTTTTACAATAGCCTACATTATGTTAGTTTTACAATAGGCTACATTATGTTAGTTTTACAATAGGTTACATTATGTTAGTTTTACAATAGCCTACATTATGTTAGTTTTACAATAGGCTACATTATGTTAGTTTTACAATAGCCTACATTATGTTAGTTTTACAATATGCTACATTATGTTAGTTTTACAATAGGTTACATTATGTTAGTTTTACAATAGCCTACATTATGTTAGTTTTACAATAGACTACATTATGTTAGTTTTACAATAGGCTACATTATGTCAGTTTTACAATAGGCTACATTATGTTAGTTTTACAATAGCCTACATTATGTTAGTTTTACAATAGCCTACATTATGTTAGTTTTACAATAGGCTACATTATGTTAGTTTTACAATAGCCTACATTATGTTAGTTTTACAATAGGCTACATTATGTTAGTTTTACAATAGGTTACATTATGTTAGTTTTACAATAGCCTACATTATGTTAGTTTTACAATAGCCTACATTATGTTAGTTTTACAATAGGCTACATTATGTTAGTTTTACAATAGGCTACATTATGTCAGTTTTACAATAGGCTACATTATGTTAGTTTTACAATAGGCTACATTATGTTAGTTTTACAATAGCCTACATTATGTTAGTTTTACAATAGGCTACATTATGTCAGTTTTACAATAGGCTACATTATGTTAGTTTTACAATAGGCTACATTATGTTAGTTTTACAATAGGCTACATTATGTTAGTTTTACATACATTATGTTAGTTTTACAATAGCCTACATTATGTTAGTTTTACAATAGGCTACATTATGTTAATTTTACAATAGCATACATTATGTCAGTTTTACAATAGCCTACATTATGTTAGTTTTACAATAGCCTACATTATGTTAGTTTTACAATAGCCTACATTATGTTCGTTTTACAATAGCCTACATTATGTTAGTTTTACAATAGGCTACATTATGTCAGTTTTACAATAGCCTACATTATGTTAGTTTTACAATAGCCTACATTATGTTAGTTTTACAATAGGCTACATTATGTCAGTTTTACAATAGGCTACATTATGTTAGTTTTACAATAGCCTACATTATGTTCGTTTTACAATAGCCTACATTATGTTAGTTTTACAATAGGCTACATTATGTCAGTTTTACAATAGCCTACATTATGTTAGTTTTACAATAGCCTACATTATGTTAGTTTTACAATAGGCTACATTATGTCAGTTTTACAATAGGCTACATTGGTGGTTTGTAGCCTGCTATGTTTATGTTGTTGTCTTTTTGAAACACTCCAAACAAGGAATTCCTTCACAAGAAAAATACAGGTATTCTAACCTAATGAGAAGTTATTTGCAATGTATATGATTTAGGGAAATTATTATTGTTATTAAATGACCATGAGATTCCTCATTACCATCAGTTCACAAAGGTAAAGGGTTGTCAGACAGCACAGCACATGGGAGTTCAGTATATGATGTCAGCTTAACACTTGGGGATTGGTCCACCTGCCACATCATGACATGTACACTTACACAGACTGCCCTACATGGATAGCCTACACCTACTTTCAAACATCTCTTTCTCACACACGCACACACACACACACACACACACACACACACACACACACACACACACACACACACACACACACACACAGTCTGTCATTAGTTATTGATTAATCGAGAACAGTGTGACAGAAGTTAAAGAGCCATGCTCTCTCGCATCAACAAGCTCTCACAGTCTCTCGTCAGAAGAATTTATCCATGTTTCTCAAACAAATATAAAGTTATGTTTAGGCATTAACGCCAAAATCTTAAGGTTAGGCATTAACTCTGAATGGTTAAGTTAAGGGTTAATACTGGGTGACCTGGCTGCTCACATACAGAGGGAAAACAGACTTCCATTAATAATCCCTTTCTACTGTTATTCCAGATTATACGTGTTCGTTTCTCTATCTTCACACTGATACAGTAGTTCACAATAATCTGTAGAAGGAACTCAAACGACTTTATTCTGTTGTGAAGCTAGTCACTCAACTAAAGCAGCCCATGGTACATTTATATTTTAAAAGTATTGTGTGTTCTCATATCTCCATGATGGAAGATAAGCATGTTGTTGTAAATGGTACATTCACAGATATGTACAATAGGTCCATACAGTATTGATCACTTCTCTTCAACACACATTGTATTGTCCCTCTTCAATAATGAAGTATGATGCATTCCAATGTCATTGGCTACATATTATAAACAACTACAGCTGATATCAGTTGAGAACAAACTGATACTAATTGTTAATCCATTCATGAAACAGTTTACTTGTACATAAACAACGATTGATAATGGCATAGGTTTAAGAGTGGACGTTGAACGTTAAACAGTGACGTTAGCCAACCGGGGATCCTGCTCGTACTGGTAATGGTAGACTTCCATCTGGTCGCGGCATGCTTCACGGATGTTGTTGAGCCACCGTTTGATGCCTCTCCGGTTTAGATAGAGCACCATGAGGAACACCATCCCGATCAGCGCCATGACTATACCCAAGAACACGTAGGACACCGCCTCTAAGTTCTCATTGCGACAATCCACCTCCTCACCGCGTAATCGCTCCAGTGGAATCCCCTTCTTGGCATCAGGCTCAGCGCATAGGAGGCGCGCAGCGTCCGCGCATTGAGAAGAGTTCTTTAACCAGATGTAGAACGGCTCAAGCTCACAGTTACACCTGAAAGGATTCAGTGACAAATAAATGCGCACTCTCTTGTGATGGTACAAACTAGATATGTTCTCCTTACCAATGTTCTCGATGGAGTTGTTGGTGAGAACTAAAGTGTGGAGGTTGAACATGTCCAATCGCGAGATGGGTATGGTTTTCAACCGGTTGCCTGACAGCTCCAGCCGGTGGAGGTTGCTTAACGTTTCGGTGCCATGCAGCGCGTTGGAGAGCTGCTGCACCGCTGGAGCGAGGAGCGAGTTGTTCAGGTAAAGAGAGCGGAGCTCCCGCAGACCGTGAAACGCCCGGTCTGAGATGTACACCAATGGGTTGTGGCTCAAATCCAGCAAATGCAACCTGGGGAGTCCCATGAAAGCCTCAGCCTCCATCACCATGATCCCGTTATGTGACAGTGAGAGGGTCGTTAGTTCGAGCTCCGTCTCGTTTTTCGAGGAGAACGCTCCTCCCGGTAACATTGAGATGTTGTTCCCCCTGAGTATTAACGTGGATGCCCACGCCGGTATGTCACCCGGTAACTCCGTGTGTTCGCCGTCCAGGCAGGTCACCGTCCCGGAGTCTCTGGCACAGATACAGGATAACGGGCACTCTTCCTCTGCTTTGACAGAAAACAACAACAAACACACAAATAAACAAAAACACTGGCCTTTCAGAAAAGAAAGAACACCTCGTAAAACGTCACCACAATAATACTTCCATGTCGTTTTCCTCCACATTTTTACAGTAGGTCAGTATACGTCTGTACAACGTTGTTTCGAAGAGGTAGACTGGACCCACTCCCCTCTCTGAGGCCACAGGTCAAGTAGTCTCGTAGGTCAGTTTGATTGAGAAAAAAACACTCAGTAGTCTTTATTCTTATTCATTCTCGCATTCCCTCTCTCTTCCCAAAAATGAGTCAGGTTTCTCTCTCCCTCCAGAGTTGTCGTGCAGTGAGGTGACAGTATGAGGACAGTAGAATGTTGGCAGAGCTGCGACATGAGATGGTGGAATAGGAAGAGGCTGCTGGTTAGGCTGTGTGGACAGAAGCTTATTCTCTCTCTCATCTCTCCACCCTCTCTCTCTGAGGTGTTTTCGAGTGAGTCTCATTGAGTGAGTGAATCAGGAGAAATCCCCATAGCACTCTCACACAGCAGGGGCATGTGAAGAGGACATGATCCAGAGGACAGACGGACTGACTGACTGACTGACTGACTGACTGACTGGCTGACTGACTGGCAGACAGGCAGACAGACAGACTTTCTGTTCTCTTTTCTCTTCAACATCAACTTGTGATGGAGAGAACACCTAACCACTTTAGCTGAGCTGATGGAACAAAGTGTGAGAGAGAGGTCAAGAGACAGAGTCTTGTTTCAGGTTACCAGAACAGAAGAGGAAACTTGACAGTTGACACTGGTCCTGGCTAGACACCCTAATTAAATCCAACCATTAGAGTTCTACCACTTCAACCTACACCCCTAGCTTACTAGCCTATTACCAGGCTACTATTACAGATGCTAGTCTACTGTCTTTCTGTCAAATGCCAGTCAGTTGCTGTTATAATGTAGGCCTAATAGTTTTACCATTGGTTTGCAGAGGCCTCAATTGTTGAATTGAAAAATGATTAGCCATTATATGACTGTGTCACAGTGTCCCAACTGCCATAGCCTACTGCTTTGTATAAAGGGATGTGTTGGCCATGAATACTGGATAGTGGATGAATACATAGGATGCTGGGGTCATCACCATAGCAACAGCCTATTGATTATATATATGAGGTAATCTATTCACCTATTCTCTATTCCTATAGATTATCCATGTGATTTCAAAAGTTGATTTAAAATCCAATATATCTTCAGAAAGAGAAAGGTGAGGTGAAACTGGCACATATTAGATTAATTTAAGGCCTTAATGGATGATATATAACAGGCCTTAATGGATGATCTTAACAGGCCTTAATGGATGATATATAACAGGCCTTAATGGATGATATATAACAGGCCTTAATGGATGATCTATAACAGGCCTTAATGGATGATATATAACAGGCCTTAATGGATGATATATAACAGGCCTTAATGGATGATCTTAACAGGCCTTAATGGATGATCTTAACAGGCCATAATGGATGATCTATAACAGGCCTTAATGGATGATATATAACAGGCCTTAATGGATGATATATAACAGGCCTTAATGGATGATCTATAACAGGCCTTAATGGATGATCTTAACAGGCCTTAATGGATGATCTTAACAGGCCTTAATGGATGATCTATAACAGGCCTTAATGGATGATCTATAACAGGCCTTAATGGATGATCTTAACAGGCCTTAATGGATGATATATAACAGGCCTTAATGGATGATATATAACAGGCCTTAATGGATGATATATAACAGGCCTTAATGGATGATCTATAACAGGCCTTAATGGATGATATATAACAGGCCTTAATGGATGATCTTAACAGGCCTTAATGGATGATCTATAACAGGCCTTAATGGATGATCTATAACAGGCCTTAATGGATGATCTTAACAGGCCTTAATGGATGATATATAACAGGCCTTAATGGATGATATATAACAGGCCTTAATGGATGATATATAACAGGCCTTAATGGATGATATATAACAGGCCTTAATGGATGATATATAACAGGCCTTAATGGATGATATATAACAGGCCTTAATGGATGATATATAACAGGCCTTAATGGATGATCTATAACAGGCCTTAATGGATGATATATAACAGGCCTTAATGGATGATATATAACAGGCCTTAATGGATGATATATAACAGGCCTTAATGGATGATATATAACAGGCCTTAATGGATGATCTATAACAGGCCTTAATGGATGATCTTAACAGGCCTTAATGGATGATATATAACAGGCCTTAATGGATGATATATAACAGGCCTTAATGGATGATATATAACAGGCCTTAATGGATGATATATAACAGGCCTTAATGGATGATCTATAACAGGCCTTAATGGATGATCTTAACAGGCCTTAATTGATGCTATATAACAGGCCTTAATGGATGATATATAACAGGCCTTAATGGATGATATATAACAGGCCTTAATGGATGATCTATAACAGGCCTTAATGGATGATCTTAACAGGCCTTAATGGATGATCTTAACAGGCCTTAATGGATGATATATAACAGGCCTTAATGGATGATCTATAACAGGCCTTAATGGATGATATATAACAGGCCTTAATGGATGATATATAACAGGCCTTAATGGATGATATATAACAGGCCTTAATGGATGATATATAACAGGCCTTAATGGATGATATATAACAGGCCTTAATGGATGATCTATAACAGGCCTTAATGGATGATCTTAACAGGCCTTAATGGATGATCTTAACAGGCCTTAATGGATGATATATAACAGGCCTTAATGGATGATCTATAACAGGCCTTAATGGATGATATATAACAGGCCTTAATGGATGATATATAACAGGCCTTAATGGATGATATATAACAGGCCTTAATGGATGATATATAACAGGCCTTAATGGATGATCTATAACAGGCCTTAATGGATGATATATAACAGGCCTTAATGGATGATATATAACAGGCCTTAATGGATGATCTATAACAGGCCTTAATGGATGATATATAACAGGCCTTAATGGATGATATATAACAGGCCTTAATGGATGATATATAACAGGCCTTAATGGATGATATATAACAGGCCTTAATGGATGATATATAACAGGCCTTAATGGATGATCTATAACAGGCCTTAATGGATGATATATAACAGGCCTTAATGGATGTTATATAACAGGCCTTAATGGATGATATATAACAGGCCTTAATGGATGATATATAACAGGCCTTAATGGATGATATATAACAGGCCTTAATGGATGATATATAACAGGCCTTAATGGATGATATATAACAGGCCTTAATGGATGATATATAACAGGCCTTAATGGATGATCTTAACAGGCCTTAATGGATGATATATAACAGGCCTTAATGGATGATATATAACAGGCCTTAATGGATGATATATAACAGGCCTTAATGGATGATCTTAACAGGCCTTAATGGATGATATATAACAGGCCTACATCAACTATGTTCCCCTTCTCTTATTGTATGAGTACTTCAAGGCCCATGAAGGAATACAGGGGATCAATGAATAAAGTAGGAGGGCTGATCTAAGATCAGTTTAGCATTTAAAAATCATATTAAATAAGAATATCTTATTTTTTTCATTTTTTGAGATTGGCGCCTCCCTGTGTGGTCGCCTGTTAAGCAGCTCCCATTGTTTGTCCATTAATTGTTGTTTTCGGATGTTTTAAGTGATTTGTTTTTGCAACAGCTCCTGGATTTAGCCCACTCAGCGCTATTGATATATATTTATAAGTTTGATATTCCGGACGAGTTGAAAAGACGACGGCGTGGATGCAGGGCAGGTCGGAAGCGTAAGGCAAAGCTGAGTAAGTACAAGCCGGCTACACCGTCTATCATTATGGGCAACGTGAGATCGCTACATAACAAGGTGGATGAGCTTGAGGGTCTGGTCCGTGAACAAAGATACTACAGAGAAGCTAGCCTACTGTGCTTTACAGAGACATGGCTGAATGATAACATCCCCATAGAGAACGTCACTATCAGCGGTTTCAAGACCATCAGAGCGGACAGGGATATCGCTACTTCCGGTAAGAGTAAGGGAGGGGGGCTGGCTTTATTAGTTAACAACAGATGGTGTAATCCAAGCCATATTACTGTTAAGGAACAGTTTTGTAGCCCGGACATTGAGCTGTTAGCCGTTAGCCTTAGACCCTACTATTTGCAGAGGGAATTCACAGCGGCCATTTCTGTTATTGTTTACATCCCGCCCTACGCTAAACGCAAAACACAGCGTGTGACGTCATCCACTCTGTTATCGCGAGGTTACAGACAGCACATCCCAGTGCCTTCTTTGCCATTTCGGGGGATTCTAACCATGCATCCCTCTCTTCAACGCTGCCCACGTTCAAACAGTTCGTGAAGTTCCCAACCTTGTTATATGCTAATGTGAAGGATGCATACAACTCAACTGCACTCCCTCCCCTCGGTAGATCAGATCACAACCTTGTCCACCTCACCCCACTCTACAGGCTTATGGTCCAACAGCAGCCAGCGACCACTAGGACCATTAGGAGATGGTCCCCGGACGCGAACAAGGCCCTATATATTAGGTTGAGCCAAGATGGTTATTAGACAACCTCTATTGTTCCCCCAGTGCTTCCTATCTCCCCTCAGGGCCCTGCCTCCAGGGGGGTGTGGTTCTATCTGCCCTCTCCAAGAGGCAGTATATTTAGTGGCTGCTGGTAAGCAGAGCTTGTTGCTGGTGTGTGTGTGTGTGTGATGGCGCTCCGCTTGGCTTGCAGTCCCCACTGTTGACATTGAACCATGTAATTGACTTACCCATAGCTGCACATCCTCATCAACTAGCTGGTGTGTGTGTGTGTGTCTGTGTCTGGTGTGTGTGTGTGTGTGTGTGTGTCCCATCACCATAGCAGTACAAGGCTCTCATTTGTGATTTCCCTCATGACTCACAGAATGTGTGTGTGTGTGTGGGGGGGGGGGTACCTTCAAACTGCAGATCTCTCTCCATCCCTGACTCCTCCTCCTCCCCACTCTTTACCTCTGTTTTAGAACAGTCATCTGACTCCTCCTCCTCCCCACTCTTTACCTCTGTTTTAGAACAGTCATCTGACTCCTCCTCCTCCCCACTCTTTACCTCTGTTTTAGAACAGTCATCTGACTCCTCCTCCTCCCCACTCTTTACCTCTGTTTTAGAACAGTCATCTGACTCCTCCTCCTCCCCACTCTTTACCTCTGTTTTAGAACAGTCATCTGACTACTCCCTTCACCACTCTTTACCTCTGTTTTAGAACAGTCATCTGACTCCTCCTCCTCCCCACTCTTTACCTCTGTTTTAGAACAGTCATCTGACTACTCCCTTCACCACTCTTTACCTCTGTTTTAGAACAGTCATCTGACTACTCCCTTCACCACTCTTTACCTCTGTTTTAGAACAGTCATCTGACTCCTCCTCCTCCCCACTCTTTACCTCTGTTTTAGAACAGTCATCTGACTACTCCTCCTCCCCACTCTTTACCTCTACGTTTTAGAACAGTCATCTGACTCCTCCTCCTCCCCACTCTTTACCTCTGTTTTAGAACAGTCATCTGACTCCTCCTCCTCCCCACTCTTTACCTCTGTTTTAGAACAGTCATCTGACTACTCCCTTCACCACTCTTTACCTCTGTTTTAGAACAGTCATCTGACTACTCCCTTCACCACTCTTTACCTCTGTTTTAGAACAGTCATCTGACTCCTCCTCCTCCCCACTCTTTACCTCTGTTTTAGAACAGTCATCTGACTACTCCTCCTCCCCACTCTTTACCTCTACGTTTTAGAACAGTCATCTGACTACTCCTCCTCCCCACTCTTTACCTCTACGTTTTAGAACAGTCATCTGACTACTCCCTTCACCACTCCTTCTGGCTGTGAAATGAGTGATACATAGGAGAAGGCTGAGTCACCATCTAACACTCAGAACCCACACACTGCACACACACACCCACACACAAACACACCACACACACACAGATATAAAAGTGTCAGGCCTGGGGCTGTCGTGATATACAGTAGTGAGAGAGGTTAGAACATAAACTGGCCATTCTGAAACATTAAAATCCCTCTTTATGACCCATAGACACACGTCTGTCTTTCAATTACTCTACATAACCCTTCCCTCCATCCCTATTGGTCCTTCAATTACTCTACATAACCCTTCCCTCCATCCCTATTGGTCCTTCAATTACTCTACATAACCCTTCCCTCCATTCCTATTGGTCCTTCAATTACTCTATATAACCCTTCCCTCCATCCCTATTGGTCCTTCAATTACTCTACATAACCCTTCCCTCCATCCCTATTGGTCCTTCAATTACTCTACATAACCCTTCCCTCCATCCCTATTGGTCCTTCAATTACTCTACATAACCCTTCCCTCCATTCCTATTGGTCCTTCAATTACTCTATATAACCCTTCCCTCCATCCCTATTGGTCCTTCAATTACTCTACATAACCCTTCCCTCCATCCCTATTGGTCCTTCAATTACTCTACATAACCCTTCCCTCCATTCCTATTGGTCCTTCAATTACTCTATATAACCCTTCCCTCCATCCCTATTGGTCCTTCAATTACTCTACATAACCCTTCCCTCCATCCCTATTGGTCCTTCAATTACTCTATATAACCCTTCCCTCCATCCCTATTGGTCCTTCAATTACTCTACATAACCCTTCCCTCCATCCCTGACAACTATTGGTCTTTCAATTACTCTACATAAATTATATATAGATATATCTTTAGACACTGTAAGAGCATGTATGTCTCTGTATGCTACTGCTGTTATGTTTTCATATTTTTAGGTGTTTTAACAATTTATTTAGACAGTAAAAAATATGAGGTACTTTCCATGTACCCGTATAGATATGAGGTACTTTCCATGTACCTGTATAGATATGAGGTACTTTCCATGTACCCGTATAGATAGGAGGTACTTTCCATGTACCTGTATAGATATGAGGTACTTTCCATGTACCCGTATAGATAAGAGGTACTTTCCATGTACCCGTATAGATATGAGGTACTTTCCATGTACCTGTATAGATATGAGGTACTTCCCATGTACCTGTATAGATATGAGGTACTTTCCATGTACCCGTATAGATAGGAGGTACTTTCCATGTACCCGTATAGATATGAGGTACTTTCCATGTATTCTTTTTGGGAGAAATGTCCTCTGGTCTGATGAAACAAAAATAGAACTGTTCGGCCATAATGACCATTGTTATGTTTGGAGGAAAAAGGGGGAGGCTTGCAAGCCGAAGAACACCATCCCAACCGTGAAGCACGGGGGTGGCAGCATCATGTTGTGGGGGTGCTTTGCTGCAGGAGGGACTGGTGCACTTCACAAAATAGATCAATAAAATGCAAATTAATTATTTAAAAAATCAATGTGATTTTCTGGATTTTTGTTTTAGATTCCACCACTCACAGTTGAAGAGTACCTATGATAAAAATTACAGACTTCTACATGCTTTGTAAGTAAGAAAACCTGCAAAATCGGCAGTGTATCAAATACTTGTTCTCCCCACTGTATGTGGATATATTGAAGCAACATCTCAAGAAGTTAAAGCTTGGTCGCAAATGGAAGTCCTATAAAACGTGTGGGCAGAACTGAAAAAGCGTGTGTGAACAAGGAGGCCTACAAACCTGACTCAGTTACACCAGTTCTGTCAGGAGGAATGGGCCAAAATTCACCCAACTTATTGTGGGAAGCTTGTGGAAGGCTACCCGAAACGTTTGACCCGAGTTAAACAATTTAAAGGCAATGCTACCAAATACTAATTGAGTGTATGTAAACTTCTGACCCACTGGGAATGTGATGAAAGAAATAAAATATGAAATAAATCACTCTCTACTATTATTCTGACATTTCACATTCTTAAAATAAAGTGGTGATCCTAACTGACCTAAAACAGGGGATTATTACTAGGATTAAATGTCAGGAATTGTGAAAAACTGAGTTTAAATGTATTTGGCTAAGGTGTATGTAAACTGAGTTTAAATGTATTTGGTTAAGGTGGATGTAAACTTCTGACTTCAGCTGTACATCATAGAAGACTGAAATATAACTAAACTGTTTGACATAGAAACACAAGATTTTCATTTATTTGTATAATATTTATTAATTATGAAATTATGAAAAATATTAACATTCCACCCATGAGGCCAAAGAGGGCACTTTTGATTGATTTTAACTGCAGGAAAGGGTTGTTTCAAATGATCATTATCTGATGAGTGGAACTGTGTTTATTTTTCTCTCAATCTGATATGGTGGGCCTTGCAGGGCCTGGCTCTCCAGTGAGTTGGCCTGTGTACACCCAGCCCCACTCATGCCTATAGAGTGTATATCTGCATATACCCTCCACTACACCACTGGCCCTTTGTGTTTTACAAAATGTGCACTCTCCTACATGAGTGAGCTGGTAGTACTGTTGCTGTCCTTCCAGAAACACCAGCCTGTCACACACTGAAGGCCTAGGTCCAACAGGTTCGCCACTGCAATATGTCTATAATAGATAAAGGCTGTTCAGGTATTCATGTTTCAAGAAAAGAGTGGATATATTCAGCCTGGCCAAGAGGTTTTATGCACTGACTGAATGGAAGCTGATAATGATACGTTTTTAACTCCGCTGGTCTCTGGAAGAAATTAAGATTCCTCACTGTCTGAGACCGAATCAAGACAGAGTACAAATGTATCCGACACAGAGACAAGACCGAGACACTCAAGGAGACCGGTCCCGAACACGACAACACTGCTACAACACAGCTACAATCTCTTGTTTCTCTCTCACACATAGCTCTCCCTGCCAGTCCATCTGTCCATCCGTCTCCCTGTCTCTCCATCCGTCTCCCTGTCTGGCTGTGTCTGTCTGGCTGTGTCTGCGGTGTCACAACACCCCCTGTAGACAGTCCTCCATGGCCTGTAGTTCCTGTACTTCAGGACAGTGGGGTCCATAGTGGAGGGACAGGAGTCTTCTGGCCCTGGAGATCACAGAGAGAGCTGGTCCTGGGAAACCCCTGAGAGAGGGAAAGGGGGGGGGGGGGGGGTGTAGAGAGGTAGACAGATGGGTAGATAGAGAAATGGGGGTTAAAGTGGGGATGGAGGTGAAGCCTGAAACATATAGGGAAGAAGTCGGAAGTTTACATACACTTAGGGTTGAAGTCATTAAAACTCATTTTTCAACCACTCCACAGATTTCATGTTAACAAACTATAGTTTTGTCAAGTCGGTTAGGACATCTACTTTGTGCATGACACAAGTAATTCTTCCAACAATTGTTTACAGACAGATTATTTCACTTATAATTCACTATATCACAATTCCAGTGGGTCAGAAGTTTACATACACTAAGTTGACTGTGCCTTTAAACAGCTTGGAAAATTCCAGAAAATGATGTCATGAATTTAGAAGCTTCTGATAGGTTAATTGACATCATTTGAGTCAATTGGAGGTGTACCTGTGGATGTATTTCAAGGCCTACATTCAAACTCAGTGCCTCTTTGCTCGACATCATGGGAAAATCAAAAGAAATCAGCCAAGACCTCTGAAACAAAAATGTAGACCTCCAGGAAGGAGACGCGTTCTGTCTCCTAGAGATGAACGTACTTTGGTGCGAAAAGTGCAAATCAATCACAGAACAACAGCAAAGGACCTTGTGAAGATGCTGCAGGAAACAGGTACAAAAGTATCTATATCCACAGTAAAACGAGTCCTATATCGACATAACCTGAAAGGCCGCTCAGCAAGGAAGAAGCCACTGCTCCAAAACAGCCATAAAAAAGACAGACTACGGTTTGCAACTGCACATGGGGACAAAGATCATACTTTTTGGAGAAATGTCCTCTGGTCTGATGAAACAAAAACAGAACTGTTTGGCCATAATGACCATCGTTATGTTTGGAGGAAAAAAGGGGAGGCTTGCAAGCCGAAGAACACCATCCCAACCGTGAAGCACGGGGGTGGCAGCATCATGTTGTGGGGGTGCTTTGCTGCAGGAGGGACTGGTGCACTTCACAAAATAGATGGCATCATGAGGAAGGAAAATGATGTGGATATACTGAAGCAACATCAAGACATCAGTCAGGAAGTTAAAGCTTGGTCGCAAATGGGTCTTCCAAATGGACAATGACCTCAAGCATACTTCCAAAGTTGTGGCAAAATGGCTTAAGGACAACAAAGTCAAGGTATTAGAGTGGCCATCACAAAGCCCTGACCTCAATTCTATAGAACATTTGTGGGCAGAACTGAAAAAGCATGTGAGATCAAGGAGGCCTACAAACCTGACTCAGTTACACCAGTTCTGTCAGGAGGAATGGGCCAAAATTCACCCAAGTTATTGTGGGAAGCTTGTGGAAGGCTGCCCGAAACATTTGACCCAAGTTAAACAATTTAAAGGCAATGCTACCAAATACTAATTGAGTGCATGTAAACTTCTGACTCACTGGGAATGTGATGAAAGAAATAAAAGCTGAAATAAATCATTCTCTCTACTATTATTCTGACATTTCACATTCTTAAAATAAAGTGGTGATCCTAACTGACCTAAGACAGGGAATTTTTACTAGGATTAAATGTCAGGAATTGTGAAAAACTGAGTTTAAATGTATTTGGCTAAGGTGTATGTAAACTGAGTTTAAATGTATTTGGCTACGGTGGATGTAAACTGAGTTTAAATGTATTTGGCTACGGTGGATGTAAACTGAGTTTAAATGTATTTGGCTACGGTGGATGTAAACTGAGTTTAAATGTATTTGGCTACGGTGGATGTAAACTGAGTTTAAATGTATTTCTAAGGTGGATGTAAACTGAGTTTAAATGTATTTCTAAGGTGGATGTAAACTGAGTTTAAATGTATTTCTAAGGTGGATGTAAACTGAGTTTAAATGTATTTCTAAGGTGGATGTAAACTGAGTTTAAATGTATTTCTAAGGTGGATGTAAACAGAGTTTAAATGTATTTCTAAGGTGGATGTAAACAGAGTTTAAATGTATTTCTAAGGTGGATGTAAACTGAGTTTAAATGTATTTCTAAGGTGGATGTAAACAGAGTTTAAGTGTATTTCTAAGGTGGATGTAAACAGAGTTTAAGTGTATTTCTAAGGTGGATGTAAACTGAGTTTAAATGTATTTCTAAGGTGGATGTAAACTGAGTTTAAATGTATTTCTAAGGTGGATGTAAACTGAGTTTAAATGTATTTCTAAGGTGGATGTAAACTGAGTTTAAATGTATTTCTAAGGTGTATGTAAACTGAGTTTAAATGTATTTCTAAGGTGTATGTAAACTGAGTTTAAATGTATTTCTAAGGTGTATGTAAACTGAGTTTAAATGTATTTCTAAGGTGTATGTAAACTGAGTTTAAATGTATTTCTAAGGTGTATGTAAACTGAGTTTAAATGTATTTCTAAGGTGTATGTAAACTGAGTTTAAATGTATTTCTAAGGTGGATGTAAACTGAGTTTAAATGTATTTCTAAGGTGGATGTAAACTGAGGAAGTTGTTCTCACCCATTGAAGTGTAGTTGTGCCAGTTTGAAGAGCTGTCTTCCCAGTTCAATACTGTCCTGTCCATACTGGGAACTGATGGCTACAACACTACGCTCCATCTGAGACGCTGCACCTCGCCACTCACCTACACACAGAGAGAGACACAGAGACAGAGAGACAGAGAGAGAGACAGAGAGAGACAGAGAGACAGACAGAGAGACAGACAGAGAGACAGACAGAGAGACAGAGAGAGACAGAGACAGAGAGAGACAGAGACAGAGAGACAGACAGAGAGGTTATGGGATTAATATCATGCCAGATGTATTGTGAACACAATATGCATTTTGTATTCGTGTATCATGAGCTGTACAAATAAGTACCAATCCACTGATATAAATCACTGTCCACAAACAAACACCTTTTGATTTGTATTTGTAAATCGATATATTGCATTAGAATTTTTTTATAACTTCAGATATGCAGGTAATTTCCAAGGGCCTTAAGTAAAATGACTGCCATAAAGATTCGTACATAGGAGAGATATGCGCAAAAAGTTCTCACACAAAGCGATTTGTAGTCGTAGAAAAAAAGTTCTGACACGTAGAAAGCGATTTCTATAAATCGCTGCCATCCTCTCGGGACCTCCTCCCTTTCACCTTGTCGGCTCTGGTATTCGAACCAGCGACCTTTCGGTTACTGTCCCAACGCTCTAACCGCTAGGCTACCTGCTGCCCAACATTAAAACTACTTACCTTACAGCTAATTTCCACTCCATTCATATGCAAATCTGTTTGATTCATACACTGGCTTGTCTGTCTGTCATGGTTTTGTTTTAACGTGCATTCCCTCATCCACACTGAAATAATATCATTCCAGTGGTCCTCTATTATGATGTAATGCATTAGTACTCCCTCTACTGCAATATATCCACTTACAAATGACAACTTGTGGATTGGTACTAATTTCTACAGATCATGAAACAGGAATACAAAATGCATGCAGTGTGTACGATATTGATCCCATAGAGGGGGAACACAGTCACTACAAGAATGACGAGAACGCGCGCACACACACACACACACCACTGTCCTCCTCACCCATAGTGGAATATGCTCTGGCCATGGCATCAGCCAGTTGTCCCTGTAGATAATGAGTTTCTTTCAGGAAGACACCAGCCTGAGACACTGCTCTCTGTAACAACCTGACAGACTGGTCTAGAGTGAGGGAGGAGGGAGGGCAGTGATAGAGGGGGAGGGAGGGTGGTCAGAGGGAGGGGGAGGGAGGGCAGTGATAGAGGGGGAGGGAGAAGGTAAGGTTAGTAGGGCAGTAAGAGTTTCCACCTTGTTTTTCACATAAACAACATTGAACTCATGGGGAGAGCGTTCACATAAACAAGGAAAATGACATTCCAGACATCTCCAATCACAGCCAGGCATGGACCATATAATACGCATGCATTCACACCTGGTCTGTCTGTCTCCAGGAGGTCCACTGCCTGCTCCAGCTGAACCCTGACCTCCTGCAGTCTGAGGTCCAGTTCAGAGCGTGACACACGATGACCACAAGACGACTGCATACACACGCACCACCCAGCTCCGTCCACGCTGCACTGCTGAAACACAGACACAGAAATGTTAATTGATTGATTGATTGATGATGATGATGATGAGATAGTTTGGCACCATCTACTCTGACAGACTCTGGGGATGAATGGCGTTAGACAAATAGAAACATTTACTGAGAAGAAGAAATAAAGATGAGATATACCCACCTTTAGAGGTCCCTTGCACTTCCCACATTGTAGATGTGTGTCTGGTCCTCCGCCCTCTGGCCCCTCCCCCAGACTGCAGGCCTGACAGATACACAGGAAGTGGTACTGCTCCCGTAGGAGGCGCTGACGCTCACACAACACCATTCTGCTGCAGTGGGGACCTGAGAGGGAGGAGGGGATGGGAAGGGGGGTAATTGGTGAGGGGTGGGAGAGAGAGCGAGAGAGGGGAGGGGGAGAGAGAGAGAGAGGGGGCGAGGTTGGGGAAGAGGGAGTAAAACCAGTTGTAAAATAACAACAAGGTGTATAATGTTTAGGAGTCTAAACATTGAAAAAGGAGTTTCAGACACTGAATCAAGAACCAGAAACAGAGGATGAAAGACCGGACGGACGGACAGACAGACAGACAGACAGACAGACAGACAGACAGACAGACAGACAGACAGACAGACACAGACAGACATACAGAGACATACAGGCAGACTGACAGACAGGAGGGGGACAGACAGACAGGACAGACAGACAGGAGGGGGACAGACAGACAGGAGGGGGACAGACAGACAGGAGGGGGACAGACAGACAGAAGGGGGACAGACAGACAGAAGGGGGACAGACAGACAGAAGGGGGACAGACAGACAGAAGGGGGACAGACAGACAGAAGGGGGACAGACAGACAGAAGGGGGACAGACAGACAGACAGGAGGGAGACAGACAGACGTGTCTCTTCTTCACCATAACAGTGGAGGATCTCCTGTCCAGGAGAGATGTCTCTGGATGCTCTGATAGAGACAGCTACTCCAGCTGGCACAGAGACTGGAGGAGAACAGGCCTCAGGACCAGTAGAAACAGGCTCAGTAGAAACCAGTTCATCAGTAGAGCCTAGGTGTAGTTCAGGTGAGCCCAGGTGAGAGGTGTGTGTATAAGAAGTCCTGAAGTTGAGGCTGGTGTTGGGGCAGCAGGAGTGGTTAAGGACACTCAGTGTGGGGAATATTGCTGTGGCAACGCGCAATTCCTGGGTGGACTGCACCGCAGTAAGGTCACCTGTAAGGTCATGGGAAGTTCAAAAGGTAATTCTAAGGTCAGACAGAAAATCTTTTCTCTTTGTGCTTACTGAATATGTCTACCTCCCAAATGGCACCCTACTCCCTACATAGTGTACTTACGTTGGTCGGAGTCCCAGTGCGCTACATAGAGAATAGGGTGCTATTTGGGACACATTCACCAGTCTGTACATAACCTAAACATTCCAAAACTTCTATTCGATCAAATAAGCATCACCTAGAAAATTAGCAATTAAATTCTATGTTGACCAAATTCAACACCCTCTCAGTAACCACACTTTATTCTTGTGCGGACAGATTTGGGGGCGGAGTCAGTTCACCTCTTCCTCTCTGACTGATCGAACATACTAACCAGTGTCTCTGAGCAGGCTCACTGCCTGGGCATTACATCTCAGCTGCAGCATGTGCCTCAGAGCTACACTTCCCAGCAGGCTCAGCTCCGGAGCCCAGCAGTCTCCTTCCTTCTCAGGGGCCTGCAATTGGTTGCTGCACTTCCTACTTTCACAGGCTCTTCCCCTCTCCCAGGACACAGGTGGAGGTCCCGCCTGGTGCAGCCGCAGGTAGAGCGTTGCTATGGTGACAGAGCACAGATAGCGCAGGCTGGCGGCGTGGCCATTCAGGTGAGGCAGGAGGTGGTAGACGCTCAGGTAGGAATCGCCATGGTAATAGGCAGAGGGGTCATTGACCTCAGGTTCAGTTGAAGTAGCATCACTGGACCCAGAATTCTTCTCCTTTGGGCTGATCTTTTCTGTGATTGTCTTAGAACTGGTATTCTTGGAGCTCATTTTCTCTGTGATTGGTTCCCGTGCCTTCAGTACTTCCTTAACTCCCGCCTTTAATGCCACCCTCAGCGCCAGCTGTGACATCACCCCTGCAGACCTCAGCTCGGCTCCGATTGGACACTCCCAGCGATGATGCCACTCCCACGCGCCACTCCGACACCCCTCTGAGCAGTAGCGAGCGTAGCTGCACCCCTCACATGGCACGGGGCACAACGTCTCCCCCAAACACAGATGACAGTGCCTCTCCTCCATCCTAAAAACTCCTCCTGATTTCTCAGTCTCTCCTCTTCCCTCCCTCCCTTTCCCTCCCCTCATCCCTGGTATAAGCACACAGCTGTAAGCCCTGTCCTCCACTATGACCTCTCCGGCCGCGATTCCCTCGTTGGCCACTAAGTGTCGCCCTTTCCCAGGGCTGAAGCACACAGAAACACCAGCGGAAAGACACGATACAAGAGCACTTCCATTCTGCTGCTGCTGGGAGTTTGGGGACTTTAGGTTTGGCTTTGTGGACTTGGTCCTGCTACACACACCCTCTGCCTGGTCTCCTGCCCCCTGTTTGGCGGTGTTCAGCCCCTCTATCCCGTTGGGGAAGTGGTTGAGGCACTGTGAGTGTCTGTCCTGTAGTTTGTGTTTTAGGTGACTTGGGTAGCCATAGTTCAGGGCTCTGTCGATGTCCTCAAGGCACTCCTGAGGAGAAGAAATACATTGGAGGATCTCTGAAGTCGAACAACACAAAGATGGACCAGACGTATTTACACAAAGGAACGGAAGATATAAACTACTGAGATGTGTTCATGTTCACCATGTCTCACTCACCCTGTAGCGCTGTAGGTTGAATAGTGCTGCAGAACGGTTGGCATAGCACATAGAGAGCTGCTCTGAGCTCGGAGACGCATGACACACACCCTGCAGGAGGGGGGGGGGGGGGGGGGGGTAGAGGGGGAGGGAGATGAGTGTTATGGAGAATACACACACACACACACTCACCCGTTAACCGTTACCCGTTACCCGTCACCTGTGAGTAGTGCAGAACAGCAGCAGTGTAGTCTCTGGCTTTAAAGCTGGTGTTTCCCTCCTTCCGGCTTCTGGCAGCTTGCTCAAGGTCCTTCTGGACAGGGTAGTCCTTAGAAATGCCTGACAGAAAGTCAACGTCCTCTTGGCTGAAAGACAGCAAAAGAAAAACAGGCACCTTTATTTGAAGGTGCATACATGACCAGGCCCCCAGAGAGGAGCTATAGGCCAGATGCTCATGCATGCTGCAGCTGGGCTAATGTGATGCTCCGTAACAGGATAGACACTGTTTGGCGTATAACAAAGAATTCGACCAACCTTACATTGGCGATACTATTTTCATTTTAGATTCGGCCAAACATGTATCTTCTAAAAATGTCAGTGTCCAGTTGCAGGTGGTTCGTTTGAATTTAGAAAATGCTCCGTTATTAAAATCAATATTTGTTTTGCTCCTTGACTTTATCCACCATTCTGTCTATTGTAAATCTTCTCTCATTGGCTGAGACAAAGGGGTCCACCCCAAAGTGGACAATGGCATGTGGGCTAATCTTTGGGTGCTGAAATCAGTTTCAGTCCTCCCACACTAGTCGCCACTGAATTCCATCGTAAATCGTGGAGTTGAGTCGGCTAGGAACCACTGAGCTAGAGTACAGTACAAAGATCATTTAGAAGGCTTTTAAACTCTGTGGTACAGTATTATACAGTACAATGTATTGCTTCATGGGTTAACTTCAGTTGTCAGTTAGCTTGCAGTTCAATCAGTCAGTTAGCTAGCTAGCCAATGACCTGCCCTTGATCATGACTCTCAGTTCCATTACATTACACACAGAAGTCATTGGAGGAATGCGTCTTCTGTATGAGGGAGTTTTGTTAAGAGACCCGACAATCAATCTGAACATTAACACACGTGGCTTGCGGAACGGTTTTGGAAGCATAAGGACCTTATCTTCCATATCTGCCAGAAATAATTTGGTGGCACCTTAATTGGGGAGGACGGGCTCATAGTAACGGCTGGAACTGAATTAATGGAATGTTATCGAACACATAAAACACATGTTTGATACCATTCCAGACATTATTATAAGCCGTCTTCCCCTCAGAAGCCTCTGCTACAGTAACTGTATATATATATTTATATTTTTTTTTAAAGGTAGTTTGACACTGATTTAAAGGGCCATATGTTTCGAAAACCATATTGAGAGGATGATTATTGACGCTTCTATACGCTAAAACACAGCGTCGAGATTGTATTTCACGTGTGATAGTCCTAGGCAAAGCTAATGGCTGAACACTCGGGAGAAGGGTCCGTTAGAAGGGATCCAATTAACCCTTTCCTAACTTTAACCTAATTATCCTAACCTGCTGCATAAATTATAACCTTTCACGAAACTGGATTCCTTCTAGCCAAGTGGCGCAGTGGTTTAAGACACTGCATCTCATTGCTAGAGGCGTCACTACAGACAACCTGGTTCGAATCCAGACTGTATCACAACCAGCCGTGATTGAGAGTCCCATAGTGCGGCGCACAATTGACCCAGCATCGTCCAGGTTTGGCCGGTGTAGGCCGTCATTGTAAATAAGAATTTGTTCTTAACTGACATGCCTAGTTAAAAAAAAGGTTAAAAATAATGATAATACATTAAATGACCTGGAAGACATACTGTATGCTAGAGAGATGTGCATGTAACGTTCAGGCTACTCACAGTATTTGAGACAAGCCAAAATCAAAGACCTCATCGATGTCCAACAGGGACGAGAAGCATTTCTTCTCATCACCAGTGAGTCGGCTCCATTTCTGTTCAACATGCTGTTGCCACTCGACACACGGCAAGTCCATTCTGTGAAGCTAACGTTGCACTGTAGATGGAGAGAAACTCATGTGCGCTTCGGTGGTGTTTTTAGAAACTGTGTATCCATTTCGGTTGCACAGACTGACCTCGATGTAAATATTTAGTAAGGCGCAGTTCCAGTAGCGTCTCTTCTACTGCAGTCAACTACAATCCGGAAGTCGCGATGTGATGACGTCACCGAAATAGAAAGGCCTCTCGCGGATTCTGCACACCGTGCCACACGCAAGGGATAATGTCTATGGTCAACACTAGTTTTTCATGCAAAAAGCTTAAAAAGTCCTCCGTTTACTTGAACACAATAGGCCTACCACAACATGTATTGTAGTGTGCCTGTTTGAAATATGATCCTACCCTCCCATTTTCATGCAATGAGGTTAGGAGGTAATGACACTTATTGTTGAGTTCTAGTGGTTATTTGTTTAACGGATTGGCTGCCGACTTGCCTTTGCTATTGATACTGAGATTTCTGCGCATCTATGTAAAACATTTTTTTACGTAGCTGCTGCCCACTCTGCTCATTGATGTTGTAACACTAAAGATATGATCAACATGTTAACTACGCATTCCATGCCTCAAGAGAGATTTTATTTTTTTCATGTTGTAGCCTATAAAACACACATGATCGACATGTTCCTACAAACGTTGTTGTCTGTTTGTGTATTCAAACTATGCACACACACACACACACACACACGCACACACACACACGCACGCACGCACGCACGCACCCACGCACACACACACACACACACACACACACACATTGAGGATAACACACACACACACACACACACACACACACACACACATTGAGGATAACACACACACAGGGAGGATAACACACACACACACACAAACACACACACACACATTGAGGATAACACACACACAAACACACGCACACACAGGGAGGATAACACACACACAAACACACACAGGGAGGATAACACGCACACACAGGGAGGATAACACACACACAAACACACACAGGGAGGATAACACATACACACAGGGAGGATAACACATACACACAGGGAGGATAACACATACACACAGGGAGGATAACACATATACACAGGGAGGATAACACATACACACAGGGAGGATAACACATATACACAGGGAGGATAACACATACACACAGGGAGGATAACACATACACACAGGGAGGATAACACATATACACAGGGAGGATAACACATACACACAGGGAGGATAACACATATACACAGGGAGGATAACACATACACACAGGGAGGATAACACATATACACAGGGAGGATAACACATACACACAGGGAGGATAACACACACTGACTCACACAGACAGAATACACAAGCATCAAAGGTGATAAGTCACATTGTGGGGAGAGGAGGTTGAGGGATCAACATCCCCACTGGACAAAAAGTAGCTAATGGAGAATGCAGAGGTACATTTTTTGCTTAATCTACCACTAAAACCACGGTAAAGGTTTTCCCTGCAAGCGTTGCCTTCAAATCGCGACGTTCTGAGATGTCCACCTACAAGCTACAGAAAGAGTTAAAAAAATGTCAGGCTCGCCCCACTTCCCAATGTCATGATTTGTTGGGCGAGTTGTCTGTCCCCAGATAAAAATAATCCTGCAATGTCCAAAGGAATCGGACACCCTCCCCAGACCTCGTGCTGTTGCTCTAGGTCTGGGATTTCCGAGACTACAAGCATTCACTAGCTAACAGGAGACTACTAGCATTCACTAGCTAACAGGAGACTACTAGCATTCACTGGCTAACAGGAGACTACTAGCATTCACTAGCTAACAGGAGACTACTAGCATTCACTAGCTAACAGGAGACTACTAGCATTCACTGGCTAACAGGAGACTACTAGCATTCACTAGCTAACAGGAGACTACTAGCATTCACTAGCTAATAGGAGACTACTAGCATTCACTGGCTAACAGGAGACTACTAGCATTCACTAGCTAACAGGAGACTACTAGCATTCACTAGCTAACAGGAGACCACTAGCTATCTCTAGCTAACAGGTGACTACTAGCATTCACTAGCTAACTGGAGACTACTAGCATTCACTAGCTAACTGGAGACTACTTGCATTCACTAGCTAACTGGAGACTACTAGCCTTCACTAGCTAACTGGAGACTACTAGCATTCACTAGCTAACTGGAGACTACTAGCATTCACTAGCTAACAAGAGACTACTAGCATTCACTAGTGTCATGACGCTAGCCCTTTTCTCCCTGGACATGCAGTATGGGAGAGAGAGTGTCACAGTAGAACAAAGGATCTTCTCCCGCCAATACTACTACATCCCGGAATTTGAGAATTGAAAATGTGGGAAAAAGTCGGTGGAGAAGCCAGCTACGACCCTGTCGACTTTGCATAATCTTTGTGACATCATGAAAGACAGTGCAGCCACATTACCCTAACTCTGTTTATACAGGTTCCTCAGTTATGAGGCTTGAATCTGAATGATGTATAAAAGGCTCCAACTAAGTTTAAGAATACTTTTGAAAAGATAACAATGTGATTAAGTCCTTCCTAACCTACTGCATTTTGCACTACATTTGCACACTCTGTATATAGATTCTCTATTGTGTTATTGACTGTACGTTTTTTTATTCTCATGTGTAACTCTGTGTTGTTTTTTGTCGCACTGCTTTGCTTTGTCTTGGCCAGGTCGCAGTTGTAAATGAGAACTTGCTATCAACTGGCCTACCTGGTTAAATATTTTTTTTTTTTTTTTTTTTTTTTTTTATCTTCTAAAATGAAAATTGTTTATTTTATGGTAACTTGTGCCCAGTCAGTGGCCACGCCCAAGTGAACAGACATTGGTTGGAAATTCAGAACCAACCCCTTTTCTACTCAAGTATAAAAGCCCCCGTGACAAAAGTCATTCCAGTTCCAAAGAACGTGAGGACTAGCGCTGCACTTTTAAAATGGCGAATTCCAACTACAACTCTACAGTCCAGAAAACGTGAGCGCTTGCTCCACAAGTTTGAAATGGTATGAACTCTGAACTTTGAACTATTGATCACGGCTATTAGACTATTTAATACCTCACCGGGGTGCCGTGCCGTCGGCAACATAGACTTGGAACTGTTGGGGTGTCAGGACCGAGTTTAACAATTATGCATCCATCCGTGAGTAACTCTGGTCTGTTATCACTCATTCACTCAGGACTTATTTATTCATTCAGGTCTGTATATACATATTCATGTACAGTTGTTATATCATATCATGTGCAATATTGTAAGTAATTCTTGGACTGAACTTACGTAGTCATTCACTCAGGAATGCATATTAGTATCCTGTCAGTTGTATCTTTTTTCATTGCTTTTAGTATATCGAATGTGCAATGCGTGCATTTATCTGTAATTAAACCCTGCTGTATTTTAAGGGAATTACTATTATTACCCTAAATTATATCATACACACATTTAGCTATTTAAGTATCTCTTCCTGTCATTTACCTGTACAGTTAACGTAACCATGCAAATATTCACTTACCTGTACATTTAACCAGTCTGTATATTAAGTAAACTATTATTACCCTCACTGATATCATACCCACTTTTAGCTATTTAAGTATTTCTCTGCCATCGACCTGTATAGTATAGATAACCATGCAAATACTCCTTATTTATCTATATCAACTTGCAATATATTATCATTTTTATCATTTTTTTTCACCTAACACTCTGTAACAATGTATAGTGTACATATTCAGCCATCCAGCCATACTATGCAATGTCTTTTTATAGCTTTTTTGCACTCCAGTATTTTTATACTTCTATGTATCGTGTATCTGTCTTTTGTGTATTTTCGTTCTTGCATTTTGCACCTGCCCTGTGTTTTTTTTTTGTAGCTGCTTGACAAAGACATTTCCCCTCGGGGATCAATAAAGTATCTATCTATCTATCTATCTATCTATCTATCTATCTATCTATCTATCTATCTATCTATCTATCTATCTATCTATCTATCTATCTATCTATCTATCTATCTATCTATCTATCTATCTATCTATCTATCTATCTATCTATCTACTAAAGAAGAATTGATACATCCTAGATGTCGCGTTACCAGTCTGCAGCTGGAAATGTATGTATGGATGATTCATCAGCAAGTTAGGGTTTGTGCAGACCAGGAATTACGACGTTCAAATGGGACTGACCGAGGTAAAATCCATTAAATAAACAACTGTCATTATTTTCAGGAATTAGTAGCTCTGTAACTCTGCCCCGACTTCCTAGTTAATTAATGTTTACATGATTAGTTTAATCACGAAATAATTAAACCTAGAGAATTGATTTGATAATATAACAGTCTTAACTTTTAATGATAGTCAAACACATGACACTAGATAACAGAAGAAAAATAACCTATAACACATAAATGTATCCTAGCCATTCATGCATATGCTCCTTAAAAATGTTTTTATCAAACTAAAGCTGAATAAAAACTAGTGGCTCAAGTTGGAAAACTAACTGAAACTCAACAGAATTTTGAATAAAAAGGAAAAAACAAATAGAAATAAAAACGAATCTTAAACAAAACAACGTTAATAACCTGGTCTCTTCGTCTGTCTGTGTGTTTCTCCATCTCCTGCCTCTCTCTCTCTTGTCTCAGTCTTTAGTGCTTTAATCTTGGTCTCATCATTTCCTGGTCAATACAGCGTGTCATCCCCACGTTCAAAGAACCCAAAACAGCTGTGAGGAGGAGGGTTTATTCTCCAGGTCTTTAACCGTTTTCCAGAATTTCTTGGGGTTAGACCCACAGAGAGAAAACTGCTCCTTAAAGTAACTAACTTTGGCCTTCCGGATAGCCTGAGCGCACTTATTTCTCGTTTGCCTGAACGAGATCCAGTCAGCCTGAGTAAGCGTGTGCCGAGCCTTTCACCAAATTCAATTCTTGAGGTGGAGTAACTCTGCAAGATCACGGTCGAACCAGGGGCTGAACCAGGTCTCAGTTCCAGAATCTCAGGACTATTTACCTGGAAAAATGAAGAATTAATCTTTCCAGGTAAATATTGTCAAAAAATTAGGTTGTAGGTTTGAAGTTTTGATCTGGAGTGAAGGTTATGTTGTGGAGGGTTCCATCCTGTATCTGTCCCTGCCGAAAAATGTAAGTTTATCTAACTCCAAAACTATCTTATTGTAAAAAACATGTTGAAAAATGCAAGAACTCACATGCAGCTGTGTCTCTCTAAGCAGAGGGAGGAGCAAAAAGAAGAGCTGTGTATCTCTATGCAGAGGGAGGAGCAAAAAGAAGAGCTGTGTCTCTAAGCAGAGGGAGGAGCTAAAAGAAGAGCTGTGTCTCTAAGCAGAGGGAGGAGCTAAAAGAAGAGCTGTGTCTCTCTAAGCAGAGGGAGAAGCTAAAAGAAGAGCTGTGTCTCTCTAAGCAGAGGGAGAAGCTAAAAGAAGAGCTGTGTCTCTCTAAGCAGAGGGATAAGCTAAAAGAAGAGCTGTGTCTCTCTAAGCAGAGGGAGAAGCAAAAAGAAGAGCTAAATTTCATGTTGATCCTAAGACAAGAAGGTTCTTTTACCATAATGTTGATTTAAGTTAAACACATTTATCTTAATGGTTGCTATATCTTAATGGTTGCTATATCTAAATGGTTGCTATATCTTAATGGTTGCTATATCTAAATGGTTGCTATATCTTAATGGTTGCTATATCTAAATGGTTGCTATATCTTAATGGTTGCTATATCTTAATGGTTGCTATATCTTAATGGTTGCTATATCTAAATGGTTGCTATATCTTAATGGTTGCTATATCTTAATGGTTGCTATATCTTAATGGTTGCTATATCTTAATGGTTGCTATATCTTAATGGTTGCTATATGGAAAGATTGTAAATCATCTTTCATTTCCCAACAATGCTAAGAACCCAAAGAGCTGTTCAGTGTTTGAGTTAGATACTAGGCTACCACAGTACCACAATGACTGGAGGTTAGAGAAAACAATGAGCCTATCGTTCTCATGTCACTGAGGAACATTCTCAGGGCAGGGAGGGAGGGAAATGTTTGTTGAAAAAGAAATTGCCAAAACTTTGACGAATATTTTGCCATTTTGTGTTTGATTCCATGACAAGATTGTCGTGAATTGTATTCACTTACCAACCATGCCATCAATAACCAAAATGTAAATTTGGTAGAAGCATGAAGACTCGTTGATGCAGTTCTGTGACTTTATGCTGCAGTACTGACAGACACCACAAGGGTCAGAGTATAGTGTCTCGTATCTGGCACTGATATACAATTTTTCTCGTGTGTGTGTGTGTGTGTGTGTGTGTGTGTGTGTGTGTGTGTGTGTGTGTGTGTGTGTGTGTGTGTGTGTGTGTGTGTGTGTGTGTGTGTGTGTGTGTGTGTGTGTGTGTGTGTGTGTGAAGAGGGCAAGGACTCAGTGTTCTTTCTTAGTGGAAGGTTCCACATGTTAGAGTGTTGCTATCATCATGATTACTTCCAGATGAGAACCTGAATCCGTCCTCTCTTTTTCCCTCCCTGCTTTCTCTCTCACTCTTTCTCTCTCTCTCTCACTCTCTTTCTCTCTCTCTCTCTCTCTCTCTCTCTCTCTCTCTCTCTGTCTCTCTCTCTCTCTCTCTCTCTCTCTCCTCCTGTCTCTCTCTCTCTCTCCCTCTCTCTTCCTACTCTGACCCTGTCTCTCTATCTCTCTCCCCAACTCTCCCACTCCCTCCACTTCTCCCTCTCCCTCCACCTCTCCCCCTCCCTCCCATCTTTCTCTCCCTCTCCCTCCACCTCTCCCCCTCCCTCCCATCTTTCTCTCCCCAACTCTCCCACTCCCTCCACTTCTCCCTCTCCCTCCACCTCCCTCCCATCTTTCTCTCCCTCCACCTCTCCCCCTCCCTCCACCTCCCTCCCATCTTTCTCTCCCTCTCCACCTCTCCCCCTCCCTCCCATCTTTCTCTCCCCCTCCCTCCACCCCTCCCCTCCCTCCTCTGACCCTGGGCTGTGTAGTTATGTGCGTCATGTCTGCCACATGTATGATGATGCAATACAGGAATGTAAATGTTTTTGCTTTGGTATTCTGTTTTTTTTTTTGATGAACTGTGTGTGTGTGTGTGTGTGTGTGTGTGTGTGTGTGTGATTCTCAACATTCTATATTGTTACGTCCCTCTTGCTCTCCCTGTTTCCTTCTGTGTTCTGACTCTGACTCTGAGTTTGGACACAGGTGGCGCTGATTGGGTCGTTAGCTGACAAGGGGCACCTGGGTTGATTCAGGTGTTGATATAAATCCCATTGTTCAGACCTGACTGTCGCTCTCTCAGCCTGCACCCTGTTTTTGTGGTTTGTATTATTTTTGGGTCTAGATGCACCATTCAACACTTACACCTTATATTCATTCCACTTGCATCCAAACACCACCACTACACTCTTCATGTCCACTTTCACACCTCACAGTTATTATTGTTTGTTTAGTTTTGTTTTTGTTTAGTTATTTAATAAATATCTGTTACACCCTTAACTCTGTCAACGTGTGGACTCCCTTGTTTGTCACTCTCTATGAGCCGGGTTGTGACAATATGTTTTCAGTTCACTACTGTGATTTTATTGAGATTCCATGTTCCAAACATGCTGCTCACCGTATGTCTTCTGTAAAGGGACAAGAGAGAGCCATGATAACATGCTGCTCACTGTATGTCTTCTGTAGAGGGACAAGAGAGAGCCATGATAACATGCTGCTCACCGTATGTCTTCTGTAGAGGGACAAGAGAGAGCCATGATAACATGCTGCTGACCGTATGTCTTCTGTAGAGGGACAAGAGAGAGCCATGATAACATGTCGTCTTATTTAAAATGATGATGGAGAACAAGCTACAGTATGAAGGAAGAACACCTGGGGTTTTGGTGCAGGTACAGCCAACTAGCACAAACATGATATTGTGATATTGTCAAAATGATACAATATATCGTCAAAACTGTATCAGTTTTTATCACTAGTTTTGAGTCTTTATAGTGTGTTTTTGTGGTTGTGAATACATCAGATTAAATGTTATTGGTCGCATACACATGTGGGTGTTTATGGATTTATTTTGGTGTGTGTTTGGCTGTGTTTACAGAGGCAGTCCAGAATCCCAGAAATGTCCCATAGTCCCAAAAAGTATATTTCTCTCAAATGTTGTGCACAAATGTGTTTACATACCTGTTATTGAAAATGTTTCCTTTGTGGCATATGAATAAGCTTATTAAACACCATGATCATTACCAGGGTTGGGTAGGTTTCTTTCTAAATGTAATCTGTTACAGTTACTAGTTACCTGTCCAAAATTGGAATCAGGAAACTTAACTTTTGGATTACCCAAACTCAGTAACATAATCTGATTACATTCCATTACTTTTAGATGACTTTCCCCTTAAGAGGCTTTAGAAGAAGACAAAATGTATGTTACCAATAGAACATCTATTGCAGGATAAATCAAAGTTTACATAGCTGACCATATATGGATGTTACAGGTTACTTTATGGGTTGGTTATGGAGGCTTCTTCTAACCCATCACTTTATACTACATATAATAATACAATTAAATTATATCTTTACATTAAAAACAAGTCTATCAGAATTCCAGTCATTCCAATAAATGTTATACCCCTTGATCTTCAACAATAGGTCTTGGAAATATGGAAGCATAGATTAGCCAAATAGTTTTACCTGAGCATGACCCCAAAACTAAGGACTTATTATCCAGCCCTACGCTGGTGTTTATGATGTTGTTGTCATGGAGGACTGATTGGACTCATTGATTCCAGTTGAAAAATAAATGCTGCTCTCATGGAATGGCATGCTTTGTGCACTACTGAAAAGTGTTATTTACATGTGAAAAATGAATGCCATATGCTGCCTTTACTACAGGCCTATTGTTTACCTTTTTGTTGGTGACACTTTGATATCTTAAAGGGCAAATCCACAGATTAAACAATAACAAAAAGGACGCCCCGCCTGTTAAAAGCTGAGGGACAGGCCTGGAGACATTTAACCGCTCTAAGATTAACAGACAGAGCTATGGACTGACCCTCCATGATATCAACATTAACATTGGAGAAAAAACAAGCTTATATATATATATATATACACACACAGTTGAAGTCGGAAGTTTGCAAGCCTCTCCCTTTTTCCTCCAAACATAACGATGGTCATTATGGCCAAACAGTTCTATTTTTGTTTCATCAGACCAGAGGACATTTCTCCAAAAAGTACGATCTTTGTCCCCATGTGCAGTTGCAAACCGTAGTCTGGATTTTTTTGTTGCGGTTTTGGAGCAGTGGCTTCTTCCTTAGTCACGTTTGGGTGTAGAGAGAGACCAAGGAGCAGCGCAGCGATAGTTCGACATTGTTTATTAAATGATAAAACAACAAATGTTACGAACTATATAAACAAAAGGCAATGAACAAGAACGTAAAACACTACTTTACCCGTGACTGGAGGAATAACGACACACACAAAGGTGTAGGACATACAAACATATATAGGATCCCTAATTAGAGACAATGCGGTGCAGCTGCCTCTAATTAGGGATCCAACCCAAAACCCACACAGAACCAGAAAGAATAGAAACTGTCAGACTCTGACCATAGCTACATAGAGAAGCAAAATAGGCTTCTCTATGGCCAGAGCCTGACAGTACCCCCCCCCCCCCCAAGGCGCGGACTCCCGGACGCCAACTACACACACACAACTACATGGGGGGGTCAGGGAGGGAAGATTAGCTCGCCGGTGGCGGTTCTGGCTCCGGCGAAGTTGAGAGTCTCCTCCCATGCACCTTTCTTATGCCCGGCCATGGAGCTGGGAAATTTACCGGGCCAGGATTGGGCACCGGTGGGGCAAACGGCTCCGGCCATGTAGCGGGGCAAACAACCGGGCCTGGACTGGGCACCGGTGGGGCAACCGGCTCCGGCCATGGAGCTGGGACAACAACCGGGCTCGGACTGGGCACCGGTGGGGTAAACGGCTCCGGCCAAGGAGCGTGGAAAACAACCGGACCCGGACTGGGCACCGGTGGGGTAAACGGCTCTGGCCAAGGAGCGTGGAAAACAACCGGACCCGGACTGGGCACCGGTGGGGTAAACGGCTCTGGCCAAGGAGCGTGGAAAACAACCGGACCCGGACTGGGCACCGGTGGGGTAAATGGCTCTGGCCATGGAGCGGGGCAAACAACCGGGCCTGGACTGGGCACCGGTGGGGCAACCGGCTCCGGCCATGGAGCTGGGAAAACAACCAAGCCTGGACTGGGCACCGGTGGGGCGGACTGCTGAGGCACTGGAGCGGAACAGACGGCTGGACCCGGATTGGGTACCGGTGGAGCGGACTGCTCTGGCACTGGAGTGGAGCAGACGACCTTCGCTGGAGGTTTCGGGCTACAGACCTTCACAGGGGGTTCCGGGCTACGGACCTTCGCTGGAGGTTCTGGGCTACGGACCTTTGCTGGAGGTTCCGGGCTACGGACCTTCGCTGGAGGTTCCAGGCTGCGGACCTTCACTGGAGGTTCCGGGCTGCGGACCTTCGCTGGAGGCTCAGGGTTGTTGACCTTCGCTTGACCTTCTCTGTCCCATAGCCTCAGCACTAGTGCCCGTCGGCGCTCAAAGTCTTTCTCCTCCTCTATCTCCCGTAGGAATGGGTCCTTCTGCTTCTCCCGATCCTGAATCGTGGGCAGACAAAGTGGTGTGCGATCCCCTTCCTTCCGCCTCTCCGGGCTCTAGCTGTCTGTCTTTCTCTCTCTCTCTTGCTCTGTCTGCTTGTCTGCCTCTGTCTGACTAGCTCTCTCTCTGTCTGCCTCTATGTCTGACTTGATGTCTGTCTCTCTAACTCTCTCGTGCTCTCCCTCTTTCTCTATCTCTCTCTCTCTCTCTCTGTCTGCCTGTCTGTAGTTATTTTCTCTATATTTTCCACCACCTGTCCTCCCCTGTGTCCCTTCTGTCCCTCCTAGACCTTAGCATACACACACATACACACACACATGGTTTTGATAACAAGAAGATGGATGTAGAGATGGAGAGAGAGGGATGGAGAGAGAGGGATGGAGAGAGAGGGATGAGAGAGAGGGATGGAGAGAGAGGGATGGAGAGATGGGAGAGAGAGGGATGGAGAGAGAGGGATGGAGAGATGAGGGAGAGGGATGGAGGGATGGAGAGAGAGGGATGGAGAGAGAGGGATGGAGGGATGGAGAGATGAGAGAGAGGGATGGAGAGAGAGGGATGGAGAGAGAGGGATGGAGGGATGGAGAGATGAGAGAGAGGGATGGAGAGAGAGGGATGGAGAGATGAGAGAGAGGGATGGAGAGATGGAGAGATGATAGAGAGGGAGAGGGATGGAGAGAGAGGGATGAGAGAGAGGGATGGAGAGATGGAGGGATGGAGAGAGAGGGATGAGAGAGAGGGATGGAGAGATGGAGGGATGGAGGGATGGAGAGAGAGGGACACTGAGAAACAGAGAGTCAGTGTTGCCAGTTAGTTTTCCAACAGAGCTGTGACTCTCTGCTCTGGAATCTGTTCCTCCACTGTTGCACAACAACCGAGGAATAACAGAGGTTCCTCCCTTTCTTTCTCTCAGATTCTGAAAGCAGTATGTTTGGGGGGATGGAGAAGTCAGGAGGTGTGTCAGACCGACACGCTGTATTTTGATTCTAGAAGCCTTGTTGTCACAGGATACGCTATAGAGGGAGGGGTCACAGAGAGTGTGTATATAAAAAAGGTCCTTCAACTACAAACTGCCTGGTCACTAAAGACTCTTACCAGGATACCAGCCAGGTATTATTACTACTGCTACCAATACAGACTGCTGCTACCAATACAGACTGTTACTATTACTACTGCTACCAATACAGACTGTTACTATTACTACTGCTACCAATACAGACTGCTGCTACCAATACAGACTATTACTATTACTACTGCTACCAATACAGACTACTACTGTTACTACTGCTACCAATACAGACTACTACTGTTACTACTGCTACCAATACAGACTACTACTGTTACTACTGCTACCAATACAGACTATTACTATTACTACTGCTACCAATACAGACTACTACTGTTACTACTGCTACCAATACAGACTACTACTGTTACTACTGCTACCAATACAGACTATTACTATTACTACTGCTACCAATACAGACTACTACTGTTACTACTGCTACCAATACAGACTACTACTGTTACTACTGCTACCAATACAGACTACTACTGTTACTACTGCTACCAATACAGACTACTACTGTTACTACTGCTACCAATACAGACTACTACTGTTACTACTGCTACCAATACAGACTACTACTATGTACTAATACCAGACTGCCTCAGAACCTGTGTGGATTTGATCTCCCGAAACAAAGCAACATTTCATTTTCAACACGTCATCTTCTCCTCAGCTCTCTGCTACCACCTTCATCATCATCATCATCACCACCATTTTAATCATCATCATCATCATTTTGTGAGCTGGTACAGTTGGAATGAGATTTGTTTTGATTTTTGGCACAAGGTGGAATCAATCTGAGCATGACTTTACATTGGTGTGTGTGTTCCTGAATGCCAGTGTGTGTGTGTGTGTGTGTGTGTGTGTGTGTGTGTGTGTGTGTGTGTGTGTGTGTGTGTGTGTGTGATTGTGTGTGTGTTATTGTATATATATATATATATATATATATATATATATATATATATATGTGTGTGTGTCTGTGTGTCTGTCTCTGTCTGTGTCTGTGTCTCTGTCTGTGTGTGTGTCTGTGTGTGTGTCTGTGTCTGTCTGTGTCTGTGTGTGTGTGTCTGTGTCTGTGTGTGTTCTGTCTGGCTCAGTTCTAATGAAAGGCCAGATGTGACTTAATCGTCAGACACATCAAACAAAGATGGAGGGGGTGATGAAAATGAAGGGAGAGAGGAGGTGATGAAAATGAAGGGAGAGAGGAGGTGATGAAAATGAAGGGAGAGAGGAGGTGATGAAAATGAAGGGAGAGAGGAGGTGATGAAAATGAAGGGAGAGAGGAGGTGATGAAAATGAAGGGAGAGAGGAGGTGATGAAGGGAGAGAGGGGGTGATGAAGGGAGAGAGGGGGTGATGAAGGGAGAGAGGGGGTGATGAAGGGAGAGAGGAGGTGATGAAGGGAGAGAGGAGGTGATGAAAATGAAGGGAGAGAGGAGGTGATGAAAATGAAGGGAGAGAGGAGGTGATGAAAATGAAGGGAGAGAGGAGGTGATGAAGGGAGAGAGGAGGTGATGAAGGGAGAGAGGAGGTGATGAAGGGAGAGAGGAGGTGATGAAGGGAGAGAGGAGGTGATGAAAATGAAGGGAGAGAGGAGGTGATGAAAATGAAGGGAGAGAGGAGGTGATGAAAATGAAGGGAGAGAGGAGGTGATGAAGGGAGAGAGGAGGTGATGAAAATGAAGGGAGAGAGGAGGTGATGAAAATGAAGGGAGAGAGGAGGTGATGAAGGGAGAGAGGAGGTGATGAAGGGAGAGAGGAGGTGATGAAGGGGGAGAGGAGGTGATGAAGGGAGAGAGGAGGTGATGAAGGGAGAGAGGAGGTGATGAAGGGGGAGAGGAGGTGATGAAGGGAGAGAGGGGGTGATGAAGGGAGAGAGGAGGTGATGAAGGGAGAGAGGAGGTGATGAAAATGAAGGGAGAGAGGAGGTGATGAAAATGAAGGGAGAGAGGAGGTGATGAAGGGAGAGAGGAGGTGATGAAGGGAGAGAGGAGGTGATGAAGGGGGAGAGGAGGTGATGAAGGGAGAGAGGGGGTGATGAAGGGAGAGAGGAGGTGATGAAGGGAGAGAGGAGGTGATGAAAATGAAGGGAGAGAGGAGGTGATGAAAATGAAGGGAGAGAGGAGGTGATGAAGGGAGAGAGGAGGTGATGAAGGGAGAGAGGAGGTGATGAAGGGGGAGAGGAGGTGATGAAGGGAGAGAGGAGGTGATGAAGGGGGAGAGGAGGTGATGAAGGGAGAGAGGGGGTGATGAAGGGAAGAGGTGTCAGAGCATGGATCAGGTCACTGTGCTCCTTCAGCTGAATGCCACCAGCTGTGTGATTGGACATTCTGTGTATGTTGTTCCTCTATGACCATATTGGTGGGATTTGTGTTATTCTCTCTCTCTTCTCTCCTCCTCCCCTCTCTCTCTCTCTCTCTTCTCTCCTCCTCCTCCTCTCTCTCTCTCTCCTCCTCCTCCTCCTCTCTCTCTCTTCTCTCCTCCTCCCCTCTCTCTCTCTCTCTCTCTTCTCTCCTCCTCCTCTCTCTCTCTCTTCTCTCCTCCTCCTCCTCCTCCTCTCTCTCTCTCTCTCTCTCTCTCTCTCTCTCTCCTCTCCATGGTTTTCCTGTTTATGTGGACACTGTGTACTGTGGTTCAAGCCAAAATCTTCATTACTTCTCCCTGTCTGTCATTCTCCGACAATGCTCTCTATTTATCTCTTCCTCCTCCCTCTCTTTCATCCTCTCCCTCTCCCTGACTCTTCCTCTCTCTCTCTATCTCTAGGTCAGCGGAAGTGGTATGATGTGGAGGGCAGGTCACATGACTGCTGTATGATATCATCGGCGGGTGTCCGTGTTATTGGGCTGAGGGGCCACAGCCGGGGTGCTGGCAGACAGATCTTTATTGGGCTGAGGGGCCACAGCCGGGGTGCTGGCAGACAGATCTTTATTGGGCTGAGGGGCCACAGCCGGGGTGCTGGCAGACAGATCTTTATTGGGCTGAGGGGCCACAGCCGGGGTGCTGGCAGACAGATCTTTATTGGGCTGAGGGGCCACAGCCGGGGTGCTGGCAGACAGATCTTTGGTTTGGCCTGTCTGACTCTGACACATCTGACTGGGGTAAGTATTAGTCATCACCTGGATGGGATGGAGGGAAGAATGGAAGGGATGAATGGGTGAAAGGATGGAAGAAGGCTTGGTAGGAGAGATGGAGGGAGGGGTGGAAGAAGGGATGAAGGGATGGAGGGAAGAGGGATGGATGTAGGGATGGAGGGGTGGAGGGAAGAGGGTTAGATGGAGGGATGGAGGGGTGGATGAATGGAGGGGGGGTGGATGAATGGAGGGAGGGGTGGAGGGAGGGGTGGATGAATAGAGGGAGGGTTGGATGAATGGAGGGAGGGTTGGAGGGAGGGGTGGAGGGAGGGGTGGATGAATGGAGGGAGGGAGGGGTGGATGAATGGAGGGAGGGAGGGGTGGATGAATGGAGGGAGGGGTGGATGAATGGAGGGAGGGGTGGAGGGAGGGGTGGATGAATGGAGGGAGGGGTGGAGGGAGGGGTGGATGAATGGAGGGAGGGGTGGAGGGAGGGGTGGATGAATGGAGGGAGGGGTGGATGGAGGGGTGGATGAATGGAGGGAGGGTTGGAGGGAGGGGTGGAGGGAGGGGTGGATGAATGGAGGGAGGGGTGGATGAATGGAGGGAGGGTTGGAGGGAGGGGTGGAGGGAGGGGTGGATGAATGGAGGGAGGGAGGGGTGGATGAATGGAGGGAGGGAGGGGTGGATGAATGGAGGGAGGGGTGGATGAATGGAGGGAGGGGTGGAGGGAGGGGTGGATGAATGGAGGGAGGGGTGGAGGGAGGGGTGGATGAATGGAGGGAGGGGTGGATGGAGGGGTGGATGAATGGAGGGAGGGTTGGAGGGAGGGGTGGAGGGAGGGGTGGATGAATGGAGGGAGGGAGGGAGGGGTGGATGAATGGAGGGAGGGGTGGATGAATGGAGAGAGGGGTGGATGAATGGAGGGAGGGAGGGGTGGATGAATGGAGGGAGGGAGGGGTGGATGAATGGAGGGAGGGGTGGATGAATGGAGGGAGGGAGGGAGGGGTGGATGAATGGAGGGAGGGGTGGAGGGAGGGGTGGATGAATGGAGTGAGGGGTGGATGGAGGGGTGGATGAATGGAGGGAGGGAGGGAGGGGTGGATGAATGGAGGGAGGGAGGGGTGGATGAATGGAGGGAGGGGTGGAGGGAGGGGTGGAGGGAGGGGTGGATGAATGGAGGGAGGGGTGGATGAATGGAGGGAGGGAGGGGTGGATGAATGGAGGGAGGGAGGGGTGGATGAATGGAGGGAGGGGTGGATGAATGGAGGGAGGGAGGGAGGGGTGGATGAATGGAGGGAGGGGTGGAGGGAGGGGTGGATGAATGGAGGGAGGGGTGGATGGAGGGGTGGATGAATGGAGGGAGGGAGGGAGGGGTGGATGAATGGAGGGAGGGAGGGGTGGATGAATGGAGGGAGGGGTGGAGGGAGGGGTGGAGGGAGGGGTGGATGAATGGAGGGAGGGAGGGGTGGATGAATGGACGGAGGGAGGGGTGGATGAATGGAGGGAGGGGTGGATGAATGGAGGGAGGGAGGGGTGGAGGGATGGGTGGATGAATAGAGGGAGGGGTGGATGAATGGAGGGAGGGAGGGGTGGATGAATGGAGGGAGGGAGGGGTGGATGAATGGAGGGAGGGGTGGATGAATGGAGGGAGGGAGGGGTGGATGAATGGAGGGAGGGAGGGGTGGATGAATGGAGGGAGGGAGGGGTGGATGAATGGAGGGAGGGGTGGATGAATGGAGGGAGGGAGGGGTGGAGGGAGGGGTGGATGAATAGAGGGAGGGGTGGATGAATGGAGGGAGGGGTGGAGGGAGGGGTGGATGAATGGAGGGAGGGGTGGATGAATGGAGGGAGGGTTGGATGAATGGAGGGAGGGGTGGATGAATGGAGGGAGGGGTGGATGAATGGAGGGAGGGAGGGGTGGAGGGAGGGGTGGATGAATAGAGGGAGGGGTGGATGAATGGAGGGAGGGGTGGAGGGAGGGGTGGATGAATGGAGGGAGGGGTGGATGAATGGAGGGAGGGGTGGATGAATAGAGGGAGGGGTGGAGGGAGGGGTGGATGAATAGAGGGAGGGGTGGATGAATGGAGGGAGGGGTGGATGAATGGAGGGAGGGGTGGAGGGAGGGGTGGATGAATAGAGGGAGGGGTGGAGGGAGGGGTGGATAGGAAAGAGGGACCGAGGGAAGTGGGATGGCTGACATGTCACATGTTTAATAATGACTGTTTTAATCCAATCACTGTAGTTTACAGAAGCATTACTGTGTTGTCTTTCTCCGCTCTCTCTCAGCCTTGAACAGTAAGAGTTTATGTGCTGTGTTCTCAATCAGCACGTAGGCTCTTACTGTACACGGATGAGAGGAAACACGTCTCCTATCGATCTGGTACCTAACTACATGGTAACTCTTGATGTAAAATAAAAGCTTCATGTCAAATGTGACCCAGATATTTGCAACACATGCCATTCACAAAAACCAGCAGACAAATTGAATTTATCCAATTCTCCATACTGTTCTGACTGCCGTCACGGATTCAAAAGCATTGGATTGGTGTCTTGCACTTCAGCAGTGGGGAGAATAAGGATTCACTTACTGTACATCTGTGCTCCTTCCAGATGTGGAGTCAATGACACACACTGACCTGTAGAGAGCAGCAAACACCAAGACATTTCATGCACAAATCATTGCTTAAAGGATTGGGTTGCTCTTGGTTGAAAAACAATTGTAAATGATTTGGGTTAGGAAGGCTAAACAGGCTAAACAGGCTAAACAGGCTAAACAAACAGGCTAAACAAACAGGCTAAACAGGCTAAACAGGCTAAACAGGCTAAACAAACAGGCTAAACAGGCTAAACAAACAGGCTAAACAGGCTAAACAGGCTAAACAGGCTAAACAAACAGGCTAAACAGGCTAAACAGGCTAAACAAACAGGCTAAACAGGCTAAACAGGCTAAACAAACAGGCTAAACAGGCTAAACAGGCTAAACAGGCTAAACAAACAGGCTAAACAGGCTAAACAGGCTAAACAAACAGGCTAAACAGGCTAAACAAACAGGCTAAACAAACAGGCTAAACAGGCTAAACAAACAGGCTAAACAGGCTAAACAGGCTAAACAAACAGGCTAAACAAACAGGCTAAAAAAACAGGCTAAACAGGCTAAACAAACAGGCTAAACAGGCTAAACAGGCTAAACAGGCTAAACAAACAGGCTAAACAGGCTAAACAGGCTAAACAAACAGGCTAAACAGGCTAAACAAACAGGCTAAACAAACAGGCTAAACAGGCTAAACAAACAGGCTAAACAGGCTAAACAGGCTAAACAAACAGGCTAAACAAACAGGCTAAACAAACAGGCTAAACAGGCTAAACAAACAGGCTAAACAGGCTAAACAGGCTAAACAAACAGGCTAAACAAACAGGCTAAACAAACAGGCTAAACAGGCTAAACAAACAGGCTAAACAGGCTAAACAGGCTAAACAAACAGGCTAAACAGGCTAAACAGGCTAAACAAACAGGCTAAACAGGCTAAACAAACAGGCTAAACAAACAGGCTAAACAGGCTAAACAAACAGGCTAAACAGGCTAAACAGGCTAAACAAACAGGCTAAACAAACAGGCTAAACAAACAGGCTAAACAGGCTAAACAAACAGGCTAAACAGGCTAAACAAACAGGCTAAACAGGCTAAACAGGCTAAACAAACAGGCTAAACAGGCTAAACAGGCTAAACAGGCTAAACAAACAGGCTAAACAGGCTAAACAAACAGGCTAAACAGGCTAAACAGGCTAAACAGGCTAAACAAACAGGCTAAACAGGCTAAACAGGCTAAACAAACAGGCTAAACAGGCTAAACAGGCTAAACAAACAGGCTAAACAGGCTAAACAGGCTAAACAGGCTAAACAAACAGGCTAAACAGGCTAAACAGGCTAAACAAACAGGCTAAACAGGCTAAACAAACAGGCTAAACAAACAGGCTAAACAGGCTAAACAAACAGGCTAAACAGGCTAAACAGGCTAAACAAACAGGCTAAACAAACAGGCTAAAAAAACAGGCTAAACAGGCTAAACAAACAGGCTAAACAGGCTAAACAGGCTAAACAGGCTAAACAAACAGGCTAAACAGGCTAAACAGGCTAAACAAACAGGCTAAACAGGCTAAACAAACAGGCTAAACAAACAGGCTAAACAGGCTAAACAAACAGGCTAAACAGGCTAAACAGGCTAAACAAACAGGCTAAACAAACAGGCTAAACAAACAGGCTAAACAGGCTAAACAAACAGGCTAAACAGGCTAAACAGGCTAAACAAACAGGCTAAACAAACAGGCTAAACAAACAGGCTAAACAGGCTAAACAAACAGGCTAAACAGGCTAAACAGGCTAAACAAACAGGCTAAACAGGCTAAACAGGCTAAACAAACAGGCTAAACAGGCTAAACAAACAGGCTAAACAAACAGGCTAAACAGGCTAAACAAACAGGCTAAACAGGCTAAACAGGCTAAACAAACAGGCTAAACAAACAGGCTAAACAAACAGGCTAAACAGGCTAAACAAACAGGCTAAACAGGCTAAACAAACAGGCTAAACAGGCTAAACAGGCTAAACAAACAGGCTAAACAGGATAAACAAACAGGCTAAACAGGATAAACAGGCTAAACAAACAGGCTAAACAGGCTAAACAGGATAAACAAACAGGCTAAACAGGCTAAACAGGCTAAACAAACAGGCTAAACAGGCTAAACAGGCTAAACAGGCTAAACAAACAGGCTAAACAGGCTAAACAAACAGGCTAAACAAACAGGCTAAACAGGCTAAACAAACAGGCTAAACAGGCTAAACAGGCTAAACAAACAGGCTAAACAAACAGGCTAAACAGGCTAAACAAACAGGCTAAACAGGCTAAACAAACAGGCTAAACAGGCTAAACAAACAGGCTAAACAGGCTAAACAGGCTAAACAGGCTAAACAGGCTAAACAGGCAAAACAGGCAAAACAAACAGGCTAAACAGGCTAAACAGGATAAACAAACAGGCTAAACAGGATAAACAGGCTAAACAAACAGGCTAAACAGGATAAACAGGCTAAACAGGATAAACAGGCTAAACAGGATAAACAGCCTAAACAAACAGGCTAAACAGGATAAACAGGCTAAACAGGCTAAACAGGATAATTTTACTTACATGGGGATTGATGCCAAAAATGCAAATATTAGCTCATAGTGACTAGTTCTACAAAAAAGTAAAATCACTACATATACACTACCGTTCAAAGGTTTTGGGTCACTTAGAAATGTCCTTATTTTTTAAAGAAAAGCACATATTTTGTCCATTAAAATAACATCAAATTGATCAGAAATACAGTGTAGACATTGTTAATGTTGTAAATCGGCAGATTTTTTATGGCGTACAGAGGCCCATTATCAGCAACCATAACTCCTGTGTTCCAATGGCACGTTGTGTTAGCTAATCCTGATTTCCAGCTACAATAGTAATTTACAACATTAACAATGTCTACACTGTATTTACGATCAATTTGATGTTATTTTAATGGACGAAAAAATGTGCTTTTCTTTAAAAAACAAGGACATTCATATATCCTGGTAATCGCTAAACTATCACTTTGTGCAGCAATATACAGTCAACTCCAGAATTATTGGCACCCTTCATGAAAATGAGCTAAAATTATTATATAAAAAGAACCAAATGATGAGTGATAAAATGGGGAAGCCTCATGATTTTATTTTCAAAGATATTTTTGGAACAAAATACAGTTTTCCTTTAGTAACACAAATTTGAGTGAAAATGCAGATTCTAATAATATTGGCCCCAATTGTCAGTATTTGGTGTAGTTTCCCCTGGTGAGAATGACAGCACTCAGCCTCTTTCTGTAGTGTTTAACCAGGTTGGAGAACACTTGTGGAGGGATCTGGGACCACTCTTCCATGCAGAACATTTACAATTCATTGAGATTCTTCGGTTTTCTCTTGTGAACTGCCCACTTCGATTAAGACCACAGATTCTCAATTGAGTTCAAGTCTGGAGACTGAGAGGGCCATTGGGTTCAAGTCTGGAGACTGAGAGGGCCTTTGGGTTCAAGTCTGGAGACTGAGAGGGCCTTTGGGTTCAAGTCTGGAGACTGAGAGGGCCATTGGGTTCAAGTCTGGAGACTGAGAGGGCCTTTGGGTTCAAGTCTGGAGACTGAGAGGGCCTTTGGGTTCAAGTGTGGAGACTGAGAGGGCCATTGGGTTCAAGTCTGGAGACTGAGAGGGCCTTTGGGTTCAAGTCTGGAGACTGAGAGGGCCATTGGGTTCAAGTCTGGAGACTGAGAGGGCCATTGGGTTCAAGTCTGGAGACTGAGAGGGCCATTGGGTTCAAGTCTGGAGACTGAGAGGGCCTTTGGGTTCAAGTCTGGAGACTGAGAGGGCCTTTGGGTTCAAGTCTGGAGACTGAGAGGGCCATTGCAAAACCTTGATTTTGTGTTGCTGCAACCATTTCTTTGTGGATTTTGCTGCCAGCGGCCCAGTTTCAGCCTTCTGGCAGAGGAAACCAGGTTTGTGCTAAAATGTTCTGGTATTGAATGGAATTCATTATGCCACTGACCTTAACAAGATCCCCTGGACCACTGGCAGCAAAACAGCCCCAAAGCATCAAAGAGCCACCACCATATTGTACCGTGGGTATGAGGTGCCGTTCTTTGTATGCATTCCCCTTTTGTCGCCAAACATGACGATGGTGTGCCTGGCCAAAAACCTCTATCTCTGTCTCATCTGACCACAACACACGATTCCAGTCGTAAATCCAATGTTGCTTGGCAAAGTTCAGATGCTGGGATTTGTGTCTAGGTCTCAGGAAGGGCTTCTTTCGTGGTCATGGAGGCGGCGTCTCACTGTTGATGTTGAAACGGTGAAACCCCAAGATTCAACTGAACTTTGCAGTTGTGAAACTGTGATCTTGGGCCTCCTCTCTGCCTCTCATCCTCCTCCTCACTGTGGGTGGGGCAATATGCAGGTTGTGCTTGCTGGTCATTTCAACTGACTACCTGTGTGTTTGTAGCCATTCCCCAATCTATGCAGCTAAACAGCCTTTATCTCATTTGAGTTGAGAGTTCTTTGTTTTTATCCATGTTGATGGATGACAAAAGGATTTTATCTGTGTGTTACCTCATATTTATACCCCAGTGAAACAGGAAATGGTCATAGACAACGAGAAAAGTTCCTAGACACTAAAAGAAATATCCCCAAAGACACAAATTCCTTTGGTTTTATTTATAGTAATAATATTTATAGTATAGTTCAAGGGTGCCAATAATTCTGCTACATATGTTTTTGACAGAATTACATTTTCAGAAGATATAACAACACTTTTTCAGGAATGGTTTTTATTAGAAGAATAGTCAACAATTTCTCCAAACATTTGAGTAAAATTATAATCATTATATGTATTGTCTGTATTATATTAATGTTTTTGCTCACTTTCTTGAGAGAGAGAGAGAGAGAGAGAGAGAGGAGACAGAGAGAGAGAGAGAGAGAGGAGAGAGAGAGAGAGAGAGAGGGGAGACAGAGAGAGAGAGGAGACAGAGAGAGAGCGAGAGAGAGAGAGAGAAGAGAGCGAGAGAAGAGAAACAGAGAGAGAGAGAGAGAGTAGAGAGAGAGAGAGAGAGAAGAGAGACAGAGAGAGAGTGAGAGAGAGAGAGAGAGAGAGAGAGTTTCTTGGATCTCACCATGCTGTGGTGCTGTGCCTGTACTCAGTGAACAACAGCCCTGCCTTGCTGTCACACACTGGGAGCACGCACACACACACACACAAACACTGGGAGAACGCACACACACACACACAAACACTGGGAGCACGCACACACACACACACACAAACACTGGGAGCACGCACACACACACACACAAACACTGGGAGAACGCACACACACACACACAAACTCTGGGAGAACGCACACACACACACACACAAACTCTGGGAGAACGCACACACACACACACAAACACTGGGAGAACACACACACACACTGGGAGAACACACACACACACAATCACTGGGAGAACGCACACACACACACACACACATACACACACACACAAACACTGGGAGAACGCACACACACACACACAAACTCTGGGAGAACGCACACACACACTGGGAGAACACACACACACACTGGGAGAACACACACACACACACTGGGGGAACACACACACACACTGGGAGAACACACACACACACTGGGAGAACACACACACACACTGGGAGAACACACACACACACACTGGGAGAACACACACACACACACTGGGAGAACACACACACACACTGGGATGTATAAATGCTTTGCACAAGATCATCAACAGTAAAGAGTACAGACATTTTAGGGAAAAGTATGTAACAATAGAACTGAAATGAAGGGAAGTTTGTTATGACTTTTCTCCTGTCCAGCTGTTGTTTTACCATGTTGTATATTACCATGTATAGACCCCTCTGTAAAACAGCGCTGTCTCTTCCACCTACTGCAGCAGGCAGTGTCTGTTTGGCTCAGAAAGCTGTGTGTGAGTGTGTGAGTGTGTGAGTGTGTGTGCATGTGTGAGTGTGTGAGTGTGTGAGTGTGTGTGCATGTGTGAGTGTGCATGTGTGAGTGTGTGTGCATGTGTGTCAGAGAGCTGGGCTGAGCTCTGGGTTGCCTACTACTGGGACAACACTGTCGTCACACAAGCCAGACAGAACACATACTCACACACACACACGCACGCAATCACACAGCTCTCTTATCTCTTTCATCTCTCTCCGTTGCCTTCTGCTGTTGCCGTGACGCATGCCCCCTAACGACCATGGCTGTAGACTGTTACCATGGTGCAGTCTCTACAGTAACAATATAAAGCCACGGTCGCCATGGAGACAGCAGAGAGAAGGAGGAGTGGGAGTTGGCATGGTAACTGGAGAAGGTGAAGTCCGATTGGCTCGTGGGTGGAAACGACGTGCGTACATCAGCGTAGGAATCCCCCAATACAGGCAGGCTGGCTCACACACAGGGCCACGAGACAGAGAGAAGAGGAGAAAGAGGGGGGGTTGAGGGAGAGAAGGAAGAGAGAGTGCAAGAGATGAGGGAGAAAGAGAGGGAGAGATGGGGGAGAAAGAGAGGAAGAGATGGGGGAGAAAGAGAGGGAGAGATGGGGGAGAAAGTGAGAGAGAGATGGGGGAGAAAGAGGGAGAGATGGGGGAGAAAGAGGGAGAGATGGGGGAGAAAGAGAGGGAGAGATGGGGGAGAAAGAGAGAGGGAGAGATGGGGGAGAAAGAGATAGGGAGAGAGATGGGGGAGAAAGAGATAGGGAGAGATGGGGGAGAAAGAGAGAAGGAGAGATGGGGGAGAAAGAGAGGGGGAGAGATGGGGAGAAAGAGAGGGGGAGAGATGGGGGAGAAAGAGAGAGGGAGAGATGGGGGAGAAAGAGAGAGGGAGAGATGGGGGAGAAAGAGAGGGGGAGAGATGGGGGAGAAAGAGAGGGGGAGAGATGGGGGAGAAAGAGAGGGGGAGAGATGGGGGAGAAAGAGAGGGGGAGAGATGGGGGAGAAAGAGAGAAAAGGTGAGATGGGGAGAAGGAGATGGGGGAGAGAGAAAGAGTGAGAGATGGGGGAGAAAGAGAGAGAGATGGGGGAGAAAGAGAGGGAGAGATGGGGGAGATGGGGGAGAGAGAAAGAGGGAGAGATGGGGAGAAAGAGAGGGAGAGATGGGGAAAAAGAGAGGGAGAGATGGGGGAGAAAGAGAGGGAGAGGGAGAGATGGGGGAGAAAGAGAGGGGGAGAGAATGGAGAAGAGAGCGTTGTGGAGTTTTTGTCCTCTGGAAAGTTGCTAGGAGGACATGCAGTATCTTAATTTGACCTGTTTCACACAGCATGAAAGTAATCCTATAGCAACAGGAATTGTGAATTGTTTTGTGGATTATAATTAATGGACATTTTTTGTAGGGGTTGAAATGTCTGAAATGTTCAAGTGGAAATTGCAAACTGTAGAAGCCTTTTTAAACCTCAAATACACTACGAGTTTGCATTTCCTGCTGTGAAGGAAAATTCCTGCAACAACAGGAAGAACAAATGAAGATGGCATCTGTACTTTAACATTGTCAGGGTGTTAGTTAACCTATTTACATAAGACTATAGTTTCCATAGCAGCACTTCCAGGGCGACGTCTCCAGGACAGGTAGTGTTGCCACGGCGAGTTGCCAGGCATCAGTAGCCATGACTGTAGACTGTTACTGTAACTGTGAGATTGTTTAAAGCAGTAAGCAGTCTAAAGCCAAGGTGCTGATGCTCTGGCATTGGTCAGTGGTCGTAACCATGGTAACCAGGAGAAGGAGGGAGGTAACCAGTTGAATTGCCTAAAAACCACTGCACCTGCAATGTAAAGAAAAGAAAATATGATTTGAAATGCATTCAAGCTTGTATATTACCATGCATCCCAAATGGCGCCATATGCCTTACTTTTGACCAGTGCCCTATGCTAACCTTAATGTGAGACTTTCTTCCTGTTTTGTTCCCTAATACCATCATGTTATCTATCAGAAAAAAACATGACAGTTAGTGTCACAGAACGTAGATGTATATCTGCCAATGGGAACGGTCAGTGTCCCAGAACGTAGATGTATATCTGCCAATGGGAACGGTCAGTGTCCCAGAAGGTAGATGTATATCTGCCAATGGGAACGGTCAGTGTCCCAGAACGTAGATGTATATCTGCCAATGGGAACGGTCAGTGTCCCAGAAGGTAGATGTATATCTGCCAATGGGAACGGTCAGTGTCACAGAACGTAGATGTATATCTGCCAATGGGAACGGTCAGTGTCCCAGAAGGTAGATGTATATCTGCCAATGGGAACGGTCAGTGTCACAGAACGTAGATGTATATCTGCCAATGGGAACGGTCAGTGTCCCAGAAGGTAGATGTATATCTGCCAATGGGAACGGTCAGTGTCCCAGAAGGTAGATGTATATCTGCCAATGGGAACGGTCAGTGTCACAGAACGTAGATGTATATCTGCCAATGGGAACGGTCAGTGTCCCAGAAGGTAGATGTATATCTGCCAATGGGAACGGTTGAAAAGTGAATTTGTCGCGTGTAAGTTATGTTTCAAAGAAGCATTCTGTTAAATATCAAAACTATAGCTATTCCTCCGTCTCCGTCTCTCTCTCTCGCTGATGATCCAGTTCTGGTGTGTGCCAGTTCTATTATGGTATGTTTATTTTTACTCAAGTATGACACTTGGCTACTTTTCCCACCACTGCATGTTCCATCAGAGAAGACAGCAAGGCGAGAGAAGGGGGTGGGGATCCTACCCTGCATTGAAGTAGTAGAACGAGACTCCTCCCTGAATCTACATAGGAGAGAGAGAGAAAGACTGAACGTTTACTTCACTTTGTTTATCACTTTAAAGCACATTTGGTTCGTTGGAATTTGTGAGAAAGGTTTTTTAAACGTTCTGAGAACAGAAGTGAACATTTTGCCAGTTCTGGGAATGTTTATTTTTAGGTTGCAGGTAACTTCGGAGAACGTTTTATTATGGTTCCCTGAAAGTTTTCTTGAGAGGTTTAATTAGCATTCTGAGAAAGGAAATTATAGGTTATTTGAAGGAAATTTCAAAAATACCTTTAATAACACTGCTAGCTTAGTTTCACTGTTGACGTTGAGACTGGTGTTTTGCAGGTACTATTTAATGAAGCTGCCAGTTGAGGACTAGTGAGGCGTCTGTTTCTCAAACTAGACACTCTAATGTACTTGTCCTCTTGCTCAGTTGTGCACCGGGGCCTCCCACTCCTCTTTCTATTCTGGTTAGAGACAGTTTCCGTTGTTCTGTGAAGGGAGTAGTACACAGCGTTGTACGAGATCTTTAAGTTTCTTGGCAATTTCTTGAATGGAACAGCCTTAATTTCTCAGAACAAGAATAGAGTTTCAGGAGAAAGTTATTTGTTTCTGGCCATTATGAGCCTGTAATCGAACCCACAAATGCTGATGCTCCAGATACTCAACTAGTCTAAAGAAGGACAGTTTTATTGCTTCTTTCATTAGCACAACAGTTTTCAGCTGTGCTAACATAATTGCAAAAGGGTTTTCTAATGATCAATTAGCCTTTTAAAATGCTAAACTTGGATTAGCTAACACAATGTGCCATTGGAACACAGGAGTGATGGTTGCTGATAATGGGCCTCTGTACGCCTATGTAGATATACCATTAACAATCAGCCGTTTCCAGCTACAATAGTCATTTACAACATTAACAATGTCTACACTGTATTTCTGATCAATTTGATGTTATTTTAATGGACAAAAAAAGTGCTTTTCAAAAACAAGGACATTTCTAAGTGACCCCAAACTTTTGAACAGTAGTGTACATACAGTATAATGGTAGACAGTATGACAGTATGGACAGTATATGAATAGAAAAGGTGTGTAAAGCAGTAGTTATATTGGATGAGCCTTGACTCGAATACAGTTTATACATTTAAAGTGGGTAAAAGAGTATGACTATGTACATAAGGAAGCAGTCTCAGCGTTTAGGGCAGAGTACTGGGTGGTAGCCGGCTAGTAACAGTCTCTAAGGTTCAGGGTAGAGTACTGGGTGGTAGCCTGCTAGTAACAGTCTCTAAGGTTCAGGGTAGGGTACTTGGTGAGGGCCGGCTAGCGGTGACTATTTAACAGTCTGATGGCCTGGAGATAGAAGCTGTTTATCAGTCTTCCAACTTTGATGCACCTGTATTGTCTCCGCATTCTAGATGGTAGCAGGGTGAACAGGCAGTGGCTCAAGTGGCTGAGGTCCTTGATGATCTTCTTGGTCTTCCTGTGACACCGGGTGCTGTAGATGTCCTGGAGGGCAGGCAGCTTGCCCCTAGTGATGATTGCAGGCAGTGCAGTTGCCGTACCATGGGGTGATACAGCCTGACAGAATGCTCTCGATGGTGCATCTGTAGAAGTTCCTGAGAGGTCGGCCTGTCGGGTAAGGTGGAGGTGATATGATCCTTAACTAGCCTCTAAAAGCACTTCATGATGCAGAAGTGAGTGCTACGGGCTGATAGTCATTTAGTTCAGTTACCTTCACTTTATTGCAGGGTTCGTCAACTAGGTTTGGCCTCGGGACACATGTTTTCTGAGCTAATAGTCGGCGGGTCAGAACATAATTAGTATATAATATTAGCACAATTAATTGGCCTACACTACAAATTGAACAACATGTTTAACACGTCTGATTAGTACATAATAAATTCAGTGACAATAACATAATAGTTTTTATCTGATTACACTCATAAAATCACCATGTCTCTATTCATTATGTGTATTTCTCTGTGTGTTGATTGGTGGAGAAAAACAGGTCTATGTAGTTTACTGTAACCGTAAAAGCCTTGGTTTCATGCATGTTAACATCAGAAGCCTCCTCCCTAAGTTTGATTTATTCACTGCTTTAGCACACTCCGCCAACCCTGATGTCCTAGCTGTGTCTGAATCCTGGCTCAGGAAGGCCACCAACAATTCTGAAATTTCCATCCCCAACTACAATATTTTCCACCGCCCAGGAGGAGAATTCTCCTCCCTTGCTAAGAAAACTATACCCTCGATGGTTTATTCCGCAATTCAAACTGAGCTGATTGAATTCCAGACATCGAGCCAAACCAAGAATGCGCTCAGGAGTGCCGAGTCCTTGTGTGCGTTTTGGGTGGCATGCTCAGAGGAATACAGCCAATAAAGAAATGTGCATTTTATGTGCTAACAATGTTTGGATCGACTTACACCTGCAAGTCCTAATTTTCCTCTATGAACGCAGTATAGACTCATGACAGGAACCGTCTTCCACATAAGTCAATCGAGGACTGCCTGCGCATCAAAATCACATGCATCTCACACGACATCCAAAAGATTGTGTCTGAGAGGAAATGTAACTTTTCCCATTGAGTAAGTAACTTAGTGGCCTATATGACTGTAATTAGTAAATAGTAACTTAGTGGCCTATATGACTGTAATTAGTAAATAGTAACTTAGTGGCCTATATGACTGTAATTAGTAAATAGTAACTTAGTGGCCTATATGACTGTAATTAGTAAATAGTAACTTAGTGGCCTATATGACTGTAATTAGTAAATAGTAACTTAGTGGCCTATATGACTGTAATTAGTAAATAGTAACTTAGTGGCCTATATGACTGTAATTAGTAAATAGTAACTTAGTGGCCTATATGACTGTAATTAGTAAATAGTAACTTAGTGGCCTATATGACTGTAATTAGTAAATAGTAACTTAGTGGCCTATATGACTGTAATTAGTAAATAGTAACATTATTGTGAGTGCTTATCCAGGGATATTTGGGTCTCATGTTCTGTTTGTTCTGTTGTTAAAGGAGCAGGCTATCCCGAGACAGTTTGATCTGTTGTTAAAGGAGCAGGCTATCCCGAGACAGTTTGATCTGTTGTTAAAGGAGCAGGCTATCCCGAGACAGTTTGATCTGTTGTTAAAGGAGCAGGCTATACCGAGACAGTTTGATCTGTTGTTAAAGGAGCAGGCTATACCGAGACAGTTTGATCTGTTGTCAAAGGAGCAGGCTATACCGAGACAGTTTGTTCTGTTGTTAAGCCTTGGACCTGGCCTACACTCAGCCTTGGACCTGGCCTACACTCAGCCTTGGACCTCGCCTACACTCAGCCTTGGACCTCGCCTACACTCAGCCTTGGACCTGGCCTACACTCAGCCTTGGACCTCGCCTACACTCAGCCTTGGACCTCGCCTACATTCAGCCTTGGACCTCACCTACACTCAGCTTTGGACCTAGCCTACACTCAGCTTTGGACCTAGCCTACACTCAGCCTTGGACCTCGCCTACACTCAGCCTTGGACCTCGCCTACACTCAGCCTTGGACCTGGCCTACACTCAGCAGTGACAAGCCAGCTGGTCTGCATATGCTCTGAGTATGCGGCTTGGGATGACTTCTGGACTGACAGCCTTGGAAGGGTTAACACGGTTAAATGTCCTACTCACGTCGGCCACAGAGAACGAGAGCTCACAGTCCTGGTGAGCACCGGGGCCAGCGTCGGTGGCTTCCTGTTGTTAGGCTTTGGAACATTCCCAGCACATTTTAAGGAACTTGACAAAAAAAACATTATTTTGTTGGTATTTTATTACTTTAACAAACGTTTTTTAAACGTTGAAACATGGTTACAATAATACAATGTTCTAGGAACGTTCTCCAACTGGTTTGATATTGGGAATGTTCTCAAATAGTTCTGAGAACGTTAAGAAATAACGTTCTTCTGTGGAATTTCAGTACTTCCACATAACATTTCCTACAGGTTTCCTCGTGCTTCTATTTAAAGTCATGTTCTCCAATAGTTCAGAGAACGTTACAAAAAAGGTTATTCTGTGGGAATTTCAGTTTTTCAGCATAACCTTTCCTACAGGTTTCTTCATGGTTCTATTTAAAGTAATCATCTAAAATTGTTCAGAGAACATTAAAAAAACTTTCCATAAAAACCACAAGAAAGCTTTTGTTCATAGAATGTTCAAAGAATGTTATTTAAAAACATATAAATTCCGTTCTTAGCATCAACAAAACTCTCTCTATCGTCTTGTTAAGGTTCAATAAAGCAGGCGGGATCTCCTTCAGGGACTGTAACATACTCTGTTTTAAGGAATCATGTCTCTCTCCGGATATATTTCCCCGTCCATTCAGCCAGCGGGGTTCTCCGTCCATGGCGTGGATAGGAAGAAAGAACTCTCAGAGAAGAATATAGGTGAAGGGGAATGATTAACAACTCATGGTGTGACTGTGGTAACGTACAGGAACTCAAGTCCTTTTGTTCTCCCAATCTGGAAAACCTCACCATCAAACTGCGACCACATTACCTCCACATTGACACCACGACGGCTCTCAAGGAACTACACAGGGCTTTGAGGCAGCATTTATTGTACCCGCAGTAAGGACTGTTCAACGTTGGTCTGACCAATCGGAATCTATCAATCTTCAAGATTGTTTTGATCACACAGACTGGGAAATGTTTCGGGTTGCCTCTGAGAATAGTTTTGACGTATATGCTGACTTCATCAGGAAGTGCATAAAGGATGTTGTCCCCACTGTGACGATTAGAACGTATTCAAACCAAAAACCATGATAGGTGGCAGCATTCAAATCAACTGTTATTTTATTTGTCACATGCTTCATAAAAAACAGGTGTAGACTAACAGTGAAGATCTTACTTATATTGTAGGTCCTTCCTAACAATTCAGAGAGAAATAAAGAGAAATAATGGAAAAATAACACGAAAGCACAAACCACGGCATTTAACCACGGCATTTAACCACGGCATTTAACCACGGCATTTAACCACGGCATTTAACCACGGCATTTAACCACTGCATTTAACCACGGCATTTAACCACGGCATTTAACCACTGCATTTAACCACTGCATTTAACCACGGCATTTAACCACGGCATTTAACCACGGCATTTAACCACGGCATTTAACCACGGCTTTTAACCACTGCTTTTAACCACCGCTTTTAACCACCGCTTTTAACCAGGGCATTTAACCACGGCATTTAACCACTGCATTTAACCACTGCATTTAACCACTGCTTTTAACCACCGCTTTTAACCAGGGCATTTAACCACGGCATTTAACCAGGGCTTTTAACCACCGCTTTTAACCAGGGCATTTAACCAGGGCAAGGTGACTGGGAACGTAGACGTGTATAAATGCAATTAAAGACGCAAAACAAACAAAGTGGAGTCGCAATTCAACGGCTCAGACACGAGACATATGGCAGGGACTCCAGACAATCACAGATTATAAAGGGAAAGTCAGCCACGTTGTGTATACCGAAGCCTCGCTCCCAGACAAGTTAAACACCTACTTTGTAACTATCCTGCACCATTCCCAGAATGTTGTGGGAAGGTTGTAAGCAAAATAGCCATAGGACAACCACCACACTCTAACCAAGCTCCAAGAAATATATGGTTCTCAGAATGTTATGTGCTAGTTGGAAGGTGTCTGAGATTATAAACAGACAGACAGACAGAGAGAGAGAGAGAGAGAGAGAGAGAGAGAGAGAGAGAGAGAGAGAGAGAGAGAGAGAGAGAGAGAGAGAGAGAGAGAGAGAGAGAGAGAGAGAGAGAGAGAGAGAGAGAGAGAGAGAGAGAGAGAGAGAGAGAGAGACCAAAACATCCAGCTGGTCTTGGGGCTGAGTTCACAAACCTGTTGTACTAACATCAGAATAAACCAATGTACAACCCAGTCAAAACAAAACGACATGACCTATTGGGAAACACAAGCACAAAGCAAAATGCAGTGCTATCTGGCCCTAAATCAACAGTACACCATGGCTAACTATTGGACCATGGTTACTGATTAAAACCTTAGAAAACCCTTGATAAAGTACAGGCTCAGAACCTGAGACAGAGCTGCATTTCCTCACAAAACGTCAAAAATATAAAACATAGAGTATCACTGATTAACAACTACATTGCTTCTTGCCATAAGATGAAGGACAGTGTCTGACAGACCAACCAACCTGCTTATTGCTGTTGATATTTTCTATGGTTTGATCATTTGTACCATTGATTATTGTTGTTACTGATTGTCCCGTTGACAATCTGGATTATTATTTATATTTAAATTATGTTAATATTGTAAATGAATCACTTAATACGCTTTGGCAATATGTACATTGTTACATCATGCCAATAAACACATTGACCCCGGTTCGATTCCCAGCAAATGCAGAGCATCAAGTCTTCACCAGTTTTAGGTGTTGAATTTCATCACATTGAATTGAATTGACACTGGCTAAAAATAGGGAAAGACATGGGTCTACAATGCAAATATTTGATAAATCTTGACATTTGGGAAAAAAATATGTAGATTTAGTATATGTATAATAATAGTATATTTAGAGTATTTTTTTGCTCTCTAACACACACACACACACACACACACACACACACACACACACACACACACACACACACACACACACACACACACACACACACAAACACACACTTGCCAGGCTGTTATTACCTAGAATGGCTAAGCTGGTGTTGGATCTTGTCATGCTCGAAACAAGATCCAAGGCTGTACCGGATGTCTATCGCGCTGAGACTTGAGGCCATTTAAAAAAAAGTTGCGAACATTGCATGCAGTCTGACGTCACCGCCACATGTCATTGTCTCTCGTTGAGAGTGTTTGTGTTCTAGCTATAGAGAGTCATATAGACGTACTATCACAGGATATGGATCTGCTTTCAGCCGCAAAGACGTCAGCTTGTACGCTCTACTCTACGAGGACATAGAGTGACGTAGGAGCTCTGAGCAGACACACCATACACACACCATACACACACACAAACAGATGAGGAGGTGGTGATGAGGAGGAAGAAAGAGATTTCGGGCCAAGGGCTTTCTACGTCACACTGTTATTTATCCTATCACAGTTCGGCGTTCGCCCAGCGACTGCCTCGTCTAATCGCAGTGAGCGGGGAGTGCCTCCGCGTGGCTTGGTTTCCATAGTACGGGCATCTTCCTCTGCGCTCTGCTCTACTAGAGAGTGCGAGAGAGAGAGAGAGAGAGAGAGAGAGAGAGAGAGAGAGAGAGTGCGAGAGAGAGAGTGCGAGAGAGAGAGAGTGCGAGAGAGAGAGGGCGAGAGAGAGAGAGAGAGAGAGAGAGAGTGCGAGAGAGAGAGGGTGAGAGAGAGAGTGCGAGAGAGAGAGTGCGAGAGAGAGAGAGAGAGTGCGAGAGAGAGAGTGCGAGAGAGAGAGAGAGAGTGCAAGAGAGAGAGAGTGCGAGAGAGAGAGTGCGAGAGAGAGAGAGAGAGTGCGAGAGAGAGAGAGAGAGTGCGAGAGAGAGAGAGAGAGAGTGCGAGAGAGCGTTGTGTGTTGACTGCTAAAACTAACTCTAAGACCCGCAAGAATCTCAGAGATTCAATATAAGCCACAGGAGGTTGGTGTCACCTTAATTGAGGAGAATGGGCTTGTGGTAATGACTGGAGTGGAATTAGTAGACTGCTATCAAATACATCAAAAACATGGTTTCCAGGAGTTTGATGCCATTCCAATTCTCAAAGTATTTATTGACTTTTAGAATGTCACGGCGGGATGATAGGATCTCTCTCTCGGTCCTCCCTCCCCACGCTGCTGCGCCCACGGATTATGAATCAGATCAACCTCAATTAACACAATGCTAAACAGAGAATTATGAATTAACAAAGACGTTCATTGATGCTCAATGCCATCCACACGCCCCCTATATCCTCCCCCACTCTTCCCCTCCCACCTCCTCCTCCCTCCTTCCCGCAGTCTCCCACGCACAAGCCACTTCTCACCTCCCCCACACATTACCACCCTGCATGCGGTTCACTGCAGTCGTTGAGTACGTGTGTGTGTCAGAGCTTTGTGATGTCTCTTTCAAGGGTTACAGTAGGTGAGTGGGAATCATCTGCAAAGTGCGTAAGAATGACGCAGAGCCGAATACACGTCACTGAACTGAGAATTTAAAAAAAGTTTAAGGGAACGCCGGACTGAGCTGAAATACATAGAAGGTAGGGAGAGACGAGAGAGAGCAGACAGAGCAGAGAGAGAGAGATGAGAAGAGCAGAGAGAGAGAGATGAGAAGAGCAGAGAGAGAGAGATGAGAAGAGCAGAGAGAGAGAGATGAGAGCAGAGAGAGAGAGATGAGAAGAGCAGAGAGAGAGAGATGAGAAGAGCAGAGAGAGAGAGATGAGAAGAGCAGAGAGAGAGAGAGAGGAATGAGCAGCGAGAGAGACAGAGAGAGAGAGATGAACAGAGAGAGAAAGATAGAGAGTGAGAACCATGGGAAGCCAATGCTCTGTTCATGAAAGAGCAGTGGAAAGCATCATGGGTTGGAGGGGGGAGGTTGGAAGGAGCGATGAAAGAAAGAGTGGGGATGCAGTCATCATCATTACCGGAAACTTCAAGGTGCCACGTACTCCCGGGAGTGGAAGAGAGAGGAGAGGGGGTGGTGGGGTGTTAAGTTTCAACTTTTATTCCTCTTTTTTTTTTATCCCCTATTGCCCCCACATGCACATCCCAGGTGTGTGTTAACCTGCAAATTTGCACTGACCACTATATCATCAGGTCCATTTACGCATCTGCCGTGGGTAACTAATATAACATGGCTACACATACTGTGTAGAGAGAGAGAGAGAGAGAGAGAGAGAGAGAGAGAGAGAGAGAGAGAGAGAGGTCGGAAGCAGAGGCAGACTGGTAGCCAGTTCAGCACCATGGACAGCAACGAGTGTCGCAAAAACGACTGTGGTTTGACCATATACTGTATATCAAGTAAGCACACTGCTTTCCCAAATGTATACAGAGATCATATCATGCTATGTAGCCTCTCTGACACTAGAAGGAGGTGAGAACCTTCAAAACATGCTCCATCCCTAACAGGTGTTGCGCATTGGATTTGAGAGTCACAAACAACTTATATTTAGCCAAATATCCCAGTACAGTTAATATCTGATCGTCCTCTATGCATACAAGTATTTTGGATAATGTCTCGAATGTGGACTGACTTGGCTATTACAAAAAACAGTATGGGCGAGTCTGGCCGCATGTTCGGCTTGTTCGTTTGTGCTCGGGGCTCGATTGCAGAAAGCCCGTCTATAGGCTGCATGCTGCCCATGTGCAGGAGAAAGTGAGTCACGCTGCAGTAACTTTCAACCACGGAGGAGTGGAGGCGCGCGCGGCGCCAAGGAGACGTAAAGGTTAACATACTGCATGCAAATGAGCCTATAGCCAAATGGCAATTCCAAACATGTTGCTTCTTGATAAAAATGTTTTCGAATATAAGCCTATAACTGCACCCAAAATAAGCCCTACCAATCAATAAACCAGGAAGAAAGCAAACCACAAGAACTTACCTGTCACTCAACCTATAAAGCATCCCAATCACCATTGCAGCTGTCTGTCTCGCCAAGCAGGGAGATTCGTTACAGGAAAGAAGCTGAGTCTTCTCATCTTATTACCTTCTTCTTCTGCTGCTGCAGACATGACAGTGTGTCACACTCTCCCTTCTCAAGGACCTGTCTTCTGCTCTTCTTCTCATGTTCTTCTTCAACTTCTGTAAAGTCGTTCGTCTGAGCCGGTTCGTTGCTAAGGTTTTTATAGAGAAGCCGTAGTATTAGTACCGGAGCCGCGGCACACAGGGGAGGGGACAACTCATTCACTAAAAAGCATCACCTACACATCTACGTGCGTGGCCTACGTCATCGACGGAATATTGTCTATGGAGGAGCTATTAATACAGACAAGACAGCGGCGAGCGACTGAGAGAAGAGCCCATGTTAGCCTACCATCTGAATACTGTCCAAGGATATGAAAATAGACTGTTTACTGTTTACTTTTCTTAAAATCGTTGCTAATATCTAAAACAAGTTATAAAATACAGTTTAAGTCGGAAGTTTAAATACACCTTAGCCAAATACATTTAAACTCAGTTTTTCACAATTCCTGACATTTAATCCTAGTAAAAATTCCCTGTCTTAGGTCAGTTAGGATCACCACTTTATTTTAAGAATGTGAAATGTCAGAATAATAGTAGAGAGAATTATTTATTTCAGCTTTTATTTCTGTCATCACATTCCCAGTTGGTCAGAAGTTTACATACACTCAATTAGTATTTGGTAGCATTGCCTTTAAATTGTTTAACTTGGGTCAAATGTTTCAGGTAGCCTTCCACAAGCTTCCCACAATAAGTTGGGTGAATTTGGGCCCATTAAGCCTGACAGAACTGGTGTAACTGAGTCAGGTTTGTAGGCCTCCTTACTCGTACACGCTTTTTCACTTCTGCCCACACATTTTCTATAGGATTGAGGTCAGGGCTTTGTGATGGCCACTCCAATACCTTGACTTTGTTGTCCTTAAGCCATTTTGCCACAATTTTGGAAGTATGCTTGGGGTCATTGTCCATTTGGAAGACCCATTTGCGACCAAGCTTTAACTTCCTGACTGATGTCTTGAGATGTTGCTTCAATATATCCACATCATTTTCCTTCCTCTTGATGCCATCTATTTTGTGAAGTGCACCAGTCCCTCCTGCAGCAAAGCCCCCCCACAACATGATGCTGACACCCCCGTGCTTCATGTTTGGGATGGTGTTCTTTGGCTTGCAAGCCTCCCCCTTTTACCTCCAAACATAACGATGGTCATTATGGCCAAACAGTTCTATTTTTGTTTCATCAGACCAGAGGATATTTCTCCAAAAAGTACGATCTTTGTCCCCATGTGCAGTTGCAAACCATAGTCTGGCTTTTTTATGGCGGTTTTGGAGCAGTGGCTTCTTCCTTGCTGAGCGGCCTTTCAGGTTATGTCGATATAGGACTCGGTTTACTGTGGATATAAATACTTTTGTACCTGTTTCCTCCAGCATCTTCACAAGGTCCTTTGCTGTTGTTCAGGGATTGATTTGCACTTTTCGCACCAAAGTACATTCATCTCCTTCCTGAGCGGTATGGCGGCTGTGTGGTCCCATGGTGTTTATACTTGCGTACTATTGTTTGTACAGATGAACGTGGTACCTTCAGGCATTTGGAAATTGCTCCCAAGGATGGACCAGACTTGTGGAGGTCTACAATTTTTTTTCTGAGGTCTTGGCTGATTTCTTTTGATTTTCCCATGATGTCGAGCAAAGAGGCACTGAGTTTGAATGTAGGCCTTGAAATACATCCACAGGTACACCTCCAATTGACTCAAATGATGTCAATTAGCCTATCAGAAGCTTCTAAAACCATGACATCATTTTCTGGAATTTTCCAAGCTGTTTAAAGGCACAGTCAACTTAGTGCATGTAAACTTCTAACCCACTGGAATTGTGATATAATGAATTATTAGTGAAATAATCTGTCTGTAAACAATTGTTGGAAGAATTACTTGTGTCATGCACAAAGTAGATGTCCTAACCGACTTGCCAAAACTATAGTTTGTTAACATGAAATCTGTGGAGTGGTTGAAAAATGAGTTTAAACTTAAAATATGTAAACTTCCAACTTCAACTGTATATAGGGAAGGTAATCAGGGAGGTGATGGAGTCCAGGTGAGTTTGTTGAGGTGCATAACCATGGTGACAAGTGTGCGTAATAATGAGCAGCCTGGCGACCTCGAGCGCCGGAGAGGGAGTATACACGACAGTTGTACTCAATCTCTGACACTAGCACTTCAATTTCAGTCTCGTAAAAGGTAATTCTGAGAGACACAGCAGGAGAGTTGGTTAGAGATGTTTGAGAGAAAATAAAGGAGGGTTACTGGTCTGTAGCTATTGACATCGGAGGGATCGAGTGTAGGTTTTTGAGGAGGGGTGCAACTCTCGCCCTCATGAAGACGGAAGGGACACAGCCAGCGGTCAAGGATGAGTTGATGAGCGAGGTGAGGTAAGGGAGAAGGTCTCTGGAAATGGTCTGGAGAAGAGAGGAGGAGATAGGCAGGGAGGAGAAGGAGGCAAAGAGCTTCCTAGGGTTAAAGGCTGAGGTTTGACATGTAGAGCGGTAGAAAGTGGCTTTAGCAGCAGAAACAGAGGAAGAAAAAGTAGAGAGGAGAGAGTGAAAAGATGACCGGTCCACAGGGAGTTTAGTTTCCCTCCATTTCCACTCGGCTGCCCGGAGCCTTGTTCTGTGAGCTCACAATGAGTCGTCTAGACACGGAGCAGGAGGGGAGGACCGAGCCGGCTGGGGGGAGAGGGGACATAGAGAGTCACAAGATGCAGAGAGGGAGGAGAGGACGGTTCAGGAGGCAGAATCAGGAGACCGGAGGGAGAAGGATTTAGCAGAGGGAAGAGATGATAGGATGGAAGATTACCATCTGAGTAGGGGCAGAGTGAGTAGTGTTGGAGGAGAGCATTACCATCTGAGTAGGGGCAGAGTGAGTAGTGTTGGAGGAGAGCATTACCATCTGAGTAGGGGCAGAGTGAGTAGTGTTGGAGGAGAGCATTACCATCTGAGTAGGGGCAGAGTGAGTAGTGTTGGAGGAGAGCATTACCATCTGAGTAGGGGCAGAGTGAGTAGTGTTGGAGGAGAGCATTACTATCTGAGTAGGGGCAGAGTGAGTAGTGTTGGAGGAGAGTATTACCATCTGAGTAGGGGCAGAGTGAGTAGTGTTGGAGGAGAGCATTACCATCTGAGTAGGGGCAGAGTGAGTAGTGTTGGAGGAGAGCTTTACCATCTGAGTAGGGGCAGAGTGAGTAGTGTTGGAGGAGAGCATTACCATCTGAGTAGGGGCAGAGTGAGTAGTGTTGGAGGAGAGCCTTATCATCTGAGTAGGGGCAGAGTGAGTAGTGTTGGAGGAGAGCGAGAGAGAAAAGGATACAAAGTAGTGGTTGGAGACTTGGAGGGGAGTTGCAGTGAGATTAGTAGAAGAACAGCATCTAGTAAAGATGAGGTCAAGCGTATTGCCTGCCTTGTGAGTAGGGGGGGACGGTGAGAGGGTGAGGTCAAAAGAGGAAAGGAGTGGAAAGAAGGAGGCAGAGAGAAATGAGTCAAAGGCAGACGTCGGGAGGTTAAAGTCACCCAGAACTGTGAGGGGTGAGCCATCATCAGGAAATGAACTTCAAGGCGTCAAGCTCATTGATGAACTCTCCAAGGGAACCTGAGGGAGATAAATGACCAGGATGTTAAGTTTGAATGGGCTAGTGACTGTGACAGCATGGAATTCAAATGAGGAGATAGACAGATGGGTCAGGGGGAAAAGAGAGAATGTCCACTTGGGAGAGATTAGAATTCCTGTGCCACCGCCACGCTGACCAGATGCTCTCGGGTATGCGAGAACACATGATCAGACGAGGAAAGAGCAGTGTTTTGGCTTTAAAACAGTTAGTTTGGTAATCCATGTTTCTGTCAGCGCCAAGAAGTCAAGGGACTGGAGGGCAGCATAGGCTGAGATGAACTCTGCCTTGTTGGCTGCAGAACAGCAGTTCCAAAGGCTGCCGGAGACATGGAACTCCACGTGGGTCGTGTGCGCAGGGACCACCAGATTAGAGTGGTTGTAGCCACGCGGTGTGAATGGCCTGTACAGAGTAGATAGATAGATAGAAAAAAAAATATGCAACTGACAGGATACTAATATGCATTCCTGAGTGAATAACTACGTAAGTTAAGTCCTAGAATTACCTGCAATATTGCACGTGATATGACATAACAACTGTACATGAGTATGTATATACAGACCTGAAAGAATAAATAAGTCCTGAGTGAATGTGTGATTACAGACCAGAGTTACTCACAGATGGATGCACGATACCCCGGTGAGGCATTAAATAGTCTAATAGCCGCCGGCAGGAAGGACCTCCTGTAGCGCTCTCTGGCAGACCATGGGGGGATCAGTCTGTGACTGAGGTGCTCCTCTGCATCATAACCATGGCATGCAGAGGGTGGGTGACGTTGTCCATGATGGCCAGCAGTATGGCCAGGATCCGTCTCTCAGTTAATCCCCAGGACAGAGCTAGCCTTCCTGATCAGAAGCCTTCCTGATTATTTACCCAAGAAGCATCACCGGCTTTTATGTTGGCACCCCAGCACACCACTGCAAAAAAGATGGCACTGGCCACCACAGACTGGTAGAAGGTATGCAGTAGTTTACTGCACACGTTGAAGGACCTGAGCCTCCTCAGAAAGTAGAGTTGTCTCTGGCCCTTTTTGTACAGGGCCCCGGTGTTACCAGCCCATTCCAGCCTGTTGTCCATATGGACTCCCAGGAACTTGTATGACCCAACCATTTCCACATCCATCCCCTGTATAGGGACTGCAGTCAGTTGTGCCTTGGTTCTCCTGAAGTCCACCACCATCTCCTTTGTTTTGCTGATGTTGAGCTGAAGTTGGTTCTGCTCACACCACAACACAAAGTCACTGATTGTGCTCCTGTACTCCTCCTCCTGCCCACCCCTGATGAACCCCACAATTGCGGAGTCATCCGAGAACTTCTGTAGGTGGCATGTTTCAGAGTTATATCTGAAGTCCGAGGTGTAGAGGGTGAACAGGAAGGGGGACAGCACTGTTCCCTGGGGGGCCCCTGTGTTGCTCAATGCCCCTTCTGACACACAAATTGTGGCCAACCGGTCAGTTAGTCCGTGACCCAGGAGATTAAGGGTGCTTCCACTTTCATCCTCTTCATCTTCTCAGCCAGTAGCAGGGGCTGAATGGTGTTGAAGGCAATGGAGAAGTCAAAAAACAAAATATAGAGGAGGATATAGAGGAGGATATAGAGGAGGATATAGAGGAGGATATAGAGTAGGATATAGCGGATATAGAGGAGGATATATAGGAGGATATAGAGGAGGATATAAAGGAGGATATAGAGGAGGATATAGAGGAGGATATAGAGGAGGATATAGTGGATATAGAGGAGGATATAGTGGATATAGAGGAGGATATAGAGGATATAGAGGAGGATATAGAGGAAGATATAGGGGAGGATATAGTGGATATAGAGGAGGATATAGAGGAGGATATAGTGGAAGATATAGGGGAGGATATAGTGGATATAGAGGAGGATATAGTGGATATAGAGGAGGATATAGAGGATATAGAGGAGGATATAGAGGAGTATATAGAGGATATAGAGGAGGATATAGAGGAGGATATAGAGGAGATAGGGGAGGATATAGGGGAGGATATAGAGGAAGATATAGAGGAGGATATAGAGGATATAGGGGAGGATATAGAGGAGGATATAAAGGATATAGAGGAGGATATAGAGGAGGATATAGAAGATATAGGGGAGGATATAGAGGAGGATATAGAGGAGGATATAGAGGAGGATATAGTGGATATAGAGGAGGATATAGAGGAGGATATAGTGGATATAGAGGAGGATATAGAGGATATAGAGGAGGATATAGAGGAAGATATAGGGGAGGATATAGTGGATATAGAGGAGGATATAGAGGAGGATATAGAGGAAGATATAGGGGAGGATATAGTGGATATAGAGGAGGATATAGTGGATATAGAGGATATAGAGGAGGATATAGAGGAGGATATAGATGATATAGAAGAGGATATAGAGGATATAGAGGAGGATATAGAGGAGGATATAGAGGATATAGAGGAGGATATAGAGGAGGATATAGAGGATATAGAGGAGGATATAGAGGAGGATATAGATGATATAGAGGAGGATATAGAGGAGGATATAGAGGAGGATATAGAGGAAGATATAGAGGAGGATATAGAGGAGGATATAGAGGAGGATATAGAGGAGGATATAGAGGAGGATATAGAGGAGGATATAGTGGAGGATATAGGGGAGGATATAGAGGAGGATATAAAGGATATAGAGGAGGATATAGAGGAGGATATAGAAGATATAGGGGAGGATATAGAGGAGGATATAGAGGAGGATATAGAGGAGGATATAGTGGATATAGAGGAGGATATAGAGGAGGATATAGAGGATATAGAGGAGGATATATTTTATCCAGTTCCAGCAACCTTGTCATCATCTCTCTCTCTGTATCTCTCTCTCTCTGTCTCGGTCTCTCTCTTTCTACCTCTCTGTATTCTACACAGAGAATGCAGTTGGATCAATAGAGAAAAAGCTATCATCCTTGCTTCCATATTCCCTTCTATCCCCTCACCCACCCACCCTCCCCCCTCTCTGACTCATACTGAAATCCCAGTGTGCCTTCCTACCCCATCCTCCCCCCACACTCTCATTTGTGTTTTCTCTCCCTTTGATTTCCAAGCTGACTGGAATGCAATGAGCAGAGAGAGAGGGAGAGAGAGAGAGAGAGAGAGAGAGGGAAATAGAGAGAGAGAGAGAGAGAGAGAGAGAGAGAGAGAGAGAGAGAGAGAGAGAGAGAGAGAGAGAGAGAGAGAGAGAGAATGGAGAGAGAGCGAGAGAGAGAGAGAGAGGGCTCTACTGTGATGGAGAAAGTGTGATGACGTGCATGTATGAGTTAAAATGAGAGAGGGAGGGCTGGAGGGATAGAGAGGTTGGTCTGAAGCCAGTGGGTGTTGTTTGGTGAAACCCCTCTCTCTCTCGCAACCGCACATCTCTCCCTCTACTGTTTAATAGGCACGTGTACATACCACAGATAAGCATACACATACTTCAAACAAGATTACATACCACAGATAAGCATACACATACTTCAAACAAGATTACATACCACAGATAAGCATACACATACTTCAAACAAGATTACATACCACAGATAAGCATACACATACTTCAAACAAGCACTTGGCAAGCCACGGGCCACGGCCTGTTCAGCCCGCTACGATATACTGTAGAAGACTGAGACAGTTCAGGTGCATCAAAGCTGGGACAGAGAGACTGAATCAGCTTCTATCTCCAGGCCATCAGACTGTTGAACAGCTTCTATCTCCAGGCCATCAGACTGTTGAACAGCTTCTATCTCCAGGCCATCAGACTGTTGAACAGCTTCTATCTCCAGGCCATCAGACTGTTGAACAGCTTCTATCTTCAGGCCATCAGACTGTTGAACAGCTTCTATCTCCAGGCCATCAGACTGTTGAACAGCTTCTATCTCCAGGCCATCAGACTGTTGAACAGCTTCTATCTCCAGGCCATCAGACTGTTGAACAGCTTCTATCTTCAGGCCATCAGACTGTTGAACAGCTTCTATCTCCAGATCATCAGACTGTTGAACAGCTTCTATCTTCAGGCCATCAGACTGTTGAACAGCTTCTATCTCCAGGCCATCAGACTGTTGAACAGCTTCTATCTCCAGGCCATCAGACTGTTGAACAGCTTCTATCTTCAGGCCATCAGACTGTTGAACAGCTTCTATCTCCAGATCATCAGACTGTTAAACAGCCAGTGGGGTTAACACCAGTGTTATATCTGAGTGTTGATTCCAGTGGGGTTAACACCAGTGTTATATCTGAGTGTTGATTCCAGTGGGGTTAACACCAGTGTTATATCTGAGTGTTGATTCCAGTGGGGTTAACACCAGTGTTATATCTGAGTGTTGATTCCAGTGGGGTTAACACCAGTGTTATATCTGAGTGTTGATTCCAGTGGGGTTAACACCAGTGTTATATCTGAGTGTTGATTCCAGTGGGGTTAACACCAGTGTTATATCTGAGTGTTGATTCCAGTGGGGTTAACACCAGTGTTATATCTGAGTGTTGATTCCAGTGGGGTTAACACCAGTGTTATATCTGAGTGTTGATTCCAGTGGGGTTAACACCCGTGTTATATTAGAGTGTTGATTCCAGTAGGGTTAACACCAGTGTTATATCTGAGTGTTGAGTCTAGAAAGGTTAACACCAGTGTTATATCTGAGTGTTGAGTCTAGAAAGGTTAACACCAGTGTTATATCTGAGTGTTGATTCCAGTGGGGTTAACACTAGTGTTATAGCTGAGTGTTGATTCTAGTGGGGTTAACACCAGTGTTATAGCTGAGTGTTGATTCTAGTGGGGTTAACACCAGTGTTATAGCTGAGTGTTGATTCTAGTGGGGTTAACACCAGTGTTATAGCTGAGTGTTGATTCTAGTGGGGTTAACACCAGTGTTATAGCTGAGTGTTGATTCTAGTGGGGTTAACACCAGTGTTATAGCTGAGTGTTGATTCCAGTGGGGTTAACACTAGTGTTATAGCTGAGTGTTGATTCTAGTGGGGTTAACACCAGTGGGATTGAAATTGACACAGCTGTGAATATATTAAGTGTTGTTACTCCACTTTGTTGCAGATATATTTTTAGAATAGTTTGTTTTAATATCTATGTTTCTGCATGCACATTGTTCCAGTTTAGGTAGTCTTGTTTTTCAAGTCATTCACTATAGTAGTCATTCTGAATGCAGCTTGTTGGAGAACATATCTTCCAATTGTTGGATATCCTTCCTCTGGCTTGATTCCGATAGGAATTACTAATCACTTCACAAACAGGTTATTGGGACTTGCAGGTCTGATAACTAGGCCATTGCTAAAGGCTGAGGTAAACTAGGCCATAGCTAAAGGCTGAGGTAAACTAGGCCATAACTAAAGGCTGAGGTAAACTAGGCCATTGCTAAAGGCTGAGGTAAACTAGGCCATAACTAAAGGCTGAGGTAAACTAGGCCATAACTAAAGGCTGAGGTAAACTAGGCCATAACTAAAGGCTGAGGTAAACTAGGCCATCATTTCTAAGAAAGTGTTACATTTAACACTGTGGGTGTTAACATTCTGATCTCATATGTACGGTGGCCGAGAAGTGCAAAGCAACATTACAAAGAATGAAACACTTTTACAAAGCTCGAGACTAATTTACATTTTGGAAAACATTTTTACCTACCATAAAACACAATTACATGGGCAAAAATCTTTTACCAAGGACAAAACAAATTAACATTTTAGAAGACAAATTAACAAGACGCAAAACACTTTTACCAGTCCCGAAACAAATGTACTAGTGATGTGTCATGCACAAAAGATGCGGCTCTGAGAGCCGATGCTTTGTAGTGAATCAGAAGAGCCGGCTCGCATCGAGTGAGAGCCGGCTCCCAGTTTTTTTCCTTTCGCTGCGTGCTTACAGGCAGAACTTTGTTTTGATTGGTCAGCAATCGCATCGCGGCCAATCAGATGTGAGGATATGGGATCATACCATTATGTAAAAACAGAGAGGGGGGTGAAGTGAAGCGGCACTCCACTGCAAGTTAATGAGTCGTAACAACGTTAATAACGACACTGTCTGTCAGATAGCGGTGAGGAGAGTGTGTGAGTCGTAACTATGAGTGACACCCGAAAGAGAAGCAGCATCTGGCTCCAGTTTAAAGACAATGGAAACAACAAAGCAGAGTGCGTTCACTGCAAGATGAAAATTACTTTAAGAGCAGGTTCCACCACAAACCTGCATAGACATATGAGAACTGTCCATCCTACAGTGCAGTTAGAGGAGAGAGGGCAAGCTAGCACCCCATCTACAGATCCTGGTGTGTCTCATCCCCAAAAAACAGCAACTGCAGCAGCATCTACTGGCTTCCCCACACATGCAGGTATAACCTCTCCTACTGCAGCTCAAAGCAAAATAAGCCAGTTTATACCCAAAGTGATGACCCCATCCAAACAGCACAGCATTGATGTAGAGCTAGCTAAAATGATAGCTACTGATTTCCAACCCTTTTCAATTGTGGAGGACAGAGGTTTTAAAAGTTTTGTCAAAACTTTAAATCCCACATACACTCTTCCCAGTAGAAAAACATTGTCCCAAACAACAATACCTAAACTATATGACACAGAACAGGCATTATGGCAAGTAAGGGTGAAACAAGCTCCATCAGTTTGCCTGACAACTGACTGCTGGACCTCCAGAACAACCTGCTCTTTCATGGCTGTCACTTGCCATTTCATTGAAAATTACAAGATGACATCTTGCCTTTTGGACTGCTTTGAGTTCACAGAGAGACACACTGCAGAAAACCTAGCAGATGAGCTAGTAAGAGTGGCAAAAGAGTGGCAAGTAGAGGACAAAGTAGTGTGCTGTGTGAGTGACAATGCAGCAAACATCACCAAAGCCATAAAAATTCTTAAGTGGACCCATCACCCATGTCTGGCACATACACTAAACCTCATGATTAGAGATGCCCTAAAGGTGGTCAAACCAACCGTGGATAAGGTGAAGGCTGTTGTGGAGTTTTTCCACAAAAGCACAGTTGCAACACAGAGGCTAAAGTCCACACAGTGCCAGATGGGGATGCCTGAACTGAGGCCCAAACAAGAGTGTGCCACCAGGTGGAACTCAACATTTTATATGTTGAAACGAATTCTTGAAACAAAAGATGCCATCATCTCCACCCTGGCCCTCATCAACGCACCAGTTGATGCTCTATGTCAAGAGGAATGGGAGCTGGTGAAAGAGGTCTGCACCGTCCTGCAACCATTTGAGGAGGTGACTGTGGAAATAAGTGCAGACAGGTACCTTGGACCATTTTTTTTCACTACTACCATTCAGTCACTATTATACATTGCAGAAACAATACAGTATAATGTGCCACATATAATATGCCACATACTTTAAAAAAAGCTTCATTTTAAAAGTTGCTGTTTCTCTCCCTCAGCTATGTTTCTGCCTCAAAAATGCTCCTGCTATGCAAAGGTTTGCAGCGTGTGACAGCCCAACAGACTGTAACCATGCAGAAAGGGAAAGAATTGGTTGCAGCTCTTTGTTCAGCCATGGACCGGAAATTTCTGCGTATGGAGTACAACACTGTCCACTCAGAAACCACATTATTGGATCCTAGGTTTAAAAAACTTGCATTCAATGACAACAGAGCTGTTGATGAGGCACTTCAGAGAATTAGTGCAGCAGCAAGATGCACCCCTAGCAGCCAGCCAGCTCCGCCATTAGAAGGCCAAGTGTATGAGGAACCACAAACCTCTGTTGTTTGGAGGCTTTTTGATGAAAGAGCTACAGGAGATGCTACAAGAAGAAATCCTACAGCTGATGCTATACTGGAGGTGAGGTCTTATCTTGAGGAGCCCATCATCCAACGAGCAGAAGACCCACTGAGCTGGTGGCAGGCCAAGGCCTCAGTCTTTCCACGCCTGGCGAAGGTGATGGAAGGGAGACTGTGTATTGTGGCAACATCGGTTCCTTCAGAGAGAATCTTCTCAAAAACAGGGCAGATAATCTCAGAAAGAAGAAATAGGATCAGTCCATCAAAGCTGAGGCATCTGATTTTTTTGAATGCCAATCTTCACTGAGGACATTAATACTGTTTGCTTGAGTTTGGTTCTAGTTCTGTTCTAGTTCAATTCTGTTTATTTGCTGTTTTTTTGTTGTTAATTTGTGCAAAAAAATGTTTGATTAAAATGATTAAAAACAAAAGAATGCTTTTGTAACAAAATAAATGCATAAAAACACTGCACATGAAAGGGTTTTCAACACACAAACCATTTTTTTTTTTTAAAGTTAGGGTAAAATAAAGGCCTACAAAAAAATCCTAAATTAAGAGCCGTTCAGGAGTCGAAAGAGCCGGCTCTTCTTTGGGAGCTGAGCCAAAAGAGCCGGCTCTCGGAAAAGAGCCGAACTTCCCATCACTAAAATGTACAAATGCTAGATTCTTCACGGAAAGGGAATGTACCACATACCGGAAGTGACGAGGTGAAAGCGGGTGATAGGTGTTGTTGTTGAGCGCGGTCAGTTCGTCTTGTCAATGTGGAGTATATGACGTGAATGAAGTTTATGGTGACACAACATGGTGGACTGCGGCCGAGGCAAACACATGAACAGCTTAACGCGGTTTTTCTTTACGTGTGGTCGGTGTTTGGAGTTTTTAAAGGACGCGGACCAGACGGAAACACCAGACATACTGCATCATTGCGTTCAATATTTTAACGAGGGCCACTCGTACGCAGATCAAAGTATTAATATAACGTTTTAACTTAAATGAAAATAAATGCAATTATGTTTTCTATTTAACATAGGTTTGGCTCCAGAGACTGCGGATTTCAAATTGAACAGGATGCCCTTCCTGAGGCTAGCCTGTCGATGACTCCTTGTGGGACCCAAACATGCAGGAGTACATGGACTTTGCCATGGAACACAATCAGTTACAGAAGCCAGAGAACTGGGAGTCTGCATCAGAACTGTACATGAAACTAAAAGAAATGGCTCAGCTATGAAATGATCAAAAAGGGAGTTTTTTTTGTAGTGGTGAAACACTGCTGCCTGTCTGAACACAATATTTATGAATCTTTATGAATCTGTTAAGTGTGAAGTAAATGAATCAAAAATAGTAATGAGTATTTATTACACATTGTAGTATAGAAAACAAAAGTTCTTGTTTCTTTATCTAAAACAGTGATTCAAAGGGATCCCAGTTTGAGTCATGGATCTAAAACATTTTCAAAATGTTAACTGAGAAAAGAACATGCTCACATACTAACATTATAAAAACAACTTTGGCAACTGCACCTTTAACAACAACTTTTTCAGAGTCTTAACTCTAGGAGTCGTCCATCATGTAGCTTAGAAACAGCCGAATCCTGGACTATTTTGAATTCCAAAGTCCATTTGTGACTTAAACAAAGTGTATCTAGGAGCGGTAATCTCAAGGAGTTTGAACATGTATTTGCCATTGGGAACGCAGAGTCATCCAGGAACTCTATTTGTGGCAGTGGTTCCAAGCCAGATGGGGGAAGTGAAGACAGCCCAGTAGCAAACATCTTCCACAGACACAGCAGCCTGGCCTTCTGCAAAGAAAAACAATTCAGATACATCATTGCCATGTGTTTTCTTAACTAGTTATAAAAAAACAAATGAACTAACAAACCTTCACAATCAAGGAGATAGTCTGCCCAGTAGGCCATGGTTTGACTTTCTTTAAGTCTTCCATTACTCCCCGAAGGACTGAGGTCAGGTTTGAAGAGTCTCAAGTTCAAAAGCAGTGAGTGGCCTTTCAGAGTGGCACAGGACAGGGGCCAGCAAAGTAGGGTGTTGCTGTAGTGCAGTCAAAAACTCCAGGGTTGAAAGACCGTCTCTGAATCTAGAGTGAACACAAACATTGTTTCACTGCTGTTTAGTGCCAATTGAATTTAAATTATCTAAAGAAAACTATTAAATATTCTCTTCTCTACAATTACTATCCACCTTAACAAACATACATTTGGGGGAAAAAATGGTTGTGTTAAATTGATTTAAGAAACCCTATTTTTGCGATGCACATTAAAATGTTAATCGTTACAAACTAAGTATAACACATAGAAACAAAAGACTGGAATGACACAGACGGCTGGGTGGCTTGAGCACTCATACTTCAGAAAGTCTACACACCCCATGCACTTTTTCAAAACTTTGTTGCGTTATATATTCAATTTAAAATAGTAATATTAATCTTTTTCCTCATCAGTCTACACACAATACATCATAATGACAAAGCAAAAACAGGTTTTAATCTGAAAAACAGATTAAAATGTCTGAAACAACAACACTGAAAGCAAGAAATGTCATGCTGCCACAGTCTGCCTTATTACCTGTCCTGGCTGAATTGTTGATGATTGTCCTGGTGCATCTCTGAAACATGATTAAAATGATTAGCTCCATGATAAAAGCTATAAGGTAGTGTTGAGTAACATGTAGTAGTAGAGGGAACAGAAAGATTTATAAAAAAAACATTATTTTGTTATAAATATGGTATTTTCTGTTTCAAGTTCATCCGAGCGAATTCTCTGATCACATCAACAACTTAAAGACTAATTATTTGTTAAGAACATGTGGATAGGAGCGCTTCCTGGACTCAAATCTGAGTTTCTTTTTGAATGGAAAAGGTATAAAATAAGAGAAAGCTCAAACTACTCATTTTTAACTATTAAAATGCAAACTGTTGTATTGCAAGATGCCAAGTCATACAGAACCAAGTTAAAAGATCTCTGATGTGTTTTGGCATCTAGCCTTCGTCAGCGAGTCAAACGGATGAAATGAGAGACAATGGGTCTTTTCTAGTGTCCAAAGTGTTCTGGGCTAGAGTGGGTGTTGTAGACGTCTTAAAACCAGCAGGTGTCCTTCAGGCCTACAATAGTCAAATCATGTAAACAGCCAAGTTTCCTATTGGTTGATTACCACTTGAAAAAACCCATTGTCTCTCATTACATCTATTTGACTCCCTGACAAAGGCTAGATACCGAAACGTGTTGGACTTCTTTTAGTTGGTTCTGGATGACCGTGCCACTTCAATAAAGGCCTATAGTACCTATGTAGGATCGACAATGATGTGGGACAGTGGATACCCCCCACTTCATTCTCACGTGGTTTTTTTAATGGTTTGGTTAATTTGTGTCATTTGTGTTTATTCACCTGCAAGAGCAACTGTATTTCAGTAGGTTTATTCTGTGATGTTAAGTAAAGCTCACACAGGCAGCTGTGGGGGCACCTCAGTCAGTTACAGAAACAGCCGATAGCATGTAGCAACGTTGAGCTTATGTGCAGCAATATAAATGTATGTATAATGTGTATGTGAATAAGTAGTGAAATATCTGCTAGTAGTTTTATCAGTTTTGTGAGTTAAAAAAAATTGCACTTTACCTGGTAGTGAAAGCACTGTAGCCCAATAAAGTATTAATTATTATTATCATTTCCAGTCAAGAAGTAATGAAATAATTTCAACCCATGCACGCCTGAAAGTTCCTTTGTGTCCAAGTGTGCAACACCTACCTTTCATCTTCCAGTTTGTGTTTGGGAGTACTTCAAAAACCTGAGAGGAAACGGATAAAATGATCAACAACTTTCAACAGCTTCCATTATTTTTCCATTACCACATACAGTATATATATATCAATGCTGAATGGTTGTCTGTGTTACTGTATAATAGTAACTGCAAAATAATCAAAACAAGCCTTTTCCCACTAAAATATTGACCAGGACATTGATGTTATGCTTAAAATCCAATGTACATCTAATAAATTATATAAAAATGAATAAATACAAACATACATAAATGTTTTAAAAAAGAGAAATAACTGATGTACCAAAGTGTCAGCTCGATTGAATTCAGCTGTGCACCTTGAGGTATCGTACACTGACATTTTTTTATCAAACAACCATTATTTATCCTCCAGCAGAGTATCTAAATATGTAAAAATATTGAATTATGAGATCCACTAACCTCTTTTATAGTGTTTTTCTAGGCAAATTAAAAAAGTAATCCTGGAATATGCTTTTCCTATTTCCTTTTTATATTCTGCCAATTTAAATGACCTTTCTGACCCAGGCACATGGACCACCTCTGAGCAGTCTGGATACAAAAGGACATAAGGTCCTTGGTGCATGTCCTTGTTAAATGTTCTCATTTTCTGGACAGCTTGTTTCAGTAGATCAGGTGCTGCTACCTCTGGGTCTGGAAATAACGGGAGTGTTTTCCCTCTTAGAGGTTTTAAATCAGTTCCATGTGGCCCCATCAATCCTACGTTTATCTAGTAAAATAACAAAGATATAATTAATGTATAGGTAAAATAAATACATACACACACACACAAATACATATAGGACATTGCAAAACTGTATAGGACGGTCAGTACAACTTACCTGGACGTGTTCTTTCTTTAGGCCTACATCTTCCTTTTGGCCCATAGTTAAAATACTGTGGTTCCTTTGACTTGGAGCTTCTGTCCTCCATGAAGTGTTTGTATGATGGGCATGGCTGTTCTGCTCAAATGGACACAGTTCCGTTTCAAAATAGAAAGTTATCATTAGCATTACTACTGACTTTTATTCACATGTCCTCAGATAGCTGCGTTTTGCTACACTTACTTTGCTTAGTACTGTCCGGCTGTCGAGAAGTCCCCTGTGTTTCCAATGTTTCCGTCTGGTCCGCGTCCTTTAAAAACTCCAAACACCGACCACACGTAAAGAAAAACCGCGTTAAGCTGTTCATGTGTTTGCCTCGGCCGCAGTCCACCATGTTCTGTCACCATAAACTTCATTCACGCCATATACTCCACATTGACAAGACGAACTGACCGCGCTCAACAACAACACCTATCACCCGCTTTCACCTCGTCACTTCCGGTATGTGCTACATTCCCTTTCCGTGAAGAATCTAGCATTTGTACATTTGTTTCGGGACTGGTAAAAGTGTTTTGCGTCTTGTTAATTTGTTTTCTAAAATGTTAATTTGTTTTCTAAAATGTTAATTTGTTTTGTCCTTGGTAAAATATTTTTGCCCATGTAATTGTGTTTTATGGTAGGTAAAAATGTTTTCCAAAATGTAAATTTGTCTCGAGCTTTGTAAAAGTGTTTCATTCTTTGTAATGTTGCTTTGCACTTCCCGGCCACCGTACATATGTGCTGTGTTCTATTCAGCATGCAGCCTATCTATGAATCAGGTCTGAGTTCCTATGGATGGTGCTGTGTAATTTCAGAGGGACGGACGGACAGACAGACAGACAGACAGACAGACAGGCAGGCAGGCAGACAGACAGACAAAAACCTTGATAAAGTACAGGCTCAGTGAGAAGGGTAGACACAGGAAAACCTGTCTCCCTGTAGAAGAAAGGCTGTTCAACCACTGCAACACAGCAGAACCTGAGACAGAGCTGCATTTCCTCACAAAACGTCAAAAATATAAAACATAGAGTATCACTGATTAACAACTACATTGCTTCTTGCCATAAGATGAAGGACAGTGTCTGACAGACCAACCAACCTGCTTATTGCTGTTGATATTTTCTATGGTTTGATCATTTGTACCATTGATTATTGTTGTTACTGATTGTCCCGTTGACAATCTGGATTATTATTATTATTTAAATTATGTTAATATTGTTAATGAATCACTTACTACGCTTTGGCAGTATGTACATTTTTATGTCATGCCAATAAAGCAATTTGAATTCAATTGGAATTTAGAGAGAGAGAGAGCGAGAGAGAGAGGGATGGAGGGAGAGAGAGAGAGAGAGAGAGGGAGAAAGAGAGAGAGAGAGAACGAGAGATGAGGAGAGAGAGAGAGAGAAAGAGGGAGAGAGCGAGAGAGAGAGAGAGAGAGAGATGAGGGGGCAGTGGAAACCCCCCTGGTGTTAAGAATTCATCTGCAAAAAAACTCCCTCCGCTTTTTTATCTGTATTCTCTAATCTGTATTCAGAGTCTCTCCTCTCTCATTCCCCCATCCCTCCCTCCCTCCCTCCCTCCCTCCCTCGTTCGCTACGACTCTCCCTCCCAATCTCATGTAATTCTGCATTGCTCTACCTGCACCAAAGCACTGCACTGACCATCAGAACCCTGCACACACACACACACTCACACACACACACACACACACACACACACACACACACACATACTTCACTTCCGGCTCCCCCCCCCTCTCACACACAGACACTACTCCACTGCAGAGACAACACATTCTCCACTACAGCACTGAATCACAGCATAGGCATAATCAAGACTGTATTGTACCACAACTAAATCCATCGAATGTGCAATATGTGCAGTTATCTGTAATTAAACCCTGCGCACTAAGGACTGTATTTGAAGGGAATTACTATTATTACCCCAAATTATATCATACACACATTTAGCTATTTAAGTATGTCTTCCTGTCATTTACCTGTACAGTTAATGTAACCATGCAAATATTCACTTACCTGTAAATTTAACTGTATATTTACCTGTACAGCTAATTTAACCATGCAAAATATTCACTTACCTGTTAATTTAACCAGTATGTCTATTAAGTAAACTATTATTACCCTCACTCATATCATATGCATTTTTAGCTATTGAAGTATTTCTCTGCCATCGACCTGTATAGTATAGTTAACCATCCAACATCCACCAATGTATACTGTACATATTCAGCCAACCACCCATACTATGCAATGTCTTTTTATAGCTTTTTTTTCACTCCAGACTTCTTGTATTTCTATACTTTTTCATACTGCCGCATCTATCTATCTATCTATCTATCTATCTATCTATCTATCTATCTATCTATCTATCTATCTATCTATCTATCTATCTATCTATCTATCTATCTATCTATCTATCTATCTATCTATCTATCTATACAAATGCCTTTTCCTTATGGGGAAAAAGTTAGTACCTTTACCATCACATAGAATTAGGTACCAAAACAAGTGCAAATGATTAGAAAACATTAGAGAGAAACTTAGGAGGGTCCAGCCTTCCATAAAGATAAGAAAATTGGTCTGGTTTGGTCTTAACCATATGGGTGTGTGGAAAAGCTTCATTCAAAGATTAAAAGACCTACCCGAGGCCCTCAGAAGAAAGATTATTGATGCTCTACCTCAGCTCACTCCTCATCATCTCCACTACCAATAGTCCCTCCTCTACCAATAGCAACCTGCACTCTGGTGGTGTATCACACGGGTCATTCCAAAGCCAGTTATGTGTGTGTTTGTGTGTGTGTGTGTCATGTGTGTGTAATATTGTAAGGTGCTGGCCCTTTATTCCGTAGTGAATTGGTGTTGCTAGGGAAATTAGGATGTTTACTCTAATGTCAAATAGAGCAGACTGCTGCTATGGTTACAACTCCTCATCTCTCCACACTGTTGCTGCTACTGTGTGCCTCCACGTGCTGCCTCTGTTACCTTCTCTCTCTCTCTATCTCTCTATACCTCTCTCTCTATACCTCTCTCTCCATACCTCTCTCTCTCTCTCTCTCTATACCTCTTTCTATACCTCCCTGTCTCTCTCTCTCTCTCTCTCTCTCTCTCTCTATACCTCTTTCTATACCTCCCTCTCTCTCTCTCTCTCTCTCTCTCTCTCTCTCTCTCTCTCTCTATACCTCTCTCTCTCTCTATACCTCTCTCTCTATACCTCTCTCTCTCTATATATATATATATATATATATATACACCTCTCTCTCTATACCTCTCTCTCTATACATCTCTCTCTATACCTCTCTCTCTCTCTCTCTCTCTATACCTCCCTCTCTATACCTCTCTCTCTATACCTCCCTCTCTCTCTATACCTCTCTCTCTCTCTCTCTATACCTCTCTCTCTCTCTCTCTCTGTAACTCTCTCTCTATACCTCTCTCAAATTCAAATTCAAATTCAAATTCGGCTTTATTGGCATGAAAGTTACAACTTAACAATATTGCCAAAGCACTTTACAATGTAACAATAAAAATAAAGTTCATATTATTATTAACAACAACAACAAAAATATAGATCCATTACATATTAATTATCACATACACAACCAAACATATTCAAAATAATTGTATGTGTGTGTTTTGTGTGTGTGTAAGTTTGTTGGGAGGTTATTGGTTGTAGTTGGGTCAACTGGTTGTCCTTATGGGATTATTGTTTGCAGTTGGGTCAACTGGTTGTCCCTACGGGTGTGGCATAATGCAACATATTTTGCACCATAAATGGCACAATGGACCTTTTCACCCAATAGACATTGTAATTTTTCATCATCTGTTCCTGTTTCAAATTCTTTATTTCTATTTTTAATTTGGGGAAAGAAAGTTGCCCGTATGTCTGCATAATTATCACATTTTAGGAGAAAGTGTGATTCCGTTTCAATTGCATTTTATGGGCAGAGTAAACACAACCTGGCATCTCTGGGTTGCCAGATCTGTCTGCGACGACCGGTCTCTATAGCCAGGCTCACTGAGTCTGTACATAGTCAATGTTTCCTCAGTTTTCTATCAGTCACAGTGGTCAGGTAGTTTGCCACTGTGTACTGTCTGTTTAGTGCCAAATAGCATTGAAGTTTACTTTGATTTTTTTTTTCTCTCTCTCTCTCTCTCTATACCTCCCTCTCTCTATATACCTCCCTCTCTCTCTATACCTCCCTCTCTCTCTCTCTCTCTCTCTCTATACCTCTCTCTCTCTCTATACCTCTCTCTCTCTCTATACCTCTCTCTCTCTCTATACCTCTCTCTCTATACCTCCCTCTCTCTCTATATACCTCTCTCTCTCTCCCTCTCTCTCTCTCTCTCTCTCTCTCTCTCTATACCTCTCTCTCTATACCTCCCTCTCTCTCTCTCTCTCCCTCTCTCTCTCTCTCTATACCTCTCTCTCTCTCTACCTCGCTCTCTATACCTCCCTCTCTCTCTCTCTCTCTCTCTCTCTCTCTCTCTCTCTCTCTCTCTCTCTCTCTATACCTCTCTCTCTATACCTCTCTCTCTATACCTCCCTCTCTCTCTCTATACCTCTCTCTCTCTCTCTCTCTCTCTCTCTCTCTCTATACCTCTCTCTCTCTCTCTCTATACCTCTCTCTCTATACCTCCCTCTCTCTCTCTCTCTCTCTCTCTCTCTCTCTCTCTCTCTCTCTCTCTCTCTATACCTCTCTCTCTCTCTCCCTCTCTCTCTCTACCTCTCTCTCTATACCTCCCTCTCTCTCTATACCTCTCTCTCTCTCCCTCTCTCTCTCTACCTCTCTCTCTATACCTCTCTCTCTATACCTCCCTCTCTCTCTCTATACCTCTCTCTCTCTCTCTCTCTCTCTCTCTCTCTTATACCTCTCTCTCTCTCTCTCTCTCTCTCTATACCTCTCTCTCTATACCTCCCTCTCTCTCTCTCTCTCTCTATACCTCTCTCTCTCTCTCTCCCTCTCTCTCTCTACCTCTCTCTCTATACCTCCCTCTCTCTCTATACCTCTCTCTCTCTCTCTCTACCTCTCTCTCTATACCTCTCTCTCTATACCTCCCTCTCTCTCTCTCTCTCCCTCCCTCTCTCTCTATACCTCCCCCCCCTCTCTCTCTCTCTATACACCTCTCTTCTCTCTACTATGTATGTTTTTCTCTCTTTCACTCCTATTCTGTCTGTTTCAGATAGAAAACACAAAGAGGATGTTCAACAGAAAGAAAGAGTGGGATATATAATGATAGAGAGATGGAGAGATGGAGAGGGGGACAAACAACCAGAGGAGACTGGTGGGAGGAGCTATAGGAGAACAGGCTCATTTGTACCAAAACACATCAAACATATAGAAACCACATGTTTTATCAGCTCCATTCTAGCCATTACAATGAGCCCGTCCTCCTATAGCTCCTCCCACCTACCTCACACACACATCGCTAGCTATCAATTTGATTGGACCCAACTAAATACTCATATTTAAGTTCCTGTAGTTGTGTGATTGTCTTTGGTCCAGAGATTCGCAATGGGAGAAGAGGATGCTGGAAGCTGCAGTGTGTTTGAGCATTGCCAGCCAGGGCTTTGAGACTCACTCAATCATATCCAATCGATACTGTCACCTGCTGGTCAATGTCTGTAACTGTATTAAAGATGACAGAACCACGAGCAAGACATGGCATTCTGCGCACAGCTCGCTCACTCAAGCATTGCCAACAAAGCCATTACAGCAGTGTGTGTACTTTCTTTGTAATTGTTCTATGCCCATATTTACTCCCTGTCTTTTCCTGTGACATCCTTAACACACCGCATGACTCATTGGATGACTACAGGCCCCCTTCCCTCTCCGTTCACACATCTTTGTATTATCCCCCTGGGCAGAGAGAGAGGGAGAGAGCGAGAGAGGATTGAGGAACAGCGACCGTGTGTCGGAAAGATAAAACTGAACAGCGACAATGTGTGGGAAAGATGTAAATCTTTCCCGCAATTACTCTCATTTCAGTATCTAATACGGGTCTGTAGACAAAGTCAACCTCACTTCACACTTGACTTCACCAAAGCCATCAGCATCGGGTTCTATCTATGGTGTAATGGTTAGCACTCTGGACTCTGCATTTTCTGTATTAGCATTGTCGAATCTGAGAGTAAATAGAGACTAATATATTGATCAAATTCACCGAGAGAGATTTACATGGTTAACAAAACGTCACGCCAGGGTGAGACTACATGAAACACAGCACTTATTATAAGTGTTTCTAAAATCCTCTATGGTAAAAATGAATGGTGGGAAAACGATATGAACCATTTCTCTATTTGACTGCTAGATTTGATGGGTATACACTATATATACAAAATTAGTGGATTCTGCTATTTCAGCCCCACCCGTTGCTGACAGGTGTATAAAACCGAGCACACAGCCATGCAATCTCCATTGACAAACATTGGTAGTAGAATGGCCTTACTGGCGAGCAGTGACTTTCAACGTGGCACCATCATAGGATGCCACCTTTCCAACAAGTCAGTTAATGAAATTCATGCCCTGCTAGAGCTGCCCCGGTCAACTGTAAGTTCTGTTATTGTGAAGTGGAAACGTCTAGGAGCAACAACGGCTCAGCCGTAAAGTGGTAGTTCACACAAGCTCACAGAACGCGACCACTGTGTGCTGAAGAACGTAGTGTGTAAAAATCATCTGTTCTCGGTTTCAACACTCACTACCGACTTCCAAACGGCCTCTGGAAGCAACGTCAGAACAAGAACTGTTCGTCGGGAGCTTCATGAATGGGTTTCCATGGCCGAGCTGCGGCACACAAACCTAAGATCACCATTAACAATGTATTACATTATTATTAGCATCATTACTTAACTGGACGTTTTTTAATTAAGTTGCTAGAGACCTGCCTGATTATTGCCAAAGATGATGGATATACTAACAAGAGATATACTCTTCTCCCTATCAATGGGGGAGAAGGGTTGTTGACGTCAACCACCTGTAATGAACGGAGAGAAACCCTATGCTACTAGCCTCACGCTATGAATATCCATAGCCATCTCGAGAAACCTCTGAAATAAAGTGTTTTTATCAAATAAACCGTACGTAGCAAAAAAGCCATTGGGTTTGTTTTCAAATTCTTTGTGGATCTGTGTAATCTGAGGGAAATATGTGTCTCTAATATGGTCATACATTTGTCGGGAGGTTAGGAAGTGCAGCTCAGTTTCCACCTCATGTTGTGGCGTAGATTCCCCCTGGCTATCTACTTCAGATTGTTATTGTTTCGTCTGTATAGCGAGCTATTTGGCCCCTAACTACAATAGGCTAAATAGCCTATTTATCTCACAAGAAGAACTAAAGGATTATCTCATCCCAATATTTTCCAAAATCGTTTAAAAAGGATTGCAGTCAGACCACTTTTGGCCTGATTTGTTTAGTAGGCTGGTAGAAGTTGGTGTTGTAGTTTACTTTACAGACCTACCTACTATAACATGTTTTGCGTCTTAACTAAACATTTGAATGAATGTTTAGCCAAATTCACATCACAATTTACTTAATTTGTCAACCAAACCCTATGTGACTGTTCAGGCTTTGATGCTGTTATGGCACGTCGACCAGGTTTAATGATACGGGTGTAAAGTGAGCAGATGTAGATAATAAACGACACCGGGCTTTTCTGAAGGCGTTACTCTGCGTGGACGGACGAACTAGACGGAGGACGGATTTCATCTGCGGAGCTCCGGGCTGAAGCATCAACCGCGGAGGTGAGCGCGATCACCGACAGTTATCGTTATACCATGAAAGACAACTCACGAAAAACGAGTAATCCAAAGTATAATGAAAACTAAGTCAGTTAGACTGCAAGGTAAACAGCAGCTAGACGCATCATGGTCGAGGTCTAGTGGAAATCATCATCATGACCAGAGAGGGATCAACAGGCCCCGACCTCTACCCCGTGATGTAGACAGAGAGAGGGATCAACAGGCCCCGACCTCTACCCCGTGATGTAGACAGAGAGAGGGATCAACAGGCCCCGACCTCTACCCCGTGATGTAGACAGAGAGAGGGATGGAGAGGTGGAGAGAAACAGAGCGAGGACAGCAGAGGGGAGCGAGAGGTGCAGAGCCAACACTAACCCTAACAACAACAACACTAACCCTAACAACAACAACAACACCAACAACACTAACCCTAACAACAACAACAACAACAACATCAACATCAACAACACTAACCCTAACAACAACAACAACACTAACCCTAACAACAACAACAACAACAACATCAACATCAACAACACTAACCCTAACAACAACAACAACAACAACAACATCAACATCAACAACAACAACAGAGCTAACCCTAACAACAACAACAACAACAACAACATCAACATCAACAACACTAACCCTAACAACAACAACAACACTAACCCTAACAACAACAACAACAACAACATCAACATCAACAACACTAACAACAACAACAACACTAACCCTAACAACAACATCAACAACAACAACATCAACAACACTAACCCTAATAACAACAACACTAACCCTAACAACAACAACAACAACAACAACATCAACAACAACAACAACACTAACCCTAACAAACAACAACAACACTAACCCTAACAACAACAACAACAACAACAACAACAACCCATCATCATCCTCCTCTTAAGCGCGACTCCAAGTCAAACATCCACCGGCCCAGGAACCACACCTACAGCACCAGCTCTGCCAGCAGTGGCACCAGCCTGGACGGACCTGGATTTATACAGGGAGGGGGTCGGGGGGAGGACATGGCCGACAAGACCTCCTGGGGCACAGGGAGAGAGACAGAGAAGAGGGAGGAGGAGGTCAGCTACCAAACAGAAGGAGAAACACAGACTCACTGGAGGAGAGAAAGATGGGAGATGGGCTGGATGAGAGGAGGACTTGAGCCAGCAGAGGGGGAAGAGGGAGAGGAGGGCTCCTGAAAGTGTCTGGCTGCAGGGAGTCCACTGGTCTTTCTCGCTCTCTCTCCCTTCAGAGCTGACCTGTTGACCCTGTATGAGCGAGTGATCCTAACAGACATAGAGTTCAGTGACAGTCAGAACCTGGACCAGGCTCTATGGAAAAACTACCAGGTTATAGAGTGCTTCAGACAGCTCCTCAAAGACCCTAGTTGAGACTCAGTCCCGGCATCACCCCCATGCTGCTCACTCTGCTGGACGAGGTACACACACACTGGACACATGCACCAGGTCTGGAATTTCCTGATTTTAGGGGCAAGGCCATTTGATTGACTGATGGGGAAGAATGGACGGAGTTGCTTAAACAGGCATCAGCTCCTCCCAGGCACCCTACAAGGCACCCTACAAGGCACCCTACAAGGCACCCTACAAGGCACCCTACAAGGCACCTAAGTCACTTGTTCAATTTAATGGGGTCTTATTGGACAATTTTTCATATCCATACCTGTATGAAATATAGTTATAGTATTCCCCAAAATGTCTTAAAATGTTCAAAAATATAAACGCAACAATTTAAACGATTTGACTGAATTACAGTTCATATAAGGACATCAGTCAATTGAAATAAATTCATTAGGCCTTAATCTATGGATTTCACATGACTGGGCCATGGGTGGGCCTGGGAGGGAATATGCCCACCCACTTACCGATCACTGCACCTGTATACAGCCCATCTGTAAATAGCCCACCCTACTACCTCATCCCCATATTGTTATTTTTGCTCATTTTCACCCCAGTATCTCTATTTCCGCATCATCATCTGCACATCTATCACTCCAGTGTTAATTTTAAATTGCAATTATTTCGCCACTTTGGTCTATTTATTGTCCTACCTTCCTAATCTTACTACATTCACACTCTGTATATAGATTCTCTATTGTGTTATTGACTGTACATTTGTTTATCCCATGTGTAACTCTGTGTTGCTTTGCTTTGTCTTGGCCAGGTCACAGTTGTAAATGAGAACTAGTTCTCAGCTGGCCTACCTGGTTAAATAAAGGTGAAATAAAAACATAACTTGGGAGCCAGGCCCAGCCGATCCGGGTGGCTGGTCTCAGACAATCCCACAGAAGGCGGATGTGGAGGTCCTGGGCTGGCCTGCTTACATGTGGTCTGCGGTTGTGAGGCCGGTTGTGAGGCCGGTTGGACGTACTGCCAAATTAATTTCTTGTGTTAGAGAAATTAACATTCAATTCTCTGGCAAAAGCTCTGGTGGACATTCCTGCAGTCAGCATGCCAATTGCACGCTCCCTTACAACTCTGCATGCCATCTGTGGCATTTTATTGTGTGACAAAACCGCACATTTTAGTGGCCTTTTATATTCCGCAGCACAAGGTGCACCTGTGTAATGATCATGGTGTTTAACCAGCTTCTTGATATGCCACACCTTTCAGGTGGATGGATTATCTTGGCTAAGGAGAAATGCTAATCAGCTCTGGGGTTCGATGGTTACTGGCCCAATGCTCTGACCCCTAGGCTACCTGCTGCCCTGCAGAATTGCTGACTTCTGAAGATGTTAATTGCAATATGTCACCTTTAAACTTGTAAAATGGATATGTACCTGTGAATAGTCACGGATGTGAGCTGATTAAAATGATGGCCCTGTATCTAGCTCTGACTTTGCTGATAGCTACTTTATTGAGGGAAAATGTGATGTGGTTGTCTCACCTTGCTATCTTATGATGAATGCACTAACTGTAAGTCGCTCTGGATAAGAGCGTCTGTTAAATTACTAAAATGTATATATCTATTTTGCATGTTCAGAAATCAATCTTCGGAGCGCTTTTTGGACACATTTTACCAGAATTCTGCGGCAGGCGGTGCTAAGCCACCGTTAATGTCCCTGATGCCTGGAGCCGCGGCCCTGCGAGGCACAGATTACTGTTAGATCTGAGAAACGCGCCCGACGACGTAACGGGCATTAGCCCAGTACCCCGCGACTCAGCACTGCATCCCCGAGCATATGTTATCGTATGTATACTGATGTTTTTGCAATTCAATACATTAATATATATATAACTCAATCGAATACAATAATGTATAGGGCGGCAGGTAACCGAAAGGTCGCTGCTTCGAATACCCGAGCCGACCTGCCGATGTGTCCTTGACAAAGGCACTTAAACCTAACTAACTTGTCTAGTTAAATAAAGGTTTTAAAAAGAAAATAAAAATACGTCCAATACGCCAACCCGGAAGTGAATTTACCTCGGTCCTCGGAAGGAGACATTTGAGCGAGAAATAAGTCGCGAAGAAACGTGAATCCGCATGGTTGAAGGCGAGGGGCGTCTGCAATTATTATTATTATTATTATTATTATTATTATTAATGTTGTCTCATCAAAATGTCCAGACTACAGCTGTTGAATGTGTTCATCACCGAGCGGCTTTTATCGGCGGCTGTGGAGATATTCGGTTCGGCGGAAAAGACGGTAGCAGACTACCAGGAGCGGCTAACAACCGCGGCAGTTGAGATATTTGTTGAGGTGGAAAAGACGATCTCAGAAGTTCAGAGAGACAACGATCGTCTCCGGGACCTTCTTCTGTGTCACCTAGGAGCAGGTGTGTAGCGATCAGAAAGCATGTTACTGATTAAACGTTCAGAATGGGTTTGTAGAATCACATTAGTTAGTGGTAACTGCCATGTTCCCACCAGGGGCGCGTTAGTCATGAGATATATATATATATATATAGCCAATATTTGTCTTTACGAGTCGATAATGATAAACAACCCATGATGATAATGATAATAATGTAAGTTCTCACCATAATAAGTTACATTGCCGCACAGAACCGTGTTACGTCACTGGTCACCAAACCTTTGAGTCAAGATCACTGAGTGTAGTAGAGATGAAACGGTATGAACGATTATAGTGACAAATTATCACGGTTATCAGTATTATCGCGGTATTGTTAAAATGTGCTAGAAATGTTCAAAAAGTACTGATACACTGAATTAATTTCACAAAGTTTTATATTGAAAAACAACAACTAAAATTAGCAGAACTTTGCGTTACTACAGACAACCTGGTTCGAATCCAGACTGTATCACAACCGGCTGTGATTGGGAGTCCCATAGGGCGGCGTACATAAGAATTTGTTCTTAACTGACTTGCCTAGTTAAATAAAAAAAGATGGCGCCATGAGAGGTAAAGGTTTCCCTAGTGCAGGTTTTAATGAACACAACCTTAAGTAAGCAAATCAGATGTTCATATAAAAACAACACAAGTAAAGCAATGTGTCTGTAAGAACAATACAACCATATGGAAACACATCCAATGTGCCTGTAAGATCAATACAACCATATGGAAACACATCCAATGTGCCTGTAAGAACAATACAACCATATGGAAACACATCCAATGTGTCTGTAAGAACAATACAACCATATGGAAACACATCCAATGTGCCTGTAAGAACAATACAACCATATGGAAACACATCCAATGTGCCTGTAAGAACAATACAACCATATGGAAACACATCCAATGTGCCTGTAAGAACAATACAACCATATGGAAAGACATCCAATGTGCCTGTAAGAACAATACAACCATATGGAAACACATCCAATGTGCCTGTAAGAACAATACAGCCATATGGAAACACATCCAATGTGCCTGTAAGAACAATACAACCATATGGAAACACATCCAATGTGCCTGTAAGAACAATACAACCATATGGAAAGACATCCAATGTGCCTGTAAGAACAATACAACCATATGGAAACACATCCAATGTGTCTGTAAGAACAATACAACCATATGGAAACACATCCAACGTGTCTGTAAGAACAATACAACCATATGGAAACACATCCAATGTGTCTGTAAGAACAATACAACCATATGGAAACACATCCAATGTGCCTGTAAGAACAATACAACCATATGGAAACACATCCAATGTGCCCGTAAGAACAATACAACCATATGGAAAGACATCCAATGTGCCTGTAAGAACAATACAACCATATGGAAACACATCCAATGTGCCTGTAAGAACAATACAACCATATGGAAACACATCCAACACATGCACAATTTACATAAATACAAATGAGTCTTAAGAAGACAGTGGTAGTAATTACAATGAGCCCAACAATTGACAAACCAACGTGTAGTGTTTTTACAAGAGTATGTAATACTGAAAGCTTCAGTTCACATTATTGACAAGCTACTAGCAAGTTAGACAGAACATGACATTCCCCCATCCTGAAGTCCACACATCATGCATTGAGCTAAAAGTTAACTTACCTTGCATTGCTATAAAGTAGTGTATGGTGAGATTTGAAGTGTTGCCCCCTTTCGTAGAGAATAGTTCAAAAACGTTTGTTTTGTTTTTGTATATAATATATATTTTTTGCATGTTCTGCAGACAGTGACCATCTTCGATTTAAGTTTCCCTCAGCACTCTTGTAAAACCCAAAATACGACCACACTTCAGGTTTGGTCCTCTTAGAAGGCTGTAGAATCTCCCGAGGCTGTCACTGCCTTCCGCCATGATTTCACACAAAACTAAACCCACGTTGATGCTGCGATGTCAGACTGGTGCTAACTGTGGTTGATGCTGGACAGTATTTACAGTGAGTTTCTCAAACCATGTTAATCAAACACGGTTTTAATGATAATTTGAATTTGAAACGGTAATACTAACGGTCGGGAATTTTACCGTGGTTTATCGTGAAACCGGTAATCGTTTCATCCCTACTCTGTATCAGTGAGGTTTGTACAGTAGGCTTTAGGCCCAATATATTATCACTGCATATTGGTTATTCTTGAATTGCCCTGCCAATGCTGTTCTTCTCAGACCATTTTGAAATGATAAATAGGTATATGATCACTCTGGTAATGGATCATTTGTTTTATTACTTGTTAGGCACAGCTAAATGAGCATAATCATTTGCTTATTTATTGTTTTACTGAGGGAGGCTGCCTCGTCGCCCCTCCGCCTTCCAGCGGATGAAGTTACGCTGCATCATCACATGACCAGAGAAAGTTAAATATTCCTCAATATTAAAAAAGGCACAAGCCGCTAATAATGACGCAAGCTTATCGTAACACTGCTATATTCATTCATTGCAGCTTCAGTGCTGGTTGTAGCGTGAGTGGGAACACTTTGCCTTCCCGGCCCAAGGGCGGCTGAATCAAGTGCATCTACTGCCAACAGCGCAAAACAAATACAAATATAAGAATGCAAGGCTTTATCGTTACAGAAATGACGTCCCAAGCATCCCGGGTAACACTGACTGATTCAATTGGCACATTCGCGATGAGTTTAGCAACACAAACAAGATAAAAGTCGGTTGTAACCGATAAAAGGACTGCAGTTGTACAGGACAAACAGGTACAGGCAGGGGTTGGAACCAAAATAATTTTACACTCGTTTCCTTCTGAACAGAACCATTATTTTCTTTGTTTCCTTCCACTGTTCCGATCAGCAAAATAGTGTTTTCAACCGGTTAAAATAAAAAAGGGCTGGTTTATATATTATTATATATTTATTATATTGGTCCTTTCTGTTCCCTTTTTTAACCTGTGACATCAACTGTTTTTATTTTTTTTTACAGCTAACAAGCTTGAGTGCGGAGCGGCAGCAGAATTTAAAACACATCTTATCTTTCTGTAGTTAATAAATCCAATGTGAAACGTGACAACTAGGCCTATAGTATCCTTAACTAGCATTGGAAAAAGTGAATCCATTCATCTCTAGCTAATATGAAATCTCTCTCCCTATCTTCTGAAGCTTGTAACATCGTTACAGTAGCCTGGGAGGGGCAGGTGGCCTAAACAAGCACAGGCAAAGATTTTCAGCTTGCAGGCAGACACTGGAATACAGTTGAAGTCAGAAGTTTACATACACCTTAACCAAATATATTTAAACTCAGTTTTTCACAATTCCTAACATATAATCCTAGTAAAAATTCCCTGTCTTAGGTCAGTTAGGATCACCACTTTTATTTTAAGAATGTGAAATGTCAGAATAATAGTAGAGAGAATTATTTATTTCAGCTTTTATTTCTTTCATCACATTCCCAGTGGGTCAGAAGTTTACATACACTCAATTAGTATTTGGTAGCATTGCCTTTAAATTGTTTAACTTGGGTCAAACGTTTCGGGTAGCCTTCCACAAGCTTCCCACAATAAGTTGGGTGAATTTTGGCCCATTCCTCCTGACAGAACTGGTGTAACTGAGTCAGGTTTGTAGGCCTCCTTGCTCACACATGCTTTTTCAGTTCTGCCCACACATTTTCTATAGGATTGAGGTCAGGGCTTTGTGATGGCCACTCCAATACCTTGACTTTGTTGTCCTTAAGCCATTTTGCCACAACCTTGGAAGTGTGCTTGGGGTCATTGTCCATTTGGAAGACCCATTTGCGACCAAGCTTTAACTTCCTGACTGATGTCTTGAGATGTTGTTTCAATATATCCACATAATTTTCCTTCCTCATGATGCCATCTATTTTGTGAAGTGCACCAGTCCCTCCTGCAGCAAAGCACCCCCACAACATGATGCTGACACCCCCGTGCTTCACGGTTGGGATGGTGTTCTTCGGCTTGCAAGCCTCCCCCTTTTTCCTCCAAACATAATGATGGTCATTATGGCCAAACAGTTCTATTTTTGTTTCATCAGACCAGAGGACATTTCTCCAAAAAGTATGATCTTTGTCCCCATTTGCAGTTGCAAACCGTAGTCTGGCTTTTTAATGGCGGTTTTGGACCAGTGGCTTCTTCCTTGCTGAGCGGCCTTTCAGGTTATGTCGATATAGGACTCGTTTTACTGTGGATATAGATACTTTTGTACCTGTTTCCTCCAGCATCTTCACAAGGTCCTTTGCTGTTGTTCTGGGATTGATTTGCACTTTTCACACCAAAGTACATTAATCTCCTGAGCGGTATGACGGCTGCGTGGTCCCGTAGTGTTTATACTTGCGTACTATTGTTTGTACAGATGAACGTGTTACCTTCAGGCGTTTGGAAATTGCTCCCAAGGATGAACCAAACTTGTGGAGGTCTTGGCTGATTTCTTTTGATTTTCCCATGATGTCGAGCAAAGAGGCACTGAGTTTGAAGGTAGGCCCTGAAATACATCCACAGGTACACCTCCAATTGACTCAAATGATGTCAATTAGCCTATCAGAAGCTTCTAAAGCCATGATATCATTTTCTGGATTTTTCCAAGCTGTTTAAAGACACAGTCAACTTAGTGCATGTAAACTTCTGACCCACTGGAATTGTGATATAGTGAATTATAAGTGAAATAATCTCTGTAAACAATTGTTGGAAGAATTACTTGTGTCATGAACAAAGTAGATGTCCTAACAGACTTGCCAAAACTATAGTTTGTTAACATGAAATCTGTGGAGTGGTTGAAAAATGAGTTTTAATGACTTCAACCTAAGTGTATGTAAACTTCTGACTTCAACTGTAAGTTTGAGTCACAGAGTGAGGGCTTTGCGGAGGTGCTTTGTTCCATTTTTTGGGACTAACAGCGCCTCAGAATGGGACTTGACATGGAATCTATGGCATGAGCGGCGAAAACAGCCAGGGATTTTAATTGGCTGATCCCTCCATCACCATCTAGCATAACAATAAGAACCTCCCCCCTACACTGTGGGCTTCAAAGTGCCAGCAGTGCAAGTGATGTAAACAAGGAAGTGAATTTGGAAAATCTGAAAGCACGCGTCTTGGAAATACTTTAAGCTTTATATGGCTGAACTCTGGGCTTCACAAAAATAATCTGCTCAATGTGATACATATATTTTTGATTGGCCAAGTGTAGCAGGCGCTCCCGCCTCATTTTAACCACACCCCTTTCAAGTCCCACTTTTGTGGCACAGTGTTACCAGGCTCTAAGCGCCAGCAATTCGAGCCTGGGGACGAGGTTAGTGTTCAAGGGATACTGCGAGATTCTGCCATTTATGCCCTTGTTATACTTACCCAGAGTCAGATGAACTTGCAGATACCATTTTTATGTCTGCTTGCAGTATGAAGTACGTTGGCGGTAGTTTTGTGAGCCAATGCTAACTAGCGTTAGCGCAATGACTGGAATTCTACCGGTGATTGGAAGTCTACAAATGCTACTGTACCTGCAGACTTTCAGCCATTGCGCTAACGCTAGTTGGTGAACATAGTATCCCTTTGAATTACCCTGAAGTAGTTAAAGGACAATTCCACCACTTTTCAACCTCATTTTAATTTAATCTCCAGCACCATAAATATCAGTATCTATTATATGAAAATGGCGCGCTAATAAATTGTGGTTAAAAATATATAATTGAGTAGGATTTAAAGGTTTAAAAAATCCTGCAATGAGTTTGTAGCCAGGGATAGGGCGTTTTGTTTTTATTCTCATTCATGCAGACTTCTGGGATATTAGAATCCTGTTGTTCTAACCTAGATATCTTCAACCTAAACCTGAACACAGGTGGCTAGTTCTTATGTAATATTGGAAATATGAGATACGAAGTAGCAAAATGGGTCTACTAAATCACCTGCTGCAGTCATGTTGCATTAGTTCAGCACAGCATAGAGGATTCTGAATGGACTTCAATGTGAAGTATTATTTAGTTTCTTGAGTGCTAGCTACTTATTTCCTCTCCTCTCTCTCCAGACCCCCAGCAGCTAACTCTCCCTGAAGAGGAGGTTCCCCCTGAGCAGCAGCAGTGCTGTGAGCAGGAATGGAGCCCCAGTCTGGGGCAGGAGGACCCAGAGCCCACACAGATTACAGAGGAACAGGAGGAACTTCAAAGACTTAGGTCTGCTACCACAGAGGTTGTACAGTTGATTTTTATTCCTCCCTGTGTGGAAAGTGACTGTGACCAGGACAGCAAGATGGACTCTCTACCCACCAACACAACTGAACAGACCCAATCAGCATTGGATGATGACTACAGAATATCAGAACTAACTAGTCACTCTCAACCCCTCTCTGCTGTAAATCCACACGGTTCTGCAGCTCTGAGTGAAATCATTGTAAGTATTGATGAAGACGAGAGTGAAGATCTACCGTCAGGGTCAAAGAGAACATGGGAAAAGAAAGGACAAAGCTCTCCAGTCTGCACTGAGGCCAAGACAAACAGTGAGCTGAACGCACTGTTGAAGTCTCACACAAGCAGGAGAGCATACAAGTGTAATTTCTGTCCTAAAAGCTTCATCTCATCAATCAGTCTTAAACAACACCATAAAGTTCATAAAGGTGCGAAGGAGAGACAGCAGTTTGTTGTGTGCCGTAAATCCTTTCATTGCACAGCTTCTTTAAAAGATCATCAGCTAATTCACACAGGGGAGAAATCACATAAGTGCAAAGAATGTGACAAATGCTTCTACCACAATGGAAATCTGGTCCTCCATATGAGGATTCACACAGGGGAGAAATCTTTTTATTGCCACAAATGTGGGAATTCCTTCACTCATAAGTCAGCTTTAAAAACTCATATGAGAAATCACACAGGGGAGAAACGATATAAGTGCTCTGCATGTGAAAAATGCTTTATATCATCCTCTGCTCTAAGAAAACATTGTGAAATCGAAGAGAACCCCTGTCATCATGAAGTTTGTGGCAAAAGCATCATGTGGAAGGGAAGCTTGACAGAACACCTGAATACGCACACAAGGGAGAAATCATCTAAGTGCCTTGTATATGAAAAAGGCTTCATATCATCAAGTCTTCTAAAACGCCACCAGCCGGATCACTGTGGAGTGAAACCAGAAGAAAAACGATCAAAGAAAGAGTTATATCTCTGCAGCGATTGTGGCAAAAGCTTCCGAACCATGAGTTACCTGAGAGTGCATATGAGGACTCACAGAGAGCGAGAGCTGCATAAATGTCCTGTATGTGGAAAGTGCTTCACATCATCAGCTTATTTCAAACTCCACCAGCGAATCCACACTGGAGAGAAACAACATCAGTGCAGCGTTTGCCGCAAAAGCTTCACTCTGAGTGGACACCTGACAGAACATATGAGGACTCACACAGAGAGAGAATTGGTTAAGTGTCCTGTATGTGGAAAAGGCTTTACATCTTTAGGTGTTTTAAAACGCCACCAGCAGAATCATTGTGGAAAGAATCCAGAAAAAAAGCAATCTGAGGAAACGTATCTCTGCAGCGATTGTGGCAAAAGCTTCCGGACTATGAGTTACCTGAGAGTGCATATGAGGACTCACAGAGAGAGAGAGCTGCATAAATGTCCTGTATGTGGAAAAGGCTTCACGTGGGCCTCTTCGCTAAAAATCCATCAGCGAATTCACACAGGAGAGAAACCTTATCAGTGCACTGTTTGCAGCAAAAGCTTCACTTGGAAGGGAACCCTGATAGAACACATGAAAAATCACACCGGGGAGAAATCACATCAGTGCCACGTCTGCAGCAAGAGGTTTGTTTATAGCAGAAGCTTGTCTCGTCATATGATGACTCACACAGGGGAGAAACCATTTAAGTGTCCTATATGTGGAATATGCTGTACAACATCAAGTCTTCTAAAATGCCACCAGCGAATTCACACTGGTGTGAAACCATATCTTTGTAACGTTTGTAGCAAACGATTCACTTGGAAGGGAGGTCTGACACAACATATGAAAAGTCACACAGGCGAGAGACCATATAAATGCCCTGTGTGTGAAAAAGGCTTTATAACATCGGGTGATCTGACACGTCACACGCGAGTCCACACAGGGGAGAAACCGTTTCACTGCAATGACTGTAACAAATGCTTTAGTCAGATCAGTTCCCTTAAATCACACATGAAGAATATTCACTAGAGAGAGAACACATAACCGTATAAAATGTGTCCTAAGGATTAGAAGGCTTATTCTGACACCTGTAAGAGAACATTTCACGGTTGAGAAAAGTATAATTGAATGACTTGTAGAACATTGTCTATAACCTGCACTGAGTCCGTTAAACATTAAGAACACCTTCCTAATATTGAGTTGCATCCCCTTTTCTCCTCAGTACAGCCTCAATAAGTCGGGTCACGGACTCTACAAGGTGTCGAAAGCGTTCCACAGGGATGCTGGCCCATGTTTACTACAATGCTTCCCGCAGTTGTCAAGTTGGCTGGATGTCCTTTGGGTGGTGGACCATTCTTGATACACACAGGAAACTGTTGAGTGTGAAAAACCCAGCAGCGTTGCAGTTCTTGAGACAAACAGATGCGCCTGACACCTGCTACCATATCCTGTTAAAAGGCACTAAATATTTGGTCTTGCTCATTCACCCTCTTGAATGGCGCACACACACACACACAATCCATGTCTCCGTTGTCTCAAGGCTTAAAAATCCTTCTTGAATCAGTCTCCTCCCCTTAATCTACACGGATTTGAAGTGGATTTCCTGGTTGCAAAAAGTCTTAATTTGCCTAATTTCAGTTGATGACTAAACAAGCAAGTTTAGTGTAGAGAAACATTTAACCACTGTGAAATGTATTTTCCATAACCAAAAATATAGTATTTCAGCTGTTTTAAAGCTGGTGTACGAACTGGAAGCATAGAAATAATGAACATAGAACAGATCTACAGCTTCTTAGACTTGCTTTCAATGAGAATGACATATCTATAACATTTCTATGTGAATTTGGTCACGTCGCCCAAAAAGTTACATATTGTAGCTTTAACAAGTGATATCAAGGGATCATAGCTTTCACCTGGTCAGTCTGTTGTGGAAAGAGCCTTCCTAATGTTTTGTACATTCAGTGTATGTTGCTTATTTTTAAGAAAGCAGAATGTAAATAGGTAACTATCAGCAGTCCTTACTAATAGAATGAAACAGGATATTTGAACATCTTATTGTAAATGTTAAAGGACATTGTTCACAAAATGTTTGTCTAAAATTATTGTATTATAATTTTGAAGCAACTTTTTCTTTTTTTCTTTCTATCAGAGTAAGACAACAGGCCCGGTATTCAGACTGTTTTTCTGCTGTGTTATTTTGTGTCCATCAGGAGTGTAACACAGGTGTTAATACATGTTCACAGTTATTATGCAGTGGTCTGGCCTTAGCCCCAAGTCAGAGCAGGTCCACTGACACCAGGTCCAAAGGGAGTTATATACTTCTATGGTCTCTACAGGTCCAGGAGTGATGACTCTTGTTATACAGGTCTATGGTAACACATCATTCAAAGAGCAGAAGACTTACCGAGGCCCTCAGAAGAAAGATTATTGAGGCGTCTTCCTTCCTGACCTCCCATGTAGGCCAAGTTTGTGCAGTCTCTTTCTGACAGTGTATCCATGCACTTCAACATTGATTGTGGCAAGAGAGGCCTGTAGATCCCTTGATGTTACCCTGGGGTTCTTAGAGACTTCTATGAGCATCTTTCGGTCAGCTCTTGGGCTGACTTTGGTGGGACGACCTGTCCTTGGTAGTTTGCCAGTGGTCTGGAATTTTTGTCGGACAGTGGAATGATGTACTTCAAATTGCTTGGAAATGGATTTGTAACCCCTCCCAGACTTATGGACATCATTAATATTTATTCTGAGGGTCTCAGGTAGGTCTTCTGATCTTTACATGTGTGGAAGAAGATGTGTTACCAGTCACCCATATGGTTAAGACCAAACCAGACCAATTTTCTTATCTTTATGGAAGACCATAAATATTTCTCTCTAATGTTTTCTAATCATTTGCACTTGTTTTGGTACCTAATTCTAATTTGAGCCATGTTATGTGATGGTAAAGGTAGGGGTGTACTAACTTTTTCCCCATAAGGAAAAGGCAATTTTTGTTTATTTTAATTGAATAACATTTTCAATGTTTTTTTGTGTGTGTGATTTGTTAAATTGGGTTTCCTTTATCTGTCAATAGTGTTGAAGTGAAGATTACATATCCATCTGTCCAAATATGTAAAAAAAAATAAAGACCTTTCCAGGGGGTGTACTTACTTTTTCACATGACTGTACAGTCGTGGTCAAACGTTTTGAGAATTACACAAGTATTGGTCTCCACAAAGTTTGCTGCCTCAGTGTTGATGATGGCAATTTGCATATACTCCAGAATGTCATGAAGAGTGATCAGATGAATTGCAATTAATTGCAAAGTTCCTCTTTGCCATGAAAAGGAACTTAATCCCCCAAAAACATTTCCACTGCATTTCATCCCTGCCACAAAAGGACCAGCTGCCATCATGCCAGTGATTGTCTCGTTAACACAGGTGAGAGTGTTGACGAGGACAAGGCTGGAGATCACTCTGTCATGCTGATTGAGTCAGAATAACAGACTGGAAGCTTTAAAAGGAGGGTGGTGCTTGAAATCATTGTTCTTCCTCTGTCAACCATGGTTACCTGCAAGGAAACACGTGCCGTCATCATTGCTTTGCACAAAAAGGGCTTCACAGGCAAGGATATTGCTGCTGGTAAGATTGCACCTAAATCAACCATTTATCGGATCATCAAGAACTTCAAGGAGAGTGGTTCAATTGTTGTGAAGAAGGCGTCAGGGCGCCCAAGAAAGTCCAGCAAGCGCCAGGACCGTCTCCTAAAGTTGATTCAGCTGCGGGATCGGGGCACCACCAGTGCAGAGCTTGCTCAGGAATGGCAGCAGGCAGGTGTGAGTGCATCTGCACGCACAGTGAGGCAAAGGCTTTTGGAGGATGGCCTGGAGTCAAGAAGGGCAGCAAAGAAGCCACTTCTCTCCAGGAAAAACATCAGGGACAGACTGATATTCTGCAAAAGGTACAGGGATTAGACTGCTGAGGACTGGGGTAGAGTCATTTTCTCTGATGAATCCCTTTTCCGATTGTTTGGGCCATCCGGAAAACACCTTGTCCGGAGAAGACAAGGTGAGCGCTACCATCAGTCCTGTGTCATGCAAACAGTAAAGCATCCTCAGACCATTCATGTGTGGGGTTGCTTCTCAGCCAAGGGAGTGGGCTCACTCACAGTTTTGCCGAAGAACACAGCCATGAATAAAGAATGGTACCAACACATCCTCAGAGAGCAACTTCTCCCAGCCATCCAAGAACAGTTTGGTGACGACCAATGCCTTTTCCAGCATGATGGAGCACCTTGCCATAAGGCAAAAGTGATAACTAAGTGGCTCGGGGAACAAAACATCGACATTTTGGGTCCATGGTCAGGAAACTCCGCAGACCTGAATCCCATTGAGAACTTGTGGTGGATCCTCAAGAGGCAGGTGGACAAACACAAAAACCCACAACTTCTGACAAACTCCAAGCATTGATTATGCAAGAATGGCCTGCCATCAGTCAGGATGTTGTCCAGAAGTTAATTGACAGCATGCCAGGGCGGATTGCAGAGGTCTTGAAAAATATTACTTGTGTCATATAGTCAAATATTGACTCTTTGCATATGAAAGCCTTTGACACTTATGGAAAATAATAATTTTATTTCACCTTTATTTAACCAGGTAGGCCAGTTGAGAACAAGTTCTCATTTACAACTGCGACCTGACCAAGACAAAGCAAAGCAGTGCGACAAAAAACAACACAGTTACACATGAGAATAAACAAACGTACAGTCAATAACACAATAGAGAATCTATATACAGTGTGCAAATGTAGTGTGATTAGGAAGGTAGGACAATAAATAGACCATAGTGGCGAAATAAGTTACAAATTAGAAATTAACACTGGAGTGACAGATGTGCAAATGATGATTTGCAAATAGATACTGGAGTGCAAAATTAGCTAAAATAAATATGGGGATGAGGTAGTAGGGTGGGCTATTTACAGAAGGGCTGTATACAGGTGCAGTGATCGATAAGCAGCTTTGACAGCTGATGCTTAAAGTTAGTGAGGGAGATAGGAACCTCTAGCTTCAAGGATTTTTGCAATTCGTTCCAGGCATTGGCAGCAGAGAACTGGAAGGAATGGCGGCCAAAGGAGTTGTTGGCTTTGGGGGTGACCAGTGAAATATACCTGCTGGAGCACATGCTACGGGTGGGTGTTTCTATGGTGACCAGCGAGTTGAGATAAGGCAGGGATTTACCTAGCAAAGACTTAGATAACCTGGAACCAGTGGTTTTGGCGACGAATATATAATGAAGGCCAGCCAACGAGAGCGTACAGGTCGCAGTGGTGGGTAGTATATGGGGCTTTGGTAACAAAACGGATGGCACTGTGATAGACTACATCCAATTTGCTGAGTAGAGTGTTGGAGGCTATTTTGTAAATGACATCGCCGAAGTCAAGGATCGGTAGGATAGTACGTTTTACAAGGGCATGTTTGGCAGCATGAGTGAAGGAGGCTTCGTTGCGAAATAGGAAGTAGCTTCTAGATTTAATTTTGGATTGGAGATGGTTTATGTGAGTCTGGAAGTTCAGTTTACAGTCTAACCAGACGCCTAGGTATTTGTAGGTCTCGACATATTCTAAGTCAGACCCGTCGAGAGTAGTGATGATAGTCCGGTGGGCGGGTGCGGGCAGCGTTCGATTGAAAAGCATGCATTTAGTTTTACTAGCATTTAAGAGCAGTTGGAGGCCACGGAAGGAGTGTTGTATGGCATTGAAGCTTGTTTGAAGGTTAGTTAATACAGTGTCCAAAGAGGGGCCAGATGTATACAGAATGGTGTCGTCTGCATAGAGATGGATCAGAGTCACCAGCAGTGAGAGCGACATCGTTGATTTATATAGAGAAAATGGTTGGCCCAAGAATTGAACCCTGTGGCACCCCCATAGAGACTGCCAGAGGATTGGACAATACTGATTTGACACACTGAACTCTGTCTGAGAAGTAGTTGGAGAACCAGGCAAGGCAGTCACTTGAGAAACCAAGGCTGTTGAGTCTGCCAATAAGAATGCGGTGATTGACAGAGTCGAAAGCCTTGGCCAGGTCGATGAAGACGGCTGCACAGTACTGTCTTCTATCGATGGCGGTTATGATATCGTTTAGAACCTTGAGCGTAGCTGAGGTGCACCCATGACCAGCTCGGAAACCAGATTGCATAGCAGAGAAGGTACGGTGGGATTCGAAGTGGTCAGTGATCTGTTTATTAACTTGGCTTTCGAAGACTTTAGAAAGGCAGGGCAGGATGGATATAGGTCTATAACAGTTTGGGTCTAGAGTGTCTCCCCCTTTGAATAGGGGATGACCGCAGCAGCTTTCCAATCTCTAGGGATCTCAGACGATATGAAAGAGAGGTTGAACAGGCTGGTAATAGGGGTTGCAACAATTTTGGCTGATAATTTTAGAAAGAGAGGGTCCAGATTGTCTAGCCCAGCAGATTTGTAGGGGTCCAGATTTAGCAGCTCTTTCAGAACATCAGCTGTCTGGATTTGGGTGAAGGAGAAGCGGGGGGGGCTTGGGCAGGTTGCTGCCGGGGGCACAGAGCTGTTGGTCGGGGTAGGGGTAGCCAGGTGGAAAGCATGGCCAGACGTAGCAAAATGCTTATTGAAATTTTAGATAATTGTGAATTTATCAGTGGTGACAGTGTTTCCGAGCCTCAATGCAGTGGGCAACTGGGAGGAGTTGCTCTTATTCTCCATGGACTTTACAGTGTTCCAGAACTTTTTGGAATTAGTACTACATGATGCACATTTCTGTTTGAAAAAGCTGGCCTTTGCTTTTCTAACTGACTGTGTGTATTTGTTCCTGACTTCCCTGAAAAGTTGCATATTGCGGGGGCTATTCGATGCTAATGCAGTGCACCACAGGATGTTTTTGTGTTGGTCAAGTGCAGTCAAGTCTGGGATGAACCAAGGGCTATATCTGTTCTAAGTTTTTTGAAAGGGGCATGCTTATTTAGGATGGTGAGGAAAGCACTTTTAAAGAACAACCAGGCATCCTCTACTGACGGGATGAGGTCAATATCCTTCCAGGATACCAGGGCCAGGTCGATTAGAAAGGCCTGCTCGCAAAAGTGTTTTAGGGAGCGTTTGACAGTGATAAGGGGTGGTCGTTTGACCGCTGACCCAATGCGAACACAGGCACACCATGATGAGATGATATGTCTACACGCTCCATACTGAGATGGGCTCTGTCCCCACCCTGAACATTAAATCATTATGCAGAGGCTGTAGATAACACAGATTTAGACATGACATGTCATTTAACAATTCAATTTCATGACATGCTGTTCATATAAATAATTTGTTATAATTTACCGGTTTCTTGCAGTTATTTATCTCGGGAAAAGGGAGTGATTTTTGGCAGTAAATCCCGGTACATGTAAATCCCTTACCCCTCTGTCCCATCCCTCCCCAGCCCTACCCCTTACCCCTCTGTCCCATCCCTCCCCAGCCCTACCCCTTACCCCTCTGTCCCATCCCTCCCCAGCCTTACCCCTCTGTCCCATCCCTCCCCAGCCTTACCCATTTGTCCCACCCCTCCCCAGCCTTACCCCTTTGCCCCATCCCAACCCAGCCTTACCCCTTACCCCTCTGTCCCATCCCTCCCCAGCCTTACCCCTTTGTCCCAGCCTTACCCCTCTGTCCCATCCCTCCCCAGCCTTACCCCTTTGTCCCATCCCTCCCCAGCCTTACCCCTTACCCCTCTGTCCCATCCCTCCCCAGCCTTACCCCTTTGTCCCATCCCTCCCCAGCCATACCCCTTTGTCCCATCCCTCCCCAGCTTTACCCCTTACCCCTCTGTCCCATCCCTCCCCAGCTTTACCCCTTACCCCTCTGTCTCATCCCTCCCCAGCCTTACCCCTTACCCCTCTCTCATCCCTCCCCAGCCTTACCCCTTACCCCTCTGTCTCATCCCTCCCCAGCCTTACCCCTTACCCCTCTGTCTCATCCCTCCCCAGCCCTACCCCTTACCCCTATGTCCCTTCCCACCCCACCCTACCCCTTCCCTCCCCAGCCCTACCCCTTACCCCTCTGTCCCTTCCCTCCCCAGCCCTACCCCTTACCACTCTGTCCCATCCCTCCCCTCCCTACCCCTTACCCCTCTGTCCCTTCCTTACCCCTTACCACTCTGTCCCTTCCCTTCCCTCCCCAGCCCTACCCCTTACCCCTCTGTCCCATCCCTCCCCAGCCTTACCCCTCTGTCTCATCCCTCCCCAGCCTTACCCCTTACCCCTCGGTCTCATCCCTCCCCAGCCCTACCCCTTACCCCTATGTCCCTTCCCTCCCCAGCCCTACCCCTTACCCCTCTGTCCCATCCCTCCCCAGCCCTACCCCTTACCCCTCTGTCCCTTCCCACCCCAGCCCTACCCCTTACCACTCTGTTCCTTCCCACCCCAACCCTACCCCTTCCCTCCCCAGCCCTACCCCTTACCACTCAGTCCCATCCCTCCCCAGCCTTACCCCTTACCACTCTGTTCCTTCCCTCCCCTCCCTACCCCTTACCACTCTGTTCCTTCCCTCCCCTCCCTTGCATAACGTGCTCCATTAATTCAGCAGTCACAATTTAAAGCCACTCTCCACGGAGAAAAAGTGCGCAGGCACAATCTAAGACTTTCCCAGCATTACTATTCACACACTGGCAACCCGGTCAAATATGATGTCCATTCAACTGCATCAACGATTATTAACGATATTAGAACACGGCTGCTTTAGGGCAATTCATTGAGGGAACTCACTCACTCAGCTCGGTATTTGTTGGGGATCTCCACTGTCGTTTGACCTCTCCTCTCCCTCTTCCCTTGGTAGTTTTCTGTTCTCGGTAACACTCCCTGCTTATTGAAGTGTTTTCTCTGGTTTCTCTGGTGTTGGGGTTTCTCCCGGGTGAGAGTGAAAGAGCTATAGAGGTGGTCACGGGCCAAGCTGTTCTACACAAGGAAGAGTGGGATAGGATGTAGTGGCTTGCATTAAAAGTTGAGACGACCGGCCGTGATTGTGAACTATAATATACTATAAACCGTCAGATATATTTTAAACGGATAGCCCATATGGGCAAATACAATCAGCTTTCCTACAAGACTTTGATCACAATTTGGCAGCCATTTCCTAAACTATCCTGGGTTAGGGTAACAGGCCGACAAAAATCCATGCGCTACTCCGAGACACAACGGCAACTGCCACTCCCCCACAAACTATCATCTGTCCTCCTTCGCCTCGAGCTCGTCCAGACCAGGGTCTGTAGTGACTCCTCTAGCACTGAGATGCAGTGCCTTAGACCGCTGCGCTACTCGGGATCCCTGAAAGGACTGTTCAAACAAATTAGTAGGTCTATGAAGTACATGGGCCAGTAAAAACGATTTGTTTACTTCTTCAGTTTACTTTATTGGTTATTAGTCTCACATTATCGAGGACTGACGTTACAAAAGAGAGTCAACATTTACAGACAACAGGTCACACAATAGGTCATACAAGTGACAAGAATAACTATGCAGAGAAAATTAGGAAATACACTTATTTTATTGATACCTCATAATGCCAGCATTTATGGCTATAGACCAATAATAAATTACAGTGATATCAACATACACTATGATTATTTATGATTACTTATCAATACCATGTGCATATTAATCTAAACCAATCTCTGTCCACACAGGGACCCTGTGCCCTACGGATAGTCCGAACAAAACCCACAGCATCAGGATACTGCAAGTAGAGACTGCCTTGGCACGTTGTTATGGTACTCTCGTCACAGATGAAATGAGCTCTATCGAAAAGACATAAAGCTGTATGGCCTTAGACCTCTGTAGCTCAGTTGGTAGAGCATGGCGCTTGTAATGCCAGTATAGTGTGTTCAATTACCGGGACCACCCGTACATAAAATGTATGCCCGTATTATTGTAAGTCACTTTGGTTAAACATGTCTGCTAAATGGCATATATTATTATATATTAGAATTTACACAATAATGGAAAGTTACCAGACAGTAATATAACATAGAAACTATTGAATATGATTAAACATCTTTCAAGACCAATAGTCACACCGTGACACTAGCTACCTAGCGGCTCAAAACGAGTGTGACAGAGACCAACATGATGAAACAGCGAAAGGAGGAGAGGGATAGAGGATGGCCCCTGCTGGCGGTGGTGGTGGTGCTGGCGGTGGTGGTGGTGCTGGCGGTGGTGGTGGTGCTGGCGGTGGTGGTGGTGGTGCTGGCGGTGGTGGTGCTGGCGGTGGTGGTGCTGGCGGTGGCGGTGGTGGTAACTATAGGAGTAGTCGTGGTGATGCTGTTCTCAGTGATAGCATTGGTGACTGGTGGCTGGACAGTGTTATTCACTGTCATTCTGATGGACCTGAAACAGGTTCCCACGTTCCCCGCGCCGTCCACCGCCACCAACTCTACCTCCGGGGAGCAGCAGGAGGCGCTGTAGGCTGCCAGAGTCACGGTCCCATTCCCCACACCCTCCACCGTGGTGGTGTTGAGGGTTCCGTTGCCCTGGCTCAGGCTGACTCGCTCGATTCCCGTTCCGTTGCCGTCCGTCAGGTTGGCAGAGAGCTCCCACATGGACAGGCTGCAGTCGTCAGAACAATTAGCCATTACACTGACCACCTTGCACACCGGACGGCTGAAATCTGTCACCTGTAGGGGAGGGGAAAGAAAGACGTTTATATTAGGATCCCCGCTAGCTAACGCCATGACATCAGCTAGTCTCTATAGTTTATATTAGGATCCCCGCTAGCTAACGCCATGACATCAGCTAGTCTCTATAGTTTATATTAGGATCCCCGCTAGCTAACGCCATGACATCAGCTAGTCTCTATAGTTTATATTAGGATCCCCGCTAGCTAACGCCATGACATCAGCTAGTCTCTACAGTTTATATTAGGATCCCCGCTAGCTAACGCCATGACATCAGCTAGTCTCTACAGTTTATATTAGGATCCCTGCTAGCTAACGCCATGACATCAGCTAGTCTCTATAGTTTATATTAGGATCCCCGCTAGCTAACGCCATGACATCAGCTAGTCTCTATAGTTTATATTAGGATCCCCGCTAGCTAACGCCATGACATCAGCTAGTCTACCTTGGGTCCGACACAGATCTTAAAAGACAATACAAACAATTACAACATTAAGCCTGGAAGAAAGTGCGGTGGCAAAGAGTTTTCCTGTTAATTCCTGCTGTAATGATAGCCAGGGTACCAGTCTGTTTGTGTTATCATTCCACTCCGCACAAACACATATGGGACCAGACTACTGTAATTCTACCACTACACCCATAACAGAGAAAAGTCCAGGCCAACACATAAACAAAACATCTTGTGTTCCTCAAGAGTTACCGGTGAAACAACGGACATGCGCAGGACGGCGTAGTTGGTATCGGTGGCCCCGGGAGACTCAGCCTCGATGGTCAGGGTGACATCCGTGCCCGACACGGTGTTGGCGGGCGCTGTGAGCGTCACTGTACCGTTGGCACTGACCCCGGTCACTAGCATCAGGTTTGTAGGGGAAGAAGAGATGAACCCCCGGTCGTTTGTGGCCCGGATGGTGAAGGATCCGCCTGTCCCATTGGTTGTCACGGTGAACAGGACTGAAAAGGGTGTTCCAGGCTCCAGGTCACGTTCTGCCTTTGCCTGAAACCAGACAGAACACAACAGAACGTTCTGCCTCATCCTGAACCAGACAGAACACAACAGAACGTTCTGCCTACTGCAGTCATTCATTTATCTGAATATGGAGCTCTGTGTACTCACTACTCAGGTTTCCCCAGGAAACCTCCCAAACACTAACCATTAGAAAATTACCAGACCCATTGTCAAGGGGCAACTTCAACAACTCTGATTCTTGACCTTTGACCTTGGCACTCACCGTCACCATAACAGTGGAGGCTCTGAGGCGGGTGGAGGACTGTCTCTGGAAGCTGTCTGGTGAGACCCTGGTGGTGGCGATGTTCTCTCCTCTCAGAAGCATAACAAACTCACCCGCCGGGATTCTGTCTATGGTAACCAGGAAGTCCCTGCTGCTGACTGATTCCAAGGTTCCATTGACCTCCCTTGACCCAGAGGCCTCGACCAGGGCCACCTCCGTCAGCCTCACAGAGTCACTCCCAGTCACCGACACCAGCAGGGTGGCGTTGCCGCCTGGGGTGGCGAAATGTGGAGGTTAGGAGGTAGCTAATGTATTAGTAGCAAATCACATTATACTTAAATGCTGGGCTAGAAATGTGTCAGTAAAGAACCTAAATGTTAAATGTTAAATCAATGTCAGTGTTACATTTTGGTGCCCCCTTTAAATATCCACCCTGTGTCACTGTGTTCAAACTGTTTGTTTAAATCCTGTCTCACCAGCTTGAGGACGGGACTCTAAAACAGCAAAGCCTGGATGAGGTCCCTGGGACACCTCCACAAAGTCAAACAGGAAGTCTATGGCGCTCTGACCTGGAAAGAGAAAGTCAAAGAGCTTATTGACCTCTGAACATGGAATAAATGCATACGGTCAACAGTAAACAATAAAGAACCATCACACTAGAGTTTATTTGCAAAATCTCTGAAATTGTGCAAAACCACAAACAGTTGTAAGCACTCTGTAACGATGTGTTACCCACACACTGAACCTGCAACCTAAATACCATGTTAACACACTGTTCAGCACGCTATTACAGATGGTTGCTAACTGGCTCAACGTCGTCGCACTCACCTACAACCTTCAGAGAGTAGGGCACAGTTGACGACACACTGATTTTCCATAATCCCGCTTGGCTATCCAACCCCAGCGTGAAGAAGTTCCCCACGGTTTGAATCGTTCCCAGAGACCCATTTACCTCCGCACTACTCTGGGACACACCTGTGGGATGACATCACCATAACCATAGCAACAAAGGTGGGAATTTGCCCCAAGATACAACAGAAATAAATCTCTAATGACAACTGAATTGAATAAAGAGGATGTTTGTGATTTCTTTATATCAGGGCTCTCCAACCCTGTTCTTAGAGAGCTACCACCCTGTAGGTTTTAACTCCAACCCTGTTCTTAGAGAGCTACCACCCTGTAGGTTTTAACTCCAACCCTGTTCTTAGAGAGCTACCACCCTGTAGGTTTTAACTCCAACCCTGTTCTTAGAGAGCTACCACCCTGTAGGTTTTAACTCCAACCCTGTTCTTAGAGAGCTACCACCCTGTAGGTTTTAACTCCAACCCTGTTCTTAGAGAGCTACCACCCTGTAGGTTTTAACTCCAACCCTGTTCTTAGAGAGCTACCACCCTGTAGGTTTTAACTCCAACCCTGTTCCTGGAGAGCTACCACCCTGTAGGTTTTAACTCCAACCCTGTTCCTGGAGAGCTACCACACTGTAGGTTTTAACTCCAACCCTGTTCATGGAGAGCTACCACCCTGTAGGTTTTAACTCCAACCCTGTTCATGGAGAGCTACCACCCTGTAGGTTTTAACTCCAACCCTGTTCATGGAGAGCTACCACACTGTAGGTTTTAACTCCAACCCTGTTCATGGAGAGCTACCGTCATGTAGGTTTTAACTCCAACCGTAATCTAGCACAGGATTTCCCAATCTCGGTTGTAAACCCCCCCTGGCTGCATGATTTGGTTTTTGCCCTAGCACCACACAGCTGATTCAAACAATCAAAGTTTGATGATGAGTTGCTATATAAATCAGCTGTGAAACCTGAGTAGCTGGTTGATAGGCTGAACCAGGTCTGTTACAACATACAGGAGGATTTCCTCCAGGGTTGGAGTTACAACAACCTACAGGATGTTGTCCTCCAGCGTTAAATTTCCCCTTGGGGATTAATAAAGTCTCTCTCTCTCGCTCTCTTGCTCTCTCTATCGCTCTCTCTCGCTCTCTCGCTCTCTCTCTCGCTCTCTCTCTTTCTCTCTCTCTCTCTGAACAGGGTTGGAGTTAAAACCAACAGGGGGATGTCTCTACAGGAACAGGGTTTGAGAGACCTGGTTTATATATATCCAGGAAGTCGTATTGAGATCAGAAGACCTCTTTTACAACAAAGACCTGACTTTGTGATGAGAATTTCAATGTCTCTGGAATCTCTGTCATACCTGAGGGGCTTGTGAGAGTGAAGGAGAGGGAGCTTCCTGTGACATAAGCAGTCAGGTTTCTCACAGACTCATCTACTGTGAAGGAGAAATTATCAGCCCTTCCTGTACTCCTCACAGCCTGCAGAATGGTCACCTGGAAGAAATAAGGAGAGGAGTGGAGGGTGACATGTTGTTGCAAGACAACTCATCTTGGAGCCTTCACATTTTGGACTTAGAGTTACCCTAAGGTTTACTATTGGAGTCAAAGGCTACCAAGGAAGAGCTTGAGGATTCCACAATGATGCTGGTGGCCTTGGGCAACTCTGCCTTGGTGACCTGTATGGCCTGGCCACCGGAGGACTGGGCCAGGTCTCTGTAGAGCTGGACGTCTGACACTGCCATCCGACTGTGCTGGACCTGTCCTTGGCCCTGGTCACTACCCCTCCTACGACGGAACCCCAAAGCGCCAGTTAGGAAGAATGTCACCTAGAGAGAGAAAGAGAGACAGAGCGAGAGAGACAGAGAGAGAGACACACAGAGAGAGAGAAACAGAGAGAGATGTAGGAGTTTAACATTGTCCTTAGCTCTGGCATTTTCCCCAATATTTGGAACCAAGGACTGATCACCCCAATTTTACCCCAATAACTACCATGGGATATGCGTCAACAGCAACCTTGGGAAAATCCTCTGCATTATCATTAACAGCAGACTAGTTAATTTCCTCAGTGAAAACAATGTACTGAGCAAATGTCAAATTGGCTTTTTACCAAATGACCGTATGACAGACCACGTATTCACCCTGCACACCCTGATGGACAAACAAACAAACCAAAACAAAGGAAAAGTCTTCTCATGCTTTGTTGATTTCAAAAAAGCATTTGACTCAATTTGGCATGAGGGTCTGCTATACAAATGGATGGAAAGTGGTGTTGGGGGAAAACCTACGACATTGTGAAGTCCATGTACACAAATAACAAAATTGGCAAAAAATACACATTTCTTTCCACAGGGACAGGGATGCAGTTTAAGCCCCACCCTCTTCAACATATATATCAACGAATTGGCGAGGGCACTAGAACAGTCTGCAGCACCCGGCCTCACCCTAATAGAATCTGAAGTCAAATGTCTACTGTTTGCTGATGATCTGGTGCTTCTGTTACCAACCAAGGAGGGCCTACAGCAGCACCTAGATCTTCTGCACAGATTCTGCACAGATTCTCAGTAAGATCAAAATAATGGTGTTCCAAAAAAGGTCCAGTTGCCAGGACCACAAATACAAATTCCATCTAGACACTGTTGCCCTAGAGCACACAAAAAATTATACGTACCTCGACCTAAACATCAGCACCACAGGTAACTTCCTCAAAGCTGTGAACGATTTGAGAGACAAGGCAAGAAGGGCCTTCTATGCCATCAAAAGGAACATTAAATTCGACATGCCAATTAGGATTTGGCTAAAAATACTTGAATCAGTTATAGAACCCATTGCCCTTTATGGTTGTGAGGTCTGGGGTCCACTAACCGACCAAGAATTCACAAAATGGGACAAACACCAAATTGAGACTCTGCATGCAGAATTCTGCAAAAATATTCTCTGTGTACAACATAAAACACCAAATAATGCATGCAGAGCAGAATACCCACTTATTATCAAAATCCAGAAAAGAGCTGTTAAATTCTACAACCATCTAAAAGGAAGCGATTCCCAAACCTTCCATAACAAAGCCATCACCTACAGAGAGATGAACCTGGAGAAGAGTCCCCTAAGGTAGCTGGTCCTGGAGCTTTGTTCACAAACACAAACAGACCCCACAGAGCCCCAGGACAGCAAGACAATTAGACCCAACCAAATCATGAGAAAACGCAATGACAATTACTTGACACATTGGATAGAATTAACAAAAAAACTGAGCAAACTAGAATGCTATTTGGCCCTAAACAGAGAGTACACAGTGGCAGAATACCTGACCACTGTGACTGACCCAAACTTAAGGAAAGCTTTGACTATGTACAGATTCAGTGAGCATAGCCTTGCTATTGAGAAAGGCCGCCGTAGGCAGACCTGGCTCTCAAGAGAAGACAGGCTATGTGCACACTGCCCACAAAATGAGATGGAAACTGAGCTGCACTTCCTATCCTCCTGCCAGACATATATTTCCCTAAGATTACACAGTTCCACAAAAAAAATTGAAAACAAACCCAATTTTGATAAACTCCCATATATACTGGGTGAAATACCACAGTGTTCATCACAGCAGCAAGATGTGGGACCTGTTGCCTCAAGAAAAGGGCTACCAGTGAAGAACATACACCATTGTAAATACAACCCATATTTATGTTCATAATATTTTCTGTTTTATTCTTTAACCATAACATAGTGAATTCAATGTGTGAATTGAGTGGCAGAGAAAGGAGAGAAAAGTCAAGGAATATGATGACCTTCTAAAAAGATAGAGGAACATTGAAATATTACTGGTTAATGTTGCTTGGTACATAGAGTATAAGAAGGCCCAGCTACTCACCACTGACTTGGTGCGTTCTATGAGAGCAGTCACCGTGCCTATTAGAGAAAAGTCTTTTGAGGGGGCATCAGTGAAAAGGAAGATCTCTGAAGAGGGGGGTGCAGCAGTTAAAGCCAGCTGTAGAAAGCACAGGGACACAGTCACACTAGCATACCACTAGAATGAATTGGGAATGCAATCTATGTTGAACTGGTAGCTGAAAGGCACACTCACAATACACATTCAGAACAGTTATATACAGTCTTATGTCTGTCCTACGCTACAGGTTTGTCAGTCACTGTCGCTGTACCTGAAGTCCTGATAGACTCATCTCCGGGATATCCCCTCCTCCATCAGCATTCAGTGCATTGATCTGAGCCTTAAAGATGTCTGGGTCCGTGGTCCGCATCAGGGGCCCAAAGCCTTGTGGCACAAAAATAATAGGATAGGACAAGGTCCATGTCATACACGGTATCCATGTCATGCACGGTATCCATGTCATGCACGGTATCCATGTCATGCACGGTATCCATGTCATGCACGGTATCCATGTCATGCACGGTATCCATGTCATACACGGTATCCATGTCATACACGGTATCCATGTCATGCACGGTATCCATGTCATACACGGTATCCATGTCATACACGGTATCCATGTCATGCACGGTATCCATGTCATACACGGTATCCATGTCATACACGTTATCCATGTCATGCACGGTATCCATGTCATGCACGGTATCCATGTCATACACGGTATCCATGTCATGCACGGTATCCATGTCATGCACGGTATCCATGTCATGCACGGTATCCATGTCATGCACGGTATCCATGTCATGCACGGTATCCATGTCATGCACGTTATCCATGTCATGCACGTTATCCATGTCATACACGTTGTACTCATCTTATACAACCACATACAGACAGGAAAAACGTGACCTTCCACACTCATCATGGTTCTCCTGGGTCTTCATGGTTTGATCAGATACTGCCCATTATAAGAGATATTACAGTATAAGATTGCATGTTTTCTTTTTCTATCTCTCCCTGAAAATGTTGTAAACTACAGATAGTAGTAGTCTATGCAGAGTTATTTTAGGAATGTAGGTGTCCTGGAGGGCGGGTAGTTTGCCCCCGGTAATGCGTTGGGCAGACCACACCACCCTCTGGAGAGCCTTGTGGTTGCGGACGGTGCAGTTGCCGTACCAGGCAGTGATACAGCCCGACAGGATGCTTTCAATTGTGCATCTGTAAAGGTTTTTGAGGGTTTTAGGTGCTGCTGTTTCCACGATCATCTCTTTTGTTTTGTTGACATTGAGTGAGAGGTTGTTTTCCTGGCACCACACTCCCAGAGCCCTCGCCTCCTCCCTGTAGGCTGTCTCATCGTTGTTGGTAATCAAGCCCACTACTGTTGTGTCGTCTGCCAACTTGATGATTGAGTACAGGAGGGGGTTGAGCATGCAGTGTTGAGGATCAGTGAAGTGGAGGTGTTGTTTCCTACCTTCACCACCTGGGGGTGGCACGTCAGGAAGTCCAGGACCCAGTTGCACAGGGCGGGGTTCAGACCCAGGGCCTCAAGCTTATTGATGAGCTTGGAGGGTACTATGGTGTTGAATGCTGAGCTATAGTCAATAAACAGCATTCTTACATAGGTATTCCTATTGCATCGTCTGTGGATCTATAGGTTGGCGATTGCATCTATAGGTTGGCGATTGCATCGTCTGTGGATCTATTGGGGCGGTAAGCAAATTGAAGTGAGTCCAGGGTGGCAGGTAAGGTGGAGGTGATATGATCCTTGACTAGTCTCTCAAAGCACTTCATGATGACAGAGGTGAGTGCTACGGGGCGATAGTCATTTAGTTCAGTTACCTTTGCTTTCTTGGGTACAGGAACAATTGTGGCCATCTTGAAGCATGTGGGGACAGCAGACTGGGATAGGGAGAGATTGAATACGCCCGTAAACATACCAGCCAGCTGTTCTGCGCATGCTCTGAGGGCGCGGCTAGGGATGCCGTCTGGGCCGGCAGCCTTGCGAGGGTTAACACATTTAAATGTTTTACTCACGTCGGTCACGGAGAAGGAGAGCCCACAGTTCTTGGTAGCGGGCCATGTCGGTGGAACTGTGTTAGCCTTAAAGCGTGAAAAGAAGGTGTTTAGCTTGTCCGGAAGCAAGACGTCGGAGTCCACGACGTGCCTGGTTTTCCTTTTGTAGTCCGTGACTGTCTGTAGACCCTGCCTCATTCGTCTCGTGTCTGAGCCATTGAATTGCGACTCCCCTTTGTTTCTGTACTGACGCTTTGCTTGTTTGATTGCCTTGCGGAGTGAATAACTACACTGTGTATATTCTGCCATATTCCCAGTCACCTTGCCATGGTTAAATGCAGTGGTTCGCGCGAATGCTACCATCTATCCACGGTTTCTGATTAGGGTAGGTTTTAATAGTCACAGTGGGTACTACATCTCCTATACACTTCCTTATAAACTCAGTCACCATATCAGTGTATTTCTCTAGATTATTTTCGCAAGCTACCCGGAACATATCCCAGTCCGCGTGATCAAAACAATCCTGAAGCATGGATTCCGATTGGTCAGACCAGCGTTGAATAGTCCTTAGCATGGTGTGGCATACCATTGTTATGCAGATGACACCCAGTTGTATCTTCCTTTGAAATGACATCTGAAAATGGTCAGTTTTGCTTGACTGTCTGGACGAAATAAAGCTGTGGATGGCATCAAGTTTCCTTCAGCTGAACGAATCCAAATTCGAAGTGGTGATTTTTGGCCCACCAAAGCTAGCAAAACAGATTGCACTTGACCTGGGCCCTTTGGCCTCTAATGTCAATACTCAGGTGAGGAACCTTGGTGTGATTTTTGATTCATAACTAAAATTTGATAAACAAGTAAATGCTGTGGTTAAGGGCAGCTTTTTTCAATTGAGGGGCATTGCCAAATTGAAAGGCTTCCTGTCTTTCAAAGACATGGAAACTGTGATCCATGCATTTATTTCGTCCAGATTGGATTATTGTAATTCTCTTTATTTGGGGTTGTCTAAGAAGTTGCTTTCACAGCTGCAACTGGTCCAGAATGCTGCGGCCAGACTGTTGACTGGCACCAGGAAATGTTCCAGTATCTCTCCGGTGCTGGCTTCTTTGCACTGGCTTCCTGTGGAGTATAGGCTGCATTTCAAGGTCCTCTTAATGGTTTTTAAAGGGTTACATGGGCTTGCCCCTGTATATATCTCTAGTTTGTTACAGCATCATGTTGCTGCTAGACAACTAAGATCATCTCAAAGCTTCATATTAAATGTTCCAAAATCTCGGTTAATAACCAAAGGAGATCGTGCCTTTGCGGTAGCAGCACCGCGTCTTTGGAATAGTCTCCCATTACACATAAAATCCTGTGATTCCGTCGAGTGTTTTAAATCTAGGCTGAAGACCCATCTCTTCTTTGCTGCTTTTAACTGTTCTTAGCTACATGTGGTTTTATTTGGTGTTTTGTTTTGTTTTATGGTGTATTTATCTATATGTTTTGTACAGTTGGGTCTGTAAAGCACTTTGGTCAACTCGTGTTGTTTTTAAATGTGCTTTAGAAATGAAAAATGATTGATTGATTGATGGGTACTTCCTGTTTGAGTTCCTGACTATAGGAAGGGAGGAGCAAGATGGAGTCATGGTCAGATTTGCCAAAAAGAGGGCAGGGGAGGGACTTATAAGCATTCCGGAAGTTTGAATAGCAATGGTCGAGTGTTTTAGCAGCGAGAGTACTACAGTCGATACGTTGATAGAACTTCGGCAGCCTAGTCCTCAAATTTGCTTTGTTAAAATCCCCAGCTACAACAAATGCAGCCTCAGGATTTGTGGTTCCAGTTTGCATAAAGCCCAGTGAAGTTCTTTGAGGTGGAATATAAACGGCCGTGGCTATGACGGAGGAGAATTCTCTTTGGAGATAAATACGGTCTGCATTTGATTGTGAGGTATTCTGGCTCGGGTGAACAAAAGGACTTGAGTTCCTGTATGTTACTACAATCACACCATGAGTCGTTAATCATGAAACACACACCTCCGCCCTTCTGCTTCCCAGATAGATATTTATTCCTGTCTGCGCGATGAATTGAGAATCCCTCTGGCTGAACCGACTCTGACAGAGTATCCTGAGAGAGCCATGTTTCCGTGAAATAAAGTATGTTACAGGCCCTGATGTCTCTCTGGAAAGAAATACTTCCCTGAGTACCAAAGCCGACAAGGTGAAAAACCTGTCAATGTGTCCTTGAGCAAGTTACTTAACCCTAATTTGCTCCAGCGGCACCGTACTACTATGGCTGACCCTGTAGGTAGTCCGTCACTGTAAATAAGAATTTGTTCTAAGCTGACTTGCATCGTTAAATAAAGGTTAAATAAATAGTTCTGGTGAGTTACCGCCGCTCTAATATCCAATAGTTCTTTCCGGCGGTATGTAATTACACAAAACATTTCCTGAGATAATAATGTAAAAAATAGTACATTAAAAACAATAATTACTGCAAAGCTTCCTTAGAGCTAGTCGTGAGGTCGCCATCTTTAGTAATCTATAATCTGTTATAGATAGATAGATAGATGGATGGATGGATGGATGGATGGATGGATGGATGGATGGATGGATGGATAGATAGATAGTAATAAAAAGGAACATCAAAATATTACACCTATATTACTTTACCAAACATATCATGACATTAGTGATGGTCAACATCTGTTACATTTGTAAACATCTAAACCAACATCTGGGCCATTTAAACAGCTTGTGTCCCTCCTATAGACAAGGGGAGAAGGACTGTGTAAAGGGATCCATTTGGTCATTCTGATCAACAGCTTGTGTCCCTCCTATAGACAAGGGGAGAAGGACTATGTAAAGGGATCCATTTTGTCATTCTGAGCAACAGCTTGTGTCCCTCCTATAGACAAGGGGAGAAGGACTATGAAAAGGGATCCATTTTGTCATTCTGATCATATGCAATGTGTCTGCCTCCGATGTTGGACACACAAAATTACTTATTTACCTATTTTAGGTTTAAGTAAGTGTGTAGGTCGCATTCTTTATCATAGAGCTATGGAAGATAAGTATTTAGATCCGCCTGCTCAAGACAAAATCTCAACAGAGGATGTTTACATAGTCCTAGGAAGGTCTGGATGGCTGTCTTCTTACTTATAAAACTATACTTATATTTGAGGGACTATCAGACAGGTTACATCATGGCAGCATCCCAAATGGAACCCTATTCTCTACATAGAGCACTTGTTTTGACCAGGGTCCATGGGGTCTAGGGTGCCATTCAGGATGCATCCGATCTCTCACCTGGATCGTTGAAGGGGACCAAGATGTAGGCTGAGGGCTCGTCTGGCGTTCCTCTCTTGCTGTCGATGATGAACGATGTCGTCTCCCTTACCGCTGCGATGTCGTCCGACATGCTGCCGGTGGTGTCGATCACAAAACACAGAACTCTAGATCCATTCATCCCCATCATCCTGAGAGAGAGAGAGAGAGAGAGAGAGAGAGAGAGAGAGAGAGAGAGAGTATATATATCATTATGTTGTGCAAAAGTTGTTGCACATGTGCAGCAGAGGCAGATAAATGTGCTCATCATCCCTCTGGACAGTTGGAGGGTTTGGGTTTGCCGGAAGGCCTGGGGTTGGAATGCTGGCAACTAGGGGGCGTCTTGGAGGTTGCACACTTGCCACAGGAGAGGTATCCGAAGGGCGTGGCACGCTGGTCACTGCAGAGGAAAGGCCCGGGTGTGGAATGCTGACCACTGGAGGGAAGGCCATGGGGTGGAACGCTGACCACTGGAGGAGAAGGCCCTGGTGTGGCACACTGGCCACTTTAGAGGGTAGACCTAGAGTTGGTGGCACACTTGCCACAGAAGAAAGGCCTGGAGGTTGTGGAAGAACTAAAGGCTGAGGCTGAACGGGATGGGAGCTTGTCGGAGGTGATGTACGCTGTACCAGCTGCTCCACGAGGATGCAATTTTGCTGCAGGCTTGTGTTGTTTGCCTGTATTTTGTTGGTTGTTGATGTCTGTTAATATCTCTAGGAGGAGCTGGTATTGAAAGGGGGTGTAGAGTTCTTTGTCTGTTCTGTGTGTGTTTTGAAAGCGTTTGGGGATTACCCCTGCGTCTCCTTCTGGTGGGTGGTCTGAATCCATGGCAGCAATGTTATTCGGCTCGAAGGGCCATGAAGAAAATAACTAGTCTAGGGTGGACTGTGAAGTTAGGCTCAAGACTGTTGCTACCTCTATGTTACATCAGTCAGGATGTCAGAGGAAGGAGCAGGAATCCAATACTTGATTTTATTGCACACACAGATACACAGAGCCATTGGGTTGTTCGGAGGTTATGGAATCGTTGTGTATTATGTTGCCTTTAACTTGTTACATCTCTTTTAATATCCATGTCCTCAGTTTGATAATGCCCCTTAGTTATATTTATCCTGGCAGTGTCATTAGTTTATACATGTTATATGTTAAGCCTATTCCCCATAGTCACCTGACACTACTTTGTCATGTCTGCACCTTCATGTGTTTCTAATGTTTCCCTTTTGTATCTCCCTTCCAGACCACCACATCCTAAAGCATCTCCCTTCCAGACCACCACATCCTAAAGCATCTCCCTTCCAGACCACCACATCCTAAAGCATCTCCCTTGTTATCCACATCAATCCTACACTACATGGCAAAAATTGTACGTGTAGTACAGAACATTGGCAGTAGAATGGCCCATACTGAAAAGCTCAGTGACTTTCCAACAAGTCAATTCATCACATTTCTGCTCTGCTAGAGCTGCCCTGTTCAACTGTAAGTGCTGTTATTGTGAAGTGGAAACATCTAGGAGCAACAACGGCTCAGCCACGAGAACGGAATCGGCTCAGCCACGAGAACGGGACCGGCTCAGCCACGAGAACGGGACCAGCTCAGCCACGAGAACGGGACAAGCTCACAGAACAGGACCGTCGAGTGCTGAAGCGCGTAGTGAGTAAAAATCGTCTGTACTCGGTTGCAACAATACCTACCGAGTCTCTGGAAGCAACGTCAGCCCAAGAACTGTTCGTCGGGAGCTTCATGAAATGGGATTCCATGGTTGAGCAGCCACACACAAGCCTAAAATCACCATGCGCAATGACAAGCGTCGGCTGGAGTGGTGTAAAGCTTACCGCCATTGGACTCCATTCTCTGGAGTAATGAATCACACTTCACCATCTGGCAGTCCGACGGACTAATCTGGGTTTGGCGGATGCCAGGAGAACGCTACCTGCCCGAATGCATAGTGCCAACTGTAAAGTTAGGTAGAGGAGGAAAAATGGACTGGGGCTCTTTTTTCAGGGTTGGGGCTTGGCCCCTCAGTTCCAGTGAAAGGAAATTGTAACGCTACAGCATACAATGAAATTCAAAAATGGTTTGTCGAGATCGGTGTGGAAAGAACTTGACTAGCCTGCACAGACCCCATCGAACACCTTTGGGATTAATTGGACCGCAGACTGCGAGCCAGGCCTAATCACCCAACATCAGCGCCCAACCTCACTAATGGTCTTGTGGCTGAATGGAAGCAAGTCTCCGTAGCAATGTTCCAACATCTAGTGGAAAGCCTTCCCAGAAGAGTGGAGGCTGTTATAGCAGCAAAGGGGGACCAACTCCATATTAATGCCTATGATTTTGGAATGAGATGTTAGACGAGCAGGTGTCCACATTCCTTTGGCCATGTAGTGTATCTCCAAGGCCATACAAGCCACAACTCAACACATCCCTCCTGCCTACCTACAAACCTTACAAGCCACATCTCAACACATCCATCCTACCTACCTACCGACTTTACAAGCTAGTCCTTTTGTTCATGGTCCTTCGAGCCGGATGCCATGACCCTTGATAACAGTGCTTATATGATCAAGTACAATTCCCCACCGTAGGAAGTCAGTGTCCCCGGCAGCCCCTCTGATGTCCTCCAGCAGCTGCCTAGTTGCAGCCACGGCCACCTCTGCAGCTGCAGTGTGCCAGTTGCCATGGTTGGATTCAAGTGAGTCCTTGTTGATCCCACCCGTAGGCTCCTGCCCACTTGTCTGGTCCAATGAGCCCCCATGGCTGCACTTCCCTGCCAACCGATAGAGATTATCAGGACAATACGTTTAGAGGAAACATTTCACTGTTGTCAGCTGTTGCTTTGGCATGATATCTGTTTACATTGGAAATATCTTTGGTTTAATTGTTCTGTTTACTCATGAGTGACTTACAACTTGAATATTATTACATTGATGTTTCTACTCTGCCAGTCAGTATGATACTAGCCAGGTCCTGCACGGCAGGAAATGCAAACTTGTAATGCATTTTAATAGACTTCTAAAGTTTATCATTTCCAATTTAAAATGTCAGACTTGATTTGCCCTAACGTAAAATATATCAACAGAAAATGTAAATGAATTATAATCCAGAAAATAATTCACATTTCCTGTTGCTGTAGGATTATTGTCCTGCTGTGAGAAACCGGGTCAAATTAAAATACTGTATCTTTAGGTTTGTTCTGTATGTGTTTCAGCTAACTTCTCTGAATGCCGTTGAGAAGCTGTATAAAGCACATAGAGACATGCAACTAGTTTGGTATGCTGTTGCTATGCTACCTCTGGTCATTTCACAATGTAAATCTTATTAAATCAGATTAGAGACTGACCTTTTGGTTTGGTGGAAAGAAAAGGTACAAGGCCAAAATATCCAGAGGTCAGCTTCCTGTCTCGGATTATGTTTTCTAGGATGTTGTTCTGGCAGTCTTTCCCGACACAGCTCTGACATGTGGGCGTGTCCTTATCTGGTGGATAAAGGTTTTACAATATAAACAACATAATGGTACTTTGCTACACAACACTACTTGCTCTAAAAGACTATTAGTTTGTTCATTTGGCGTTTACTTACATAGTAAATAATAAAACACAATGTCGAACTACTATTCCTGCGCTGCGTCTTGGTCTCCCTATACACCCAAACGTGACAGAACGACCCACCACTACGAGAACAAGCAGCGTAACTGGGGAGAGACGGAGAGAGAGGAAGTGCCGGGTTACGTACGACGTGCGTCGAACAACCCCCCCGTGGAACATGGAGAGGCCAAGGTATAAATGGGGGGCGCAGAGCATGGAGCAAGAGGTTTATTTGGAGGAGCATTTTGGAGAGGTTTTGGAAGAATTGAGGGAGATAGAGGAAGAGGTCGAGAGGGAGATGGCGGAGTGGTCCAGTCCGGGTCCGGTCGTCTACTCCACTCCCGGGCCGGAGCAGTCCGCTCCACCGTTGCCCAGTCCGGGTCCGGTTGTCTACTCCACCTCCCTGCCAGAGCAATCCGCTCCTCCGGTGCCCAGTCTGGGTCCGATCGTCTACTCCACCCCCATGCCAGAGCAGTCCGCTCCACCGGAGCCGAGTCCGGATCCGGTCGTCGTCTCCTCTCCCATGCCAGAGCAATCCTCTTCACCGATGTCCAGTCCGGGTCCGGACCTATGCTCTACTCCCCGCACCCGACCTCCAGTGCGTGCGCCCAGCCAGGTGCTTCCAGTGCCGGCTCCACACATCCGACCTCCGGTGCGCCTCCCCAGTCCGGTACGACCCGTGCCGGCTCCCCGCATCCGACCTCCAGTGCGTGCGCCCAGCCAGGTGCTACCTGTGCCAGCTCCACGCACCCGACATCCGGTGCGCCTCCCCAGTCCGAGCTTCCAGCGAAGGTCCGCAGCCAGGAACCTCCGGCGAAGGTCCGCAGCCCGGAACCTCTAGCGACGGTCGGAAGCCCGGAACCTCCAGCGGCGGTTCGAACCCCAGAACCTCCACGAAGGTCCGAAGCCCGGAACCTCCGGCGAAGGTCCGAAGCCCGGAACCTCCGGCGAAGGTCCGCAGCCCGGAACCTCCGGCGACGGTCCGAAGCCCGGAACCTCCAGCGAAGGTCCGCAGCCCGGAACCTGCAGCGAAGGTCCGCAGCCCGGAACCTCACGAAGCCTGCTCCGCTCCTGAGCCAGAGCAGTCCGCTCCACCGGTGCCCATTCCGGGTCCAGCCGTCTGCTCCGCTCCTGAGCCAGAGCAGTCCGCTCCGCCGGTGCCCAATCCGGGTCCAGCCGTCTGCTCTGCTCCAATGCCTGAGCAGTCCGCTCTACCGGTGCCCAATCCGGATCCAGCCGTCTGCCCCGCTCCTGAGCCAGAGCAGTCCACTCCACCGGTGCCCATTCCGGGTCCAGCCATCTGCTCCACTCCTGAGCCAGAGCAGTCCGCTCCCCCGGTGCCCAGTCCGGGCCCGGTTGTTTTCCCCGCTCCATGGCCGGAGCTGTTTGCCCCACCGGTACCCAGTCCGGGCCGGGTTATAAAGAAGGGGCATGGGAGAAAACTGTCCACTTCGCCGGAGCCAGAGCCGCCCCCGATGGACTAGTCTTCCCTCCCTATTAACCCCCCCTTGTATTTGTGGGTTTTTGTTTGGCGTCCGGGAGTCCGCACCTTGGAGGGAAGGGGGGGTACTGTCAGGCTCTGGCCATAGAGAAGCCCATTTGCTTCTCTAGGTAACCATGGTCAGAGTCTGACAGGTCTATTCTTTCTGTTTCTGGTGGTGGTTTGTGTGGGATCCCTAATTAGAGGCAGCTGTAGCGCATCGTCTCTAATTAGGGATCCTACATAGGTTGGTAGGTTTCACCCTGGGTTGTGGGTCGTTGTCACGGTGACAGTAAGTGTACAACCTTTCGTTACGTCCGTTCATTATTCCTGTTTGATTTTGTACGTTTTGACGTTTGTTCGATCATGTCTGTTTTTGTATAGTTTGTTCATTTGGCGTTTATTTACATAGTAAATAATAAAACACAATGTCGAACTACTATCCCTGCGCTGCGTCTTGGTCTCCCTATACACCCAAACGTGACACTCACTTCCTGTTCTCTCTGTATAATGAGCAGTGGCATGACATGTCTTTTTCCTCATAGCATAACATGACCTCTATTTTGGCAAGCACCAATTCAGAACTATAACAGTTGGCATGTGGCTGTTCTTTCTGTAGCATCCTGCACTGGTCCGCATCAGTTTGTTGTCCAATCACCAACTGACAAAACCCCCATTGTGTTGAATGTGTAAGGAATGTTGTTAAACCTGAATATATTCACTTTCCTACACGACTCCACCTCTTTAACAATACCTGCAACTGGGCCGATGTCCGACACGTCTGATCTGATGAGATTGGAATGGGGAAATCTGTTGCCCAGTTCTATCCAGTTACTGTGACTGTAGAAGTCCTGAAAATATAAGAATGATAAGTTGTTTGAAATAGTGTTCTGCCAAATGCCATGTTATTCATTTATTAATGAGAATTAAGTGTTTTAAAATATTTTAGCAAAACGAATATTTTAGCAAAAGCAATGTCTCTCTCGTCTTGTGGAGATAATGAAAATAATCTAAATCACCTGTAAGGTGTGTAAAATGTCTCCCAGCTTCTCTCTTGCTGCCACAAAGTTCCCTCGCTTGATGCTGGCTTTGACAGAGGTCATGCCATCTGTGATGAGTTTCCGCCCCTCCACAAACCTCTCCCCATCAAAGTGGTACTCTTCATTGAACAGGTGACGTAAGTCAACTCTGGCATTTCTCCAGGTGACGTCTGATATGGCACTCTGGAAACTCTTAGCAGACCCCGATGAGGAGCAGGCTAAAGCCAGAGCCTCTGCAGTCAGGGGTTCGGCCTACAAAAACACACACACACACACACACACACACACACACACACACACACACACACACACACACACACACACACACACACACACAATTATAATACACATTGCTGTATTCTACTAAATACTGTACTACATTACAAAACACAACACCAATACTTTCTTTACTACGACAAAAGTATAAATATAAAACAGAGACTGTATATGAGTCCTTAGTTTTAGTTAACTTACCGGCAGAGTGAAGTCTCTTCCCTCAACAGAGGCCAGTTGCTTGCACACCTGTGCCATGGTCTGTAAGATGGCTGCCCTTGTGATCTCCAGGTGGTCCGTGGAGCTACCGGCGAAGAGCACCAGGAACCCCTGGACCCCTGTCTGCAGGAAGAGGAGAGAGACTACGGCCAGGACTGATGACATCATCAACCTGTCTTTGGGAGGGAGAGTTCTGTTAACATGACTTATTATAATAATATAGTTTCATGGCCCTTAACTTTTTCCAAACTTGTTTGTGCTACAACTTGAATTGAGATTGTTACCACTGGTCCACACACAATACCCCATAATGTCAAGGTGGATTTATGTTTTTAGAATTTTTTACAAAGGAATTAAAAGTGAAAAATTGAAATGTCTTGAGTCAATAAGTATTCAACCCCTTTGTTATGGCAAGTCTAAATAAGTTCAGGAGTAAAAATTGCTTAACAAGTCACATAAGTTGCATGGACTCTCTGTGCATTAATAGTGTTTAACATGATTTTTTCATGACTATCTCATCTCTGTTCCACACATACAATTATCTGTAAGGTCCCTCAGTCGAGCAGTGAATTTCAACCACAGGTTCATCGACAAAGACCAGGGAGGTTTTACAATGCCTTGCAGAGAAGGGCATCTATGAAGGGTATGAATAAAGAAAGCAGACATTGAATATCCCTTTGAGCATGGTGAAGTTTTAATTACACTTTGGATGGTGTATCAATACACCCAGTCACTACAAAGATACAGACATCCTTCCTAACTGAGTTGCCAGAAAGGAAGGAAACCATTCAATGATTTCACCATGAGGCCAATGGTGACTTTAAAACAGCTACAAAATGTAATGGCTGTGATTGACAAAGCAATTCACTTTTTGTCCTGAATACAAAGTTTTATGTTTGGGGCAAATCCAACACAACACATCACTGAGTACCACTCTCCATAATTTCAAGTATATTGGTGGCTGCATCATGTTATGGGTATGCTTGTAATCATTAAGGACTGGGGAGTTGTTCAGGATAAAAAAGAAACGGAATGGAGCTAAGCACAGGCAAAATTGTAGAGGAAAACCTGGTTCAGTCTGCTTTTCACCAGACACTGGAAGATGAATTCACCTTTCAGCAGGACAATAACACAAGACACAAAACACAAGACCAAATCTACACTGGAGTTTATTACCAAGAAGACAGTGATTGTTCCTGAGTGGTCGAATTACAGTTTAGACTTAAATCTGAATGAAAATAAAAATCAAATTTGACAGAGCTTGAAGATTTTTGAAAAGAATAATGGGCAAATATTGAACAATCCAGGTGTGGAAAACTCTTAGAGACTTAATCAGGAAGACTCACAGCTGTAATCACTGCCAAAGGTGCTTCTAACATATATTGACTGAGGGGGTTGAATACTTATCAAATCAATATATAGTAGTGCTTTATTTACCATACTTTTTTTAAAATGTTAGACCTTTCCTTACAATTTTACATTAAATAGTATTTTGTGTAGATCGTATAATTATTATAGGAATATTATAACAGAGGAAAGTTCTGTACATTCATCCCCAAAAAATTATAATTTCAGACTTTATAATCCAGAAAGCACAAAAGGTATTTCTGCTCCTTGGTTTGAGACTAAATGTATGCCTTGTATGTCTTTAGTGGTGTTTATGTAGTGATTTAGAAGAAAAAATAACATTTGTAATATCAACTGCATCAAGATAGAACTTTCACAACTAATAACTGTCTGACAACTTCTAATTATTTTCTACATGGAATACAATAACTTCAGTTAACCTCAGTAGAAATTACACACAACGTTAGAATATGAGCCTATTTAAACTGTAAATATTAGCTAAATATAATATATATTTATATAGTGAAATAGTCTTTAATTTGTGCAATTTCATTTGTACAGGAAATGTTACGTACCAAATGTGTTCCAATCAGTCTATATATTCTTCCAAGGACACCTGAGCTGTCACACCCAGACCCCACACAGTGAGCTGTCACACCCAGACCCCACACAGTGAGCTGTCACACCCAGACCCCACACAGTGAGCTGTCACACCCAGACCCCACACAGTGAGCTGTCACACCCAGACCCCACACAGTGCTTATATCCTTTTCTCTCCAGCCGTCATAAATACTGCCCACGCCCTTATCAAACAATAGCACATTTGATAGCACATTACCTTATTGCATAACAGAAGTGCCATGCCACCATGAGTTACAGGAAACTGTTCACTGTTGTCACCTGTTGCTTTGGCATGATATCTGTTTACATTGGAAATATTTTGTTTCAATGTTCAGGTTTCTCAGAAGAGTGACTTACAACTGCCATCAGGATCTTGTATTCTACTACATAGACTGTTTAAATTATTATTATTAAAATATTGTTTTTAGTTGGTAGATCAGCTTTAATATTACAGATAGATTGTTGCTTCCAACAATGTCATTGTCTGCATCATTTCCAATCCTCCATATATTTTAAAAAAAATATGTAAAATATATGTGAAAGTATTCAGACCCCTTGACTTTTTTACATCTTGTTACGTTACAGCCTTATTCTAAAATGGATTAATTAATCTAAACACAATACCCCATAATGACAAAGTAAAAACTTATTTTTTTATATCACATTTCCAGAAGTATTCAGACCCTTTACTCAGGACATTGTTAAATCACCTTTGGTAGCGATTACAACCCCAAGTCTTCTTGGGTATGATGCCAAAAAATTGACATATCTGTATTTGGGGAGTTTCTCCCATTCTTCTCTGCAGATCCTCTCAAGCTCTGTCAGGTCACATGGGGAGCGTCGCTGCACAGCTATTTTCAGGTCTCTCCAGAGATGTTTGATCGGGTTCAAGTCCGGGCTCTGGCAGGGCCACTCAAGGACATTCAGAGACTTGTCCTGAAGCCATTCCTGCGTTGTCTTGGCTTTGTGCTTAGGGTCGTTGTCCTGTTGTAAGGTGAACTTTCGCCCCAGTCTGAGGTCCTAAGCGCTCTGGAGCAGGTTTTCATCAAGGATCTCTCTGTACTTTGCTCCGTTCATCTTTCCCTCAATCCTGACTAGCCTCCCAGTCACTACGGCTGAAAAACATCCCCACAGCATGATGCTGCCACCACCATGCTTCACCGTAGGGATGGTGCCAGGTTTCCTCCAGACCTGACACTTGGCATTCAGGCCAAAGAGCTCAAGCTTGGTTTCATCAGACCAGAGAATCTTGTTTCTCATGGTCTGAGAGTCCTTAGGTGCCTTTCGGCAAACTCCAAGCGGAATGTCATGTGCCTTTTACTGAGTAGTGGCTTCCGTCTGGCCACTCTACCATAAAGTCCTGATTGGTGGAGTGCTGCAGAGATGGTTTCTCCTTCTGGAAGGTTCTCCCATCTCCACAGAGGAACTCTGGGTCTCTTGGGGACCTTCAATGCTGCAGAAAGTAAAATGTCTCCCAGCTTCTCTCTTGCTGCCACAAAGTTCCCTCGCTTGATGCTGGCTTTGACAGAGGTCAAGCCATCTGTGATGAGTTTCCGCCCCTCCACAAACCTCTCCCCATCAAAGTGGTACTCTTCATTGAACAGGTGACGTAAGTCAACTCTGGCATTTCTCCAGGTGACGTCTGATATGGCACTCTGGAAACTCTTAGCAGACCCCGATGAGGAGCAGGCTAAAGCCAGAGCCTCTGCAGTCAGGGGTTCGGCCTACAAACACACACACACACACACACACACACACACACACACACACACACACTCACACACACACACTCACACACACACACACACAATTATAATACACATTGCTGTATTCTACTAAATACTGTACTACATTACAAAACACAACACCAATACTTTCTTTACTATGACAAAGGTATAAATATAAAACAGAGACTGTATATGAGTCTGATGTAGTCCTTAGTTTTAGTTAACTTACCGGCAGAGTGAAGTCTCTTCCCTCAACAGAGGCCAGTTGCTTGCACACCTGTGCCATGGTCTGTAAGATGGCTGCCCTTGTGATCTCCAGGTGGTCCGTGGAGCTACCGGCGAAGAGCACCAGGAACCCCTGGACCCCTGTCTGCAGGAAGAGGAGAGAGACTACGGCCAGGACTGATGACATCATCAACCTGTCTTTGGGAGGGAGAGTTCTGTTAACATTACTTATTATAATGTTATTGTATTCACACCACACACCTCTTATCTTTTTCCACATTTTGTTGTGCTACAGCATGAATTCAAAATGGATTCAATATATTTTTTTCTCATCCATCTACACCAATACCCCATAATGACAAAATGAACACGTGTGTTTGTTGACAAATAAAACAATATATATTGATTAGATAAGTATTCAACCCCCTGAGTCAATACATGTTAGAGTCACCTTTGGCAGGGATTACGACTGTGAGTCTTTCTAGGTAAGTCTATAAGAGCTTTCTACACTTGGATTGTGCAACATTTGCCCATTATAATTTTCAAAATTCTTCAGGATCTGTCAAATTGGATGTTGATCATTGCTAGACAACCACTTTCAGATCTTACCATAAATTATTTGTGAAGTGCGAGGGTAACGAGTGCGTAACTGGTGAGGCAAATCAAGGAAAAAGAAACCAAAGCGACGACCAAAAGGTTAAGCTTCAAGATTTAATCAAGAAAAAGGAGCAGCACCTCACCGGCGAACAGAATAATCCGTGAGTTGCAACAGAATCAACGACAAACGCATAGTCAACATAATGAGTGATGGGAATCAGGTGTGTCCATGGGGTTCGTTGCTGCCATCACTCTCCTGCCTTCGGGTTAGATCACCGGCGAGGTGGAGCGCTGGAGAGGGAGAGGGTGTGCAGCGCCCTGCAGGGCATTCGTTACAGTACCCCCTCCCTAGGCGCGGCTTCTGACGCCGCCACTCCCCGGCGCCCCGGACGACCCAGTGCCTGGAATTCAGCCGTCAGAGAGGGGTCGCAGATATCCACCGCCCGGACTCAGCTGCGCAGAAAGCAGGGGCCCTCCATTGTCTGTCCAGAAAGCAGGGGTCCTCCATTGTCTGTCCAGAAAGCAGGGGCTCTCCATTGTCTGTCCAGAAAGCAGGGGCCCTCCATTGTCTGTCCAGAAAGCAGGGGCTCTCCATTGTCTGTCCAGAAAGCAGGGGCTCTCCATTGTCTGTCCAGAAAGCAGGGGCCCTCCATTGTCTGTCCAGAAAGCAGGGGCTCTCCATTGTCTGTCCAGAAAGCAGGGTCTCTCCATTGTCTGTCCAGAAAGCAGGGGACCTCCATTGTCTGTCCAGAAAGCAGGGGTCCTCCATTGTCTGTCCAGAAAGCAGGGGCCCTCCATTGTCTGTCCAGAAAGCAGGGGCTCTCCATTGTCTGTCCAGAAAGCAGGGGCTCTCCATTGTCTGTCCAGAAAGCAAGGGACCTCCATTGTCTGAATGATAGTGATTAGTGTACTGTATAGACCCCTTGAAAACAAGATGGTGCATCTCAAGAGATTTCATCCTGCAAACATTTTAAATACAGTATGGTTGATGCTCATTGGCAGGTTGGCAAGTTCTGTTCAACTCAGATTCAGGTTTATTTAACACCATTATTTAGCTACAATAACATAAAGGTTCAGGTTTATTTAACACCATTATTTAGCTACAATAACATGATGTCATCTTACATTTGTTTAACCTTCAATTATACGAATGTTCCAACATTTGTTGGTCCTCAACCGTAACCTGTTATCTATAAGGTAACATCTCATTTATAGGGAACACTGTGAGAACAACGATTATTAATAAAATCTTCCAAATTTGACACATCATACAAATCACAACAAAATGGAGAGCCCTCTCCACACTGCATGTAATGGGAAGGTCTCTATCCAGAGAGAGAGAGAGCTGGTGTACCTTCAGAGGCTTCCCAGAGTTGGAGCAGATTTGAGGCCTCTCTCTCACCATGTACATTTTAATGATGCACCATCTATCTACTTTGAGTGAGACTTTTTCAGAGAGCACTGGAAAATGGAAAGGTGTTAAGGCTCAGTCCCACTGCGACGACTGCCATCCTATCGCTTGTTGCCAGCCTATCGCTTGTTGCCATCCTATCGCTTGTTGCCATCCTATCGCTTGTTGCCAGCCTATCGCTTGTTGCCATCCTATCGCTTGTTGCCATCCTATCGCTTGTTGCCATCCTATCGCTTGTTGCCAGCCTATCGCTTGTTGCCATCCTATCGCTTGTTGCCAGCCTATCGCTTGTTGCCATCCTATCGCTTGTTGCCAGCCTATCGCTTGTTGCCAGCCTATCGCTTGTTGCCATCCTATCGCTTGTTGCCATCCTATCGCTTGTTGCCATCCTATCGCTTGTTGCCATCCTATCGCTTGTTGCCAGCCTATCGCTTGTTGCCAGCCTATTGCTTGTTGCCAGCCTATCGCTTGTTGTCACCTTGTTGTCACCTAGCAACTACAGGTTGGGTGGCTGTTAGTGTCGATTCAACATGAAGAATTGTCAGGAAAAAAACGTAAAATGACGGCCAATATTGTGGTGAGAAGCAGTCAGCTTGTCCACCGATTTCTCTCTAACATGCTGACTAGACTGGGTGCCCGCTTCTTGATTTTGTCCATCCACACCAGATCAGGACATGAAGGTTAAAATATCAAAACCAACTCTGAACCAACTATATTAATTTGGGGACAGGTCAAAAAGCATAAAATATTCATGGCAATTTAGCTGCTAGCTTGCTGTTGCTAGCTAATTTGTCCTGGGATATAAACGTTGGGTTGTTATTTTACCTGAATGGTCCTCTACTCCAACAATTAAACTTTAAGAAGCATTACCACCACCTACTGGACTGGAGTGTGGACCTCAGTTCATCTTTTAATCACCCACGTGGGTATATGCTCATAAAAACCAATGAGGAGACGGGAGAGGCGGGACTTGCAGCTCGTCAAGCATCACAAATAGTAAACTTATAGAGTAGCAACAGGTCAGAGCGGTCAGAGCGGTCAGCAAAGCCCAAGATAAGATCATCATATGGCTCTGTAGAGTGCACTTAGACACACACCAGCCATAATAGATGCATGGCCATATTAGTGTTTGTCATATTACTATGGTAACGACAGGTACTAAGCATAATATATGCATGGCTATATTACTGTTTGTACTATTGCTATGGTTTCAACATGCACTAAACATTATGTGCGCATGTCTGTTTTATTTTTTGCACCATTGCTATGGTTTCGCCACGATTGTTTCATATCCCAAAGTCTGAGTGCCAAAGGAGGAGTGAAAAGGAGGAGGGAAAAGGACGTAGACAAACCAGAATTATCAGGCTTTGAAACAATAGTGAAAGAAAGTTAAGAGGCGTTAATCATTTGACATATGAGGGAAGAACTATGCATGCTATGTAACCACAAGAGTGAGCTGAGTCTGGGAAAATCAGTTACTTCTGTAATAAAGTCTATTTTACTTTTCCAAACTTTGAAGGTGCTTTATTTTAAAGGAAGAAGGGAAGATTTTTCACCACAGCCTTCGTTTAGTTTCTACAATTGTTTAAGTGCATTATATTATTATACTGAACAAAATGCTATATTTTATTTATTAATTTTTTATTTCACCTTTATTTAACCAGGTAGGTTTTATTTCACCTTTATTTAACCAGGTAGGCCAGTTGAGAACTAGTTCTCATTTACAACTGCCAAGACAAAGCAAAGCAGTGCAACAAAAAAAAACCCACAGAGTTACACATGAGAATAAACAAACGTACAGTCAATAACACAATAGAGAATCTATATAGAGAGTGCAAGTGTAGTGCAAAATGCAGTAGGTTAGGAGGTAGGACAATAAATAGACCATAGTGGTGAAATAAATTACAGATTAGAATTAACACTGGAATGATGATGTGCAAATAGAGATACTGGAGTGTAAAATGAGCGGAAGTTAAAATAATAAATATGGGGATGAGGTAGTAGGGTGGTCTATTTACAGAAGGGCTGTTTACAGGTGCAGTGATCGATAAGCAGCTTTGACAGCTGATGTTTAAAGTTATTGAGGGAGATAGGAACCTCTAGCTTCAAGGATTTTTGCAGTTCGTTCCAGTCATTGGCAGCAGAGAACTGACTGGAAGGAGTGGTGGCCAAAGGAAGTGTTGGCTTTGGGGGTGACCAGTGAAATATACCTACTGGAGCGCATGCTACGGGTGGGTGTTGCTGTGGAGACCAGTGAGCTGAGATAAGGCGGGGATTTACCTAGCAAATACTTATAGATGACCTGGAACCTAGTGGGTTTGGCAACGAATATGTAGTGAGGGCCAGCCGACGAGAGCATACAGGTCGCAGTGGTGGGTAGTATATGGGGCTTTGGTGTTCCATAGCCCCATCTAGTGGTGTCTCTAGTGTTTTCTTTAGAGGTATATTGCCTCTTATTGGTGTTCCATAGCCCCATCTAGTGGTGTCTCTAGTGTTTTCTTTAGAGGTATATTGACTCTTATTGGTGTTCCATAGCCCCATCTAGTGGTGTCTCTAGTGTTTTCTTTAGAGGTATATTGCCTCTTATTGGTGTTTCATAGCCCCATCTAGTGGTGTCTCTAGTGTTTTCTTTAGAGGTATATTGCCTCTTATTGGTGTTCCATAGCCCCATCTAGTGGTGTCTCTAGTGTTTTCTTTAGAGGTATATTGCCTCTTATTGGTGTTCCATAGCCCCATCTAGTGGTGTCTCTAGTGTTTTCTTTAGAGGTATATTGCCTCTTATTGGTGTTCCATAGCCCCATCTAGTGGTGTCTCTAGTGTTTTCTTTAGAGGTATATTGCCTCTTATTGGTGTTCCATAGCCCCATCTAGTGGTGTCTCTAGTGTTTTCTTTAGAGGTATATTGCCTCTTATTGGTGTTCCATAGCCCCATCTAGTGGTGTCTCTAGTGTTTTCTTTAGAGGTATATTGACTCTTATTGGTGTTTCATAGCCCCATCTAGTGGTGTCTCTAGTGTTTTCTTTAGAGGTATATTGCCTCTTATTGGTGTTCCATAGCCCCATCTAGTGGTGTCTCTAGTGTTTTCTTTAGAGGTATATTGACTCTTATTGGTGTTTCATAGCCCCATCTAGTGGTGTCTCTAGTGTTTTCTTTAGAGGTATATTGCCTCTTATTGGTGTTCCATAGCCCCATCTAGTGGTGTCTCTAGTGTTTTCTTTAGAGGTATATTGCCTCTTATTGGTGTTCCATAGCCCCATCTAGTGGTGTCTCTAGTGTTTTCTTTAGAGGTATATTGCCTCTTATTGGTGTTCCATAGCCCCATCTAGTGGTGTCTCTAGTGTTTTCTTTAGAGGTATATTGCCTCTTATTGGTGTTCCATAGCCCCATCTAGTGGTGTCTCTAGTGTTTTCTTTAGAGGTATATTGCCTCTTATTGGTGTTCCATAGCCCCATCTAGTGGTGTCTCTAGTGTTTTCTTTAGAGGTATATTGCCTCTTATTGGTGTTCCATAGCCCCATCTAGTGGTGTCTCTAGTGTTTTCTTTAGAGGTATATTGCCTCTTATTGGTGTTCCATAGCCCCATCTAGTGGTGTCTCTAGCTCCCTACTCTTACAATCCTGTGTTATTTATTCAGAGGATGTGTTCACATGGTTTACTGTATCTATAAGCAATAATAATGTATGCTTTTGTATATTTCATATATAATCTTGATCATGCATTCTAATGTACTATATTTTCTGATGTATTTTCTTGCCCGATCATGTGACATGTGCAATTATTATTGAGATAGAAAGCAGGTGTGTGATGGCCTGAGGCCTAAATGTTTGGGTTTTGTTTTCACCTTTCATTTAGGCACTATGATATATTCTTCGGCACCATGATGCTTCAATAAACATCTTTATTTTGCATTCAACCCTCAGTTTTGGATCATTTTTTCGACAGAGTGCCTTCCTGCATACTCACCAGACATGTCACCCATTGAGTATGTTTGGGATGCTCTGGATCGATATGTACCATCGCGTGTTCCAGTTCCCGCCAATATCCAGCAACTTTGCACAGCCATTGAAGAGGAGTGGAACAACATTCCACAGGCCACAATAAACAGCCTGATCAACTCAATGCGAAGGAGACGTGTCACGCTGCATGAGGCAAATGGTGGTCACACCAGATACTGACTGGTTTTCTGATCCACACCCCTATCTTTTTTTTAAGGTACAGTGGCTTGCGAAATTATTCACCCCCCTTGGCATTTTTCCTATTTTGTTGCCTTACAACCTGGAATTAAAACAAATTTGGGGTGGTTGTATCATTTGATTTACACAACATGCCTACCACTTTGAAGATGCAAAATATTTTTTTTTGTAAAACAAACAAGAAATAAGACAAAAAAACTGAAAACTTGAGCGTGGATAACTATTCCCCCCCCCAAAGTCAATACTTTGTAGAGCCACCTTTTGCAGCAATTACAGCTGCAAGTCTCTTGGGGTCTGTCTCTATAAGCTTGGCACATCTAGCCCATTCTTCAAGGCAGAACTGCTCCAGCTCCTTCAAGTTGGATGTGTTCTGCTGGTTGAACAGCAGTCTTTAAGTCCTACCACAGATTCTCAGTTGGATTGAGGTCTGGGCTTTGACTCGGCCATTCCAAGACATTTAAATGTTTCCCCTTAAACCACTCAAGTGTTGCTTTAGCAGTATGCTTAGGGTCATTGTCCTGCTGGAAGGTGAACCTCCATCCCAGTCTCAAATCTCTGGAAGACTGAAACACAATTCCCTCAAGAATTTTCCTGTATTTAGTGCCATCCATCATTCCTTAAATTCTGACCAGTTTCCCAGTCCCTACCGATGGAAAACATCCCCACAGCATGATGCTGCCACCACCATGCTTAACTATGGGGATGGTGTTCTCTGGGTGATGAGAGGTGTTGGGTTTGCGCCAGATATAGCATTTTCCTTGATGGCCAAAAAGCTCCATTTTAGTCTCATCTGACCAGAGTACCTTCTTCTATATGTTTGGGGAGTCTAGTCTCCCACATGCCTTTTGGAGAACACCAAATGTGTTTGCTTATTTTATTCTTAAAGCAATGGCTTTTTTCTGGCCACTCTTCCGTAAAGCCCAGCTCTGTGGAGTGTACAGCTTAAAGTGGTCCTATGGACAGATACTCCAATCTCCGCTGTGGAGCTTTGCAGCTCCTTCAGGGTTATCTTTGGTCTCTTTGTTGCCTCTCTGGTTAACGCCCTCGTTGCCTGGTCCGTGGGTTTTGGTGGGCGGTCCTCTCTTGGCAGGTTTGTTGTGGTGACATATTCTTTCCATGTTTTTCTTTCCATGTTTAATGGATTTAATGGGGCTCTGTGGGATGTTAAAAGTTTCTGATATTTTATATTTTTTTATAACTCAACCCTGATCTGTACTTCTCCACAACTTTGTCCCTGACCTGTTTGGAGAACTCCTTGGTCTTCATGGTGCCGCTTGTTTGGTGGTGTTGCAGACTCTGGGGCCTTTCAGAACAGGTGTATATATACTGAGATCATGTGACAGATCATGTGACACTTAGATTGCACACAGGTGGACTTTATTTAACTAATTATGTGACTTCTGAAGGTAATTTGTTGCACCAGATCTTATTTAGGGGCTTCATAGTAAAGGGGGTGTGAATACATACTGTATGCTTCATAGTAAAGGGGGTGTGAATACATACTGTATGCGTCATAGTAAAGGGGGTGTGAATACATACTGTATGCTTCATAGTAAAGGGGGTGTGAATACATACTGTATGCGTCATAGTAAAGGGGGTGTGAATACATACTGTATGCTTCATAGTAAAGGGGGTGTGAATACATACTGTATGCTTCATAGTAAAGGGGGTGTGAATACATACTGTATGCGTCATCGTAAAGGGGGTGTGAATACATACTGTATGCTTCATAGTAAAGGGGGTGTGAATACATACTGTATGCTTCATAGTAAAGGGGGTGTGAATACATACTGTATGCTTCATAGTAAAGGGGGTGTGAATACATACTGTATGCTTCATAGTAAAGGGGGTGTGAATACATACCACCTTTCCATTATTTATTTTTTTGAATTTTTTGAAACAAGTTGTTTATTTCATTTCACTTCACCGATTTGGACTAATTTTTCCAAGGGGGATGAATACTTTTACAAGGCACTGTATCTGTGACCAACAGAGGCATATCTGTATTCCCAGTCATGTGAAATCTATAGATTAGGGCCTAATGAATGTATTTTAATTGACTGAATTCCTTATATTAACTAAATTGGTAAAATCTTAGAAATTATTGCATGTTGTGTTTATATTTGTGTTGAGTGTATGTCAAGTATGACTGTATTTACACATATAAAGTGGGTAGAGTCTTGGTCATTCAGTTGAACAAACAGTATACACTAGAGCAGTTGTTGACTGTGTGTGTGTTTATGGGTGGTGTGTGTGTGTGGGTAGTGTGTGTTTATGGGTGGTGTGTGTGTGTATGTGGGTGGTGTGTCTTTATGGGTGGTGTGTGTGTGTGCGCGCAAGTGTAGAAGGTGTGGACAGTCAGTGCCAATAGTCACCAAGGTTCCAATAGTCACCAAGGTTCTAATAGTCACCAAGGTGCAGTTTTCAGTGAAGATTAAGAACAGGTCCACTAAGGGGTTCAAAGTATAGTATAGCCACTAATTATAATAATAACTACTTCTAGTACAGTAGACCCATTTTACTATTATGATCATATTAAAGAACTGAAACATTTAGTTATGATTTTTTGATAACAGAATGTTCCTACCCTTAAAACGGCTGAAAAACTTATATTTATGTTAAAACTTTTGAAAATTGCCTCATCTGACTACTGCGTGCCGCCGTCTTGATAACGTGTCATCAATGACATCACTAGAATGGATTGACTGACAGGCAGCCCAGATTACAATGCATGTTAGTAGCCTCATTGAGAAGGGTTTCATTTTGAAAACAAACCGAGTGGCACGGCGGTCTAAGGCTCTTTCTCCCAGTGCTCTAGAGGAGTTACTACGGAGGAGCGCGGTTAAGCGGGTCATGTTTCGGAGGATGCATGACTCCACCTTTACCTCTTCCAAGCCCGTTAGTGAGTTGCAGCGATGAGACAATATAGGAAATTGGGGAGATAAAGGGAGATAAAGGGAGATAAAGGGGGTAAAAATACCAACAAATATATAAGAATAAATAAGAAAACCATGAGTAGTAGGAGTGAGACGCTCTACCATTTCTCGATGCTTGTACAAGGCACTCAATATCATTTTGTATTATATGTTACGCATTGCAATTCGTACAATAAATGTTACGAATTTTAAATACGAATTCCAATTAGTTGTGGCTAACGTTAGCTAGTTGGTTAGGGTTATGGTTAGGAGGGTTAAGTTTGGTTTAAGGGTTAAGTTTAGGGTTAAGGTTAGCTAACATGCTTAAGTAGTTGCAAAGTTGCTAAAAAGTAGTAAGTAGTTGGTAATGAACTAAAATGCTACAGTTGTCCGTAATGACATTCGAACACGCAACCTTTAGGTTGCTAGACGTTCACGTTATTGCCTTAAGTAACCTTCTGTCTTACGTAACCAGACCAAGCGTAATATATCAAACCAATTTGTCTGTTCTGGATATGTTACATCTAGTCTATGAGACCAGGTTGAATAATGTGCACTAAAAGCATTTTCGTAACATCCTCTTCAAAAAGGTTGATTTAACATATTGTAGATTGATTTGAGTGTTTGAATTCATCTTTAAAACTTACCAGGCTGAGGAGACTCCCACATTTTCTCTATATTGTTTTCTTTCAGAACTCCAGAATAGTCTAGATACAGCGCCTTCGGAAAGTATTCAGACCCCTTGACTTTTTCCACATTTTGTTACGATACAGCCTTATTCTAAAATGGATGAAATAGTTTTTTTCCCCCTCATCAAACTACGCACAATATCCCATAATGACAAAGCAAAAATTGTTTTTTAGACATTTTTGCAAATTAAAAAATAAATAAAACTGAAGTATCAAATTTACATACGTTTTCAGACCCTTTACTCAGTACTTTGTTGAAGCATCTTTGGTAGCGATTACAGTCTTCTTGGGTATGACACTACAAGCTTGGCACACCTGTATTTGGGGTTTGATGGGGAGCGTAGCTTTTTTCAGGTCTCTCCAGAGATATTCGACCGGGTTCAAGCCCGGGCTCTGGCTGGACCACTCAAGGACATTCAGAGACTTGTCCCGAAGCCACTCTTGCGTTGTCTTCGCTGTGTGCTTAGGGTCGTCTGAGGTCCTGAGTGCTCTGGAGCAGGTTTTCATCAAGGATCTCTCTGTACTTTGCTCCGTTCATCTTTCCCTTGATCCTGACTAGTCTCCCAGTACCTTCCGCTGAAAAACATCCCCACAGCATGATGCTGCCACCACCATGCTTCACCGTAGGGATGGTGCCAGGTTTCCTCCAGATGTGACGTTTGGCATTCAGGGCAAAGAGTTCAATCTTGGTTTCATCAGACCAGAGAATCTTGTTTCTCATGGTCGGAGTCCTTTAGGTGCCTTTTGGCAAACTCCAAGCAGGCTGTCATTTTTTATGCATGCCAGCAAAGCTACAACACAACACTAAACAATACATTCATTGCACTATAACGGTGACAAACGGTGCCCACAAACTGTTAGGGCCGACATAAAGTTGTAGCAGCATAAAACAAAATTTTCCAGCACCATGGAGTGAATCCTTACCACCGCTACACCTGGCTATCAGCGGAGCCTTGTCTGGCAGCCAAACAGTTCATTCAGCCTCATTTACTGAGCTGATATGGCTGACTTGCTTAAACAAATGCAGCTACTGAATGAGGCTTCATTTAATGATGCACCAACTATCTACTTTGACAGATTTTTTCAGAGGCACCCTACCAATGAACTCAGTACCTATAGTTCAGGTCCCAGGTTCCTTTATACCAGCTACTCAGGTTCCCAATGAAATTATTAACCAAGACAATTAGCTAGAGATCCTCAATGAATCAGTCTAGTTCAGAAACCCAGAGTAAAACACCACACAGGGTTTCAGATCAATAAAGCAGGTTTATTCAAAATCCCAGATCAATCATTCAATCACAAATCAATATCACCAATAAATGATAGGCAAACATCAACCACAAATTGAATTGATAGACCCATTCAGCAACCTTAACTAAACCCTTATTGGGATGTGCCAATAAAATATTTTTTGTCTATTACAATTTAATGAGAAGCACAATATTTAATAAAAATTAAAACTTTTCTTACCTTCTACAACTCTGATTGGCTGATCAGACAGCATCTAAAAACGCTAACAACTACCTTAACACACTTATATCAAAGGGGTAACCTTAAGCATTCCTCTTAGAATTTTACTTTAACTGAGTATAAAAATATATATATTTTAAGCTAAAAAGCTACAGCAAAAATCTTCTTCCAGCAGTCGACAGGTTCTTCTGGCAAGAGTTCCCCTCTCCCAAAAATCATGGCTCTTTTATACCCTCCATTTTTCTTTCTGCTAACTCATTGTGGCTAACACCTAATGTGGCCCTCGTTCAAAAAGGTGTTTTCTCAGCCCCCTTAACTCCCACCTTTTTCTGACCTAAGCAGGACGTCCATCCACTTCACCCCCTAACCCCTCTGACCTGGAGATTACCAGATCAAGCTAGTATCATTCATGTACTTTATTAACCTTTAAAATGTATGTATGTTTTAAAAGTTAATCTTCCTTACTCCACTCACTTACAATTTTACTCAATGTATTACTCCCATTACATCTTAAGGATCGGACACTTTTATTCAATTTTCGCCCAAAAGTACATACCCAAATCTAACTGCCTGTAGCTCAGGACCTGAAGCAACGATATGCATATTCTTGATACCATTTGAAAGGAAACACTTTGAAGTTTGTGAACATTTTAAATTAATGTAGGAGAACCTAGTCTATATGCATGTACCTTATGTCCATATTAACCTCCTACAGGCCCTCTAAGCTTAACAAACCTAGTCTATATGCATGTACCTTAAAGCAAACAACATTGCTAACCCTTTTACTGCATTCCTCTAATATAATAATAACATATTCCACTGCATATTTCCTCATTTCCAACCTTTAACATTCAACATATTCCAGTCCCAATTAATTTATTTTTCTTAAATTTCGTATATGTAATCAATGTCAATTCTCTCTCCATGTTCTTTCTTCTTTGTGCTCCGTGTGTGTAAAAGTGAAACTTCCATGTGTGCGTGGGCTTGCGTCTCTAAAATGGGCCTTAACCTACTACTCGTCAGTGTTATAGTAGCAAACGGTCATCAAAGTTGTTATAAGGTTTCTAACAACCATCTTTCTGGTGTGTTCTCTCTCTTAGCCAGTGTGCATGTTGCGCTGATGTTGCTTTAGGGTGCTTGACTGTGCGAAACCCCTCCCACACTTGGCACAGTGGTAAGGCTTCTCTCCAGTGTGAACCCGTATGTGCTTTTTCATATCCGATGAAGTGGCACATCTCTTCCCACACTGAGGGCATTCGTAAGGTTTCTCTCCAGAGTGACTCAGTCTCTGATGCCTTGCTAAACATTTAGCTCTAAAGAAGGCCTTGCTACATTGGGAACAGCAGTGACCCTTCACTGAGCTGTGTATAAGTTGATGCTCTATTAAACCGTCTGCTCTTTTAAAGGCTCTTCCACACACAGAGCAAACATGGGGCTTCTGTTCACTGTGAGTTAACTGATGGGTTTTCATATGGTTGGCATGATTGAAACTCTTCCCACAGTCTGAGCAGTGGTAAGGTTTGTCTCCAGTGTGCACCCGCTGGTGTTGCTTCATGTGACTTACATGTGAGAAACTTTTCCCACAATCAGGGCAGTTATAAGGCTTCTCTCCTGTATGTATCCTTTGATGTAGTTTCAGGTTTCCAGATTGAGAGAAGCGCTTTCCACATTGGGTGCAACAATAGGGTTTCTCTCCTGTATGTATTCTTTGGTGAATTTCCAAGCTTGCATGTGTGTTTAATTCTTTCCCACAGTCAGAACAATGGTAGGTTTTTGTTTTTTGTCCTGCATGAATTCTCTCATGTAATTTCAGGGATGTTGCTTGGGAGAAACTCTTCTCACACTGAGCACAAGCATGAGGCTTCTTTCCTGTATGAATTCTAAAATGTCTTTTTAGGTTTGACAGTAGGGAAAATTGTTTTCCACACTGGGAGCAGTTGTATGGTTTCTCTGATTTGGTCTGGTCCAGGTCTGGCTCTAATGTTGCAGAACAACTCTTCCCGCTGTTAGAAGAAGAGGTTGGGTTCTCTCCTGCAAATGACAAACAGGTTATTTAGTTAAAAAAAAGACAACAGTTAAAAGCTGCATAAGGTTTAGCGCAACAAAATTCCAAGACTACCCCCATAACTTGCTTGAAATGTTTGGATTGGATTGTAGAAATGTTTGCAATCTGATGAAAACCAAGTCTGTTAGTTACCAGTAATATGCATACGACACCTCAAACGGTTGTGTCTTATTTCTATATTGTACAGTAGTTTTGATAATATGTGTAGGGCCTACACTCTACCTAGAACCTAGAAGGGTTCTTCGGCTGTCCCCATAGGAAAACCATTTGAAGAACCCTTTTGGGTTTCATGTAGAACCTGTAAGGGAAAATATTATAGTCTGAACTGTACACAGTATGCATCTTCTCTCGCTCTGTCCTGGTCCGTACAGGTGACTGACCTCCTCAGACCAATTGGCAGAATGCCCAGAATATATTCTGGAAGTTAAGATAGGAGACATTAGTCCGTTTTTTGGGACACTGAGCCTGCGCTATAACAGCCAGTCACCTTCAGGAACCAATCCTATGAACCATGTGTATGTAGTTTGTCCCTGGTGTGTTGAATTTCCATCACAATCTTGGCGTCACAAACAGGATCAGTGATTCCACCTGTGGAGCATCCCAGTGACGGTCTGCAAGGGAACACCGGTGACACATTAAGTGTGAAGGAAATTCCATTCTGACCAAAGAGGACATGGACCCGCCCAGATCAGACTTTTACTGTGAGCTGTATTTATGAGAAGTGTGTACGTGGTCTGAGAACCACTGGTAATAGCGCAAGTGAGCACAAGGTGTTATGTTACATGTATAGGAAGAGTGGCAAGAGAACTGTTGAAGATGCATACAGTACCCGTCAAAAGGTTGGACACACCTACTCATTCAAGCGTTTTTCTTTATTTTTACTATTTTCTACATTGTAGAACAATAGTGAAGACATCAAAACTACGAAATAACACATATGGAATCATGTACAAATAAAAATAGATTTTATTTTTGAGATTCTTCAAAGTAGCCACCCTTCATTCTGAAGTAGATGGTCATCGGAGAAAGAGAGTCCTGCTGGGCCCTGATAACCATGAGGACAATCTGTTCCTCTCTAAAGCAGAAATGGTTTCTAACCTTACATCTGGACAAAAAGAGTGTTGGGTGTGTGGGTTGGGGCCGGTTAAGGTAGGAGCAGGTTTACCACTTGTGGGAGTTCCTATAGGGGTAAATCTGACTATGCAAATGGACGTACTATTCGTAGTAGAGATAACGTAACCCTGACCCCATGCCGTTCTTTGCATTATACAACCACACAGGCCCACCGTCTTTTCCTAGGCCAGATAATACTTTAGCCATTTCAATAGCAGGAGGGATGACAGACCCTTGGTGTATTAGAGGAGGAGGAGATAATTGGTTGAACTAGAATGTAAATTGTACAACGGATCAAATACCTGTAAGTTAACTGTTAACAACCTGGTAATGTTACTTATGGAATTTAAGTCTATAATGTTTGAACCTGAAGGCTCCGTTTAGAGACCACAAATCTCCTCGAATGAGGAAAGATAAAAGGTATCTGGCTGACGCTCAGGCACCTGCCTCCAGGTTCTTTGGTGTGTGGAGTTGCAAGAAGGTCAGAGATCTGGCCGTGTGGTGCCAGGATAACAACCTCTCCCTCAACGTGATCAAGACAAAGGAGATGATTGTGGACTACAGGAAAAAGAGGACTGAGCACGCCCCCATTCTCATCAACGGGACTGTAGTGGAGCAGGTTGAGAGCTTCTAGTTCCTTTGTGTCCACATCACCAACAAACTATCACGGTCCAAACACACCAAGACAGTTGTGAAGAGGGCACAACAAAGCCTATTCCCCCTCAAATATTTGTCATGGTTCCTCATATGCTCAAAACGTTATACTGCTGCACCATCGAGAGCAACTGCTCAGCCTCCAACCGCAAGGCAGGGTAGTGCGTACGGCCCAGTACATCACGGAGGCCAAGCTCCCTGCCATCCAGGAACTCTATACCAGGTGGTGTCAGAGGAAGGCACAAAAAATTGTCAGACTCCAGCCACCCCAGTCATAGACTGTTCTCTCTGCTACCGCATGGCAAGAGGTACCGAAGCGCCAAGTCTAGGTCCAAAAGGCTTCTCAAAAGCTTCTACCCCCAAGCCATAAGACTCCTGAACAGGTAATCAAATGGCTACCTGGACTATTTGCATTGTCCCCCCCCTCAATTACCTCAACTATCCTTTGCCCACTGACTCTGTACCGGTACCCCCTGTATACTGCCTCCTAACACTGACTCTGTACCGGTACCCCCTGTATACAGCCTCCTAACACTGACTCTGTACCGGTACCCCTTGTATACAGCCTCCTAACACTGACTCTGTACCGGTACCCCTTGTATACAGCCTCCTAACACTGACTCTGTACCGGTACTTCCTGTATACAGCCTCCTAACACTGACTCTATACCGGTACCCCCTGTATACAGCCTCCTAACACTGACTCTGTACCGGTACTTCCTGTATACAGCCTCCTAACACTGACTCTGTACTGGTACTTCCTGTATACAGCCTCCTAACACTGACTCTGTACCAATACCACACCTGTTGTATTGTTGGTTAAGGGCTTGTCAGTAAGCATTTCACTGTAAGGTCTACACCTGTTGTATTGTTGGTTAAGGGCTTGTTAGTAAGCATTTCACTGTAAGGTCTACACCTGTTGTATTGTTGGTTAAGGGCTTGTTAGTAAGCATTTCACTGTAAGGTCTACACCTGTTGTATTGTTAGTTAAGGGCTTGTTAGTAAGCATTTCACTGTAAGGTCTACACCTGTTGTATTGTTGGTTAAGGGCTTGTTAGTAAGCATTTCACTGTAAGGTCTACACCTGTTGTATTCGGTGCATGTGACAGATAGAATATGATTTGATGTGCCTTAGACCAAATTCGTGATTTCTCTAAAATACTTAAGAGAAAATTGGCACAAAATGTCCTGGAACAATTAAATGGGAAACTAAAGTAAGTGTCTATGTTGGCTCTGCAGAACAGAGGCTCTTGACTATCTTTAGGACAAGGGTCACTTGTGCAATAATTGGAGATGAGTGTTGCACTTTTGTTCCAGATCAGTACTCTAATGTTTCTGATCTGGCAGAATACATTGCCACTCTTGCTAAGAACAATTCCCCTGTTTGGAAGTTGGGGATCCCAAACTGGTTAATGGGCTGCAGCGTGTGTTTTTTGCTTAGTCTGCCTAATTGTATTACTAACATGCTGTAAGGCCATCTGTACCTCCCTGACTAATAAGGTCCCAGCAGCCATCATGCTTAATGTTCCTCCAAATGATGGTGAGACTGATGACGACGCTGGATGAGACGTCTTCCCCCTGTAGATGAGGACGATGAGTAATAATTGAAGGATGTTTTTGTTTTTCACAAGTTTAGAAGGTAGCCCTCTAAGTCAGCACCAACCTTTTAAAGGCCCTAGTAGGGTTGCACATTTTGGGGAATATTCAGGAGGTGGAAACTTTCCGTGTTAACAGGAATATATGGGAATTAACAGAAATAGGCCTTGTTGATCTCTGCACCAGACAGGATGCTCTTACCAGCATACTTGGGGTCCAACATGTACGCTATGGTGTGTATGGGCTTCAGGCAGAACTATATTTCAGAACTGCAGTTTTCTCTGCTTGGAGCAACAGTGAAGTGGACAGGGCAGTACGGATTTCTTCTCTTACATCTGCAGGCAGAGTCTGAACATCAGACAGGATGACATTGTCTCCCTCAATCCGTGCAATGGCTACTGCTATAGGTGTCAGGAGTTTCAGGCTGCTTACCACTCTCTCCCAAAATACATCATCCAGGAGGATCCTCTTGACGGGGCTGTCCATATCGGCAGACTGTGAGATGGCCATTTCTTGGAGAGACTCCTTCCACTCCAGGAGAGAGACTGTCAAACATGATGACAACACCACCCCAAACGGGTGTTGCTGGGCAGCTTCAATGTGGTGTTCTTATTCTTCTCACTTTGCTTGGTGAGGTAGATTGCTGCTATAGTTTGATGACCCTTCACATACCTAACCATTTCCTTGGCTCTCTTGCAGAATGTATCAATTGTTTTCAGTGCCATGATGTCCTTGAGGAGCAGATTCAATGCATGAGCAGCACAGCCAACGGGTGTGATGTGAGGGTAGGACTCCTCCACTTTAGACCAAGCAGCCTTCATGTTCGCAGCATTGTCTGTCACCAGTTCAAATACCTTCTGTGGTCCAAGGTCATTGATGACTGCCTTCAGTTCATCTGTAATGTAGAGACCGGTGTGTCTGTTGTCCCTTGTGTCTGTGCTCTTGTAGAATACTGGTTGAGGGGTGGAGATGATGTAGTTAATTATTCCTTGCCAACGAACATTCGACCACCCATCAGAGATGATTACAATACAGTCTGCTTTCTCTATGATTTGCTTGACCTTCACTTGAACTTTGTATCCAGCAAATGAGTAGATAAAGCATGTCTGGTTGGAGGGGTGTATGCTGGGCGAAGAACATTCAGAAATCTCTTCCAATACATTTTGCCTGTAAGCATCAGAGGTGGCCCAGTTGCATACACAGCTCAAGCAAGACATTCATAAGCATTTCTCTGACTACGTTCCTCCATTGAGTCAAAACAACGTCTGATTCCAGGAGGACCATGAGCTGTTGCTATCGATAAGGTGTCTGATTCATCATTTTCACCTCAAATAGAAGTAGAGGGACTTTAGTCAGAGGTTGCTTGTTGTGAGCGCTGAGGGAACTTTATGCACTTGGCCAGATGATTCTGCTTCTTTGTTGCATTCTTCACATATGATTTGGCACAGAATTTGCAAATGTACACAGCTTTTCCTTCTACATTAACTGCAGTGAAATGTCTCCACACATCAGATAGTGCCCGTGGCATTTTCCTGTAAAGATGAGGGATGAGGAAAAAATATATATACAATTCCATGTACAGATAAATAGTTAAGCAGTTAGATTAAACAAGTCCTTTGTAAGATAAATGTTTTAAAATGAAACATGTATGGAAACAGGTGAATTAACACTCCTCAGTTAGCAGGCTCAAGCAGCTAAAACCCACATTGTAGCAAAAACTAACTAGCAGAAATTGTTCAAGTTAGAAATGATTTAAACACACTTTGCTGTAGGCTACTATTTACTAGTTAACAAAAAGTAATGTATGTCATATAAAATATATTCACCACCCAGTATTCTAATCAAAACTTACCAGAAAGCATGTAGTCCTTGGCTCAGACAGTGTAGTAGTGTGGGCTCAATAGCATCTCATTAGTGTACAAGATCTTGAGAATCAGCTGTACATGTGATGGAAGATGCACTGTGCATGCAGAGGGTTGCAATTCCATTGAATTGTGGATAGTTTAACCAAAATATGCCACAAGACTAGAATTGCCTTGTGTTTATCTCACAAAAATGGTTCACCGTTATAAGCTAACTTTTTGTTATGAATTTAAGCAAAATTCCAGGACTTAACTTCCCATGGAAAATCTCAAAAACAATTCCGGAAATGTTATGGAAGGTTTCCGACCCTTTGCAACCCTAGGCCCTATTAAACACCAGGTTTTATATTTTGACTAGTTGATGTCCCAGGGACAATAGGTACAGTACATGTATCAATGCAACCCGATAGTGGTAAGAGCTATGGAAACAGTGGTTAAACGTTGAGTATTTACCTCGGAGTCTACAGAGCCCTTGTGTATGTTTTGATAGATTCACTCCCATTGACAGAAGTATAACCTTGCTTGTAGATTTTAGCTTTATTATGATGATAGTATTTCCATAAATCAAATTGTGTAATGAAGCATGAGTGTAACAGTATGAAGTGAAGGTCTTATATTAAACCATTCAACTCAATGTTTTTACAAATGTAAGGGCTATGAAATAAGGACATGTTACTAGTCGTATTGAACAATCCAGAACGAAGGGTTTGAAAGTGTCTGTGGTTTTATGAGTTTATTTTGCTTACTTTTAATATAAATATTTAGATAGAACCTCCTTTGATAAGCCATAATCTCTCTGACTACATTAAAATGTAGCAATCAATAGAATATAATAGATTAAAGAAGGGAGTATTTTATTGTCTGAAGAGCCTTGTCTTGTCTTGTACCCAGTATGCCTCTTCTCTTACTGCATCCTGGTCCGTGCAGGTGACCTGTGACCTAAGAGCAAAAGTATTGACTACTTGTTTTACCTTTATTTAACTAGGCAAGTCAGTAAGGCCTACCTACAGTAGTAATGCGCCCCTGGAGCAAATTAGTAAAGTAAGTCAAATGTATTTATAGAGCACATTTCACAGATAAAGATCACAAAGTGCTTCACAATAAAATACAATAACAAATCTTGAAATACAAGAATATTAAACAAAAATAGAAAACATAAAGAACCATAAAAAAAGACTAGAATTGCCTTGTGTATCTCACAAAAATGGTTCACCGTTATAAGCTTAGGGTTAAGTGCCTTGCTCAAGGACACATCGACAAGTTCTCACCTTGTCGGCTCGGGGATTCGAAACAGCAACCTTTCGGTTACTGGCCCAATGGTCTGACCACTAGGTTACATGATGACTTCAGGTGTCCCTGGTGTTGAATTTACACCACACCTTCACCTCTCCTCCAAATAATAAACTTTGTATTATGGTTGAAAATGAGTCACGTCAACAAAACGTATTAGACATCGTTTGTAACAAAATATAGTTATAGGAACAGAGAACTGTATCAAATGGCATCTCCCATTGCCTGCAACCGACTTCCACATAGGATACATGCCATGTTTTCCTCTACAATTAATAATGACTGTACATTAGTTTAAAGAATCCTCAATTCAGACACATTTATTTCAGAAATATCCCAAACATTACAAATCCATAGCATTCCAAATGATCATAGGTAATTTACCAGGCTGAGGAGACTCACACATTTCCTCTTCATCTTTCAGAACCCAGGGACAGTCAACACAGAAGACCAATAAAGAACATGAAACCCTGAGGATTCCATGAAACAAACACAATGCACTTACCTTGGGAAGTTAAATCGTCATGATCCACCTCTTCTTCGCCTTCTTTTCTGACTGTGCTCTGCTCCAGCTTCTGCCAGCGGTCCCCCATTTCTGCTGACGTGACCGTGTTGCCGGAAGTGCTGTGACGTCTTTTTGGCGCGACCAGCTCGTACAGTCAAAGATGAACCACAGATAGAACAATGAGACAGATATTTCACTGGAGGTATAAATGTGAAGCATCCGCTTGGCGTTTCCACTCACTGCCAAATATGGTACTTTGAGGAAGCCCATTGGCCGGCAGTGGGAGAAGACGGAACGAGATGGATTTTGGCCGACATACCAACATTCTGCAAACAATTGCGTTTTGCAACGAAAATGAGTTTCTATTGGGCAAATTCGGGTAGGTCCCGCCACCTGTCGTTCCGTTTACGAAACGTTTTGCAACAGAATAGGCGTAATGAATACGCCACTGCTGTGCGGTGAATTTTGCTAATCGAGTGACCAGGTATGGAGATTATGCTCTATACCAAGAGGACATAATCACTTCCAAAAGAATCGAAGATAATTGTGGCTGCAAGACAAAGAAAGAGTGGACTGGGGCCCTGGTGGTCTGAACGGCTGCTGAGGGGAGGACGGCTCATAATAATGTCTGGAATGGAGTCAATGTAATCGTATAAAACACATTAAATATGTTGATAGCACTCCATTGTCTTTTGGGTAGCCTACAATAGAGCCTTCAGAAAGTATTCATACACGTTGACTTATTCCACATATTGTTGTGTTACAGCCTGAATTCAAAACAGATTAAAGCTATTTTTCTCACCCATCTTCACACCCCCATAATGACAAAGAAAAAATACAAGAAAAATAATAACAATGTTTTCAAATGTATTAAGGTTGTCTGTAATGACTCCTCTGGCACTGAGATGCAGTGTCTTAGACCACTGAACCAGGTTGTCTGTAGTGACTCCTCTAGCACTGAGATGCAGTGTCTTAGACCACTGAACCAGGTTGTCTGTAGTGACTCCTCTAGCACTGAGATGCAGTGTCTTAGACCACTGAACCAGGTTGTCTGTAGTGACTCCTCTAGCACTGAGATGCAGTGTCTTAGACCACTGAACCAGGTTGTCTGTAGTGACTCCTCTAGCACTGAGATGCAGTGTCTTAGACCACTGAACCAGGTTGTCTGTAGTGACTCCTCTAGCACTGAGATGCAGTGTCTTAGACCACTGAACCAGGTTGTCTGTAGTGACTCCTCTAGTACTGAGATGCAGTGTCTTAGACCACTGAACCAGGTTGTCTGTAGTGACTCCTCTAACACTGAGATGCAGTGTCTTAGACCACTGAACCAGGTTGTCTGTAGTGACTCCTCTAGTACTGAGATGAAGTGTCTTAGACCACTGAACCAGGTTGTCTGTAGTGACTCCTCTAGCACTGAGATGGTGTCTTAGACCACTGAACCAGGTTGTTTGTAGTGACTCCTCTAGCACTGAGATGCAGTGTCTTAGACCACTGAACCAGGTTGTCTGTAGTGACTCCTCTAGTACTGAGATGCAGTGTCTTAGACCACTGAACCAGGTTGTCTGTAGTGACTCCTCTAGTACTGAGATGCAGTGTCTTAGACCACTGAACCAGGTTGTCTGTAGTGACGCCACTAGCACTGAGATGCAGTGTCTTAGACCACTGAACCAGGTTGTCTGTAGTGACTCCTCTAGTACTGAGATGAAGTGTCTTAGACCACTGAACCAGGTTGTCTGTAGTGACTCCTCTAACACTGAGATGCAGTGTCTTAGACCACTGAACCAGGTTGTCTGTAGTGACTCCTCTAGTACTGAGATGCAGTGTCTTAGACCACTGAACCAGGTGGGAGCCCTTTTGCCTCATCCCTCTTAACCATGTTTTGAATTCCTCATCAATCTGTTGTGAATGTATTGTAATGTTTTCAAAAATTGTATAACTGCTTTAATATTGCTGGACCCCAGGAAGAGTAGCTGCTGCCTTGGGGATCCATAATAATACAAATACAGGATAACAGCCACAACGGTCAGGATTATCTGAGCTGGGGTCACTGATAAGTCATGGTCTCAATGTAGCCTCAATGTGTGGACAGGAGACTATATGGATGGACAGTCCTTCCTGTAGAGCATCTTCTGTTTCCAGAAGGTGTCAAAGTTACCTATAGAAGTGATTCCAACAGAGCTACAGTAATATTTGAGCCAGGTGTGTAATGCCAGTAGCCTCCTGAATCTTTCACACCCGCAGCCTAACGATGGTATAATAATTGGCTGCTTTTTTTTTTTTAATCTTTCAGAGCTAGAATCAGTTCTTTAAAATCAAATTTGAGCAATTTCAAGTCCTCCTGGTGTTGTTTGACCTCACATGGACTATGACAGCGTCAGCTCTCGGCATCTGTCGTAGAACGGTCAGAAGCAGCTTTGTTATGTCCTGTACTCATGCTCCAGGATAGCACAGGTTTTTGCCCCAGGAACCAAGATATTTCTTACCATAGAGCTGCCGACAACAGCTGGTGTAATGGCTGAGGAACTCCTGCCGTTCTTTCGCCTCGAGTGGTTTCGCAAACCCCTTGAGAACCGAAGGGTGGTGACGCCCGATGGACCCGAGCCAGAAGGTGTATCCATCATGGATAATGAATGGATACAGCCTCACAGTGAGATGAGGGGGAGCTCTGAGGTTCTGAACACGAGGTAGAAGCCACCGGAGGCAGACCGAACAGAGGACAAAGACGCAGGTACGTCCGGATCCAATCTCAAATAAGAAGCCCTCAGGGAAGAAGGCGCCCGGAACCTCTAGATCCAGGGCAGCGAAGCGGTTTCTAGTCTGTGTCCAGCCCAGGCTTACCTTCGCCAAGGCGGCCCCCATTGACATAGATCACCGTTTTCAACTTCCACGGCGAGTGACATCTCCATGGCTGGTTGGTAGGAATGAGAACAGGAACATCCACAAAGTAATCTTGGAGCATCCTATTAACTCCATTCTCCAGGGAAGTGGGAGACCCCTTCAGGGAGGTATCCCAGCAGAGTACCGGCCAGTCAGCTGTGGAGAGCCGACACGTCGGTGACACTTCCACCAGAGCTGCCGTGGATTCCCCAGTAGCTTGTGTAGGTTCACTACTTTTTTGCTAAGAGTAGCCACTTCACCGCTGTAGTCCCCTGCTAATTAATAATAGCTGGTACCATTATCCTCATTTATTAGCAATATGGTTTAAATGACCTTAAACATAAATGTACCCACTGCCAATAGGTGCTTTATACCAGGACTCCCCAACCCTGTTCCTGGAGGCTTTATACCAGGACTCCCCAACCCTGTTCCTGGAGGCTTTATACCAGGACTCCCCAACCCTGTTCCTGGAGGCTTTATACCAGGACTCCCCAACCCTGTTCCTGGAGGCTTTATACCAGGACTCCCCAACCCTGTTCCTGGAGGCTTTATACCAGGACTCCCCAACCCTGTTCCTGGAGGCTTTATACCAGGACTCCCCAACCCTGTTCCTGGAGGTTTACACTCCAACCCTAATCTAGGGCGCCTGATTATAATAACTAGCTGGTTGATGAGCTGAATCAGGTCGGATAGAACTGGTGTTGGAGTGAAAACCTCCAGGACAGGGTTGGGGAGCCCTGGTATAAAACCTCCAGGACGGGGTTGGGGAGCCCTGGTATAAAACCTCCACGACGGGGTTGGGGAGCCCTGGTATAAAACCTCCAGGACGGGGTTGGGGAGCCCTGGTATAAAACCTCCACGACGGGGTTGGGGAGCCCTGGTATAAAACCTCCACGACGGGGTTGGGGAGCCCTGGTATAAAACCTCCAGGACGGGGTTGGGGAGCCCTGGTATAAAACCTCCAGGACGGGGTTGGGGAGCCCTGGTATAAAACCTCCAGGACGGGGTTGGGGAGCCATGCTCTATACCCCAGAATAAAAACAAGAGGGTATGCGCAAGAAATGCAGTCTATTCCAAATCTTCACAAAAATGAATCATGGCCTGTAGGCCAAGTCCTCCCTGGGATACATTCAGTAGTTGTGTGGTTGTGTGGTTTCCCATACGGGACTGGCCATCTATCCTACACTGTAGTACAATAGCTTCCACTTTAAATGCCATATAGGGAGGAAATGCACACATTCCCAGGAGGAAGCAGCCTGTTTGTAGGACACTTCAATACATTCTCTGTTGCCGTTTGTTCATTGTCTGAATGTCCCGGGTCACTGGAAATAGAATGATTATGTCCAATGTTTAGCAATAACAGCCTTCCTTTTACACAACTAAGGGGTTTCTTCTTCTAGACTGGACCTGTCATCTCATCCCCTTGTGTTGGGCTTGGCAGTGGAATGTGTGTTGTATTCTGGAAGGTCAAGAAGAATGTTGCCAGGTGGATGTAGACACATTGCAGGTTTAGCAGCTCTGCACTCCCATCTGGGTATATGCTGATCCTCTTCTCAGCATAGGTCAGAGCCCCAATCTGCTGCGAGGCTAACAATTATTTTTTACAATCATACACAGGGATCCGTTGCAGACCAGTGCCTTGAACAATGTTTATCAGCAGCATGGGAGAGATACCGTTCCATGACAACTCCTGCACTCACTTGTTGCTGATAAGGTAAGTCATTGCTCACCTGACATCCATATAACATTGACAAGTTTACTGCAGAAACCGAAAGAGACCAGGGTTAAAACCTATTAATTTATTGAAGTTAAAAGAAATCAGGGACCATAGAAAAGCCAACACTCAGAAAAACAAAGCAGAACACAAACATGACAATGAAAGTCTAAACTAGATCCTCCACAAGCAGGGAATGTACCATTATTTTACTGTCCTGTCAAAAAAAAGAAGTCCTAAAAATTAAACCTTGAGGAACTTGAGATCATAGGCCCTCTACTGGCCCTCTACTGGCCCTCTACTGGCCCTCTACTGGCCCTCTACTGGCCCTCTACTGGCCCTCTACTGGCCCTCTACTGGCAGTTCTGTGTCAAGTTATCAGCAAGAAAGGCAGCAACGACCATCTTGGAAACTCTGGGCACATGGAAGAGAACCTGAAAATGTAATAGTTTAAAAACCTATTTTAAACGTCGAACTCAGGTCAAGTCAATAACTGACACTTGATGTGTTCAGAAAACCGAATATCACCACTAAACAATCTGACGGTAATTCCAGCTATTTTCAGTTTAGGATTCATCATTACCACATCAGGGCACAAAGAAACTCACAGCATAGATATAGAATAGGGTTTCATAGCTTCTGAAAGTGAGTACTCACCTGAAGGGTAGGTGGGAGCTGAGAATCAGCAAGTGGCAACCAAACAGCCGACGAGGAAGACCCAAAATACATAATCATTGGTCCAAGAAACCTAGAGTTGTCCAATTATTTTATTTCACCTTTATTTAACCAGGTACGTCAGTTGAGAACAAGTTCTCATTTGCAACTGCGACCTGACCAAGACAAAGCAAGGCAGTGCGACAAAAAAAAAAAATCAAACAAATGTCAACACTGTACAATCTGCCAGTAATTCTAACAATTTTCAGTTAGGTATTAATCATAGCATAAACACAGGAAAGTATTGAGCCCAGGGTGAATGTCCTTACCTCAGTCTACATGCCCAGTTCCAGGAGACCTTGCAGGGATGTTATTTAAAGGGACACCACCTGAAAAGTAGAGAATCAAAGATTACAATAAGTGTAAATGTACTATTGTTAAATAAGCAAGTTCCAAGTCACTGCCAGTCATGTTCAGAAAACCCAATACCACCACTGTACAATCTGACAGTAATTCCATCCATTTGCTGTTTAGTACTCGTCACAAAGTTACAGCTACCCAGAGAATGGGACAAGTGAGGTGTAGGCAAGAGTCTACGTGTTAGGGCTTACCTTACCAAGTGGCACAGTGGTCTAAGACACTGCATCTCAGTGCTAGAGGAGTCACTACAGACAACCTGGTTCGAATCCAGACTATGAGAGTCCCATAGGGCGGCGCACAATTGGCCCAGCGTCGTCCGGGTTTGACAGGTGTAGGCAGTCATTGTAAATACACATTTTTCTTAATAGACTTGCCCAGTTAAAATGACCAGGTGAAGTCTACTTGCCATGATTGGGGCAGTTTGACACCTGTTAAAAACAAATCACAAGGGTTATGAGAATATGAATGATATCAACTATTCAATAGCCGTTCTTCCAGAGTGAGGAAGTAACTAATGTAGATTGAAGTCACTGCCCGTCATGTTCAGAAAACCCAATATCACCATTTCACAATCTGACGGCAATTCCAGCTATTTTCAGTTTAGTATTCATCACAACGAGACTAAACCGATACCAAGAGAAATGTCAAAGTGAAGCCTAGGGGGAGTAGGTGTGGTGGTCTTACCTTTGGAGTGTACTAATCAACTAACTGGGGCGGTGTCACTCCTGTTCAAAACAAACAGGGGTTATGAGAATATATATGAAAGCAATTATCTCCTGAACATGGCTGAAGTTCTAAACACAGCTGTTGCTCAGAAGTAGTTGAAATCATCAGTTGTTGCATCAAACTCTTCCTATTCAAGCTTTCATCACTGACAGCTGTGGCAATGGTGCCTCTATTCAAATAATTGATCAGGGGACTAGATACCAATTAGTTTACATTTGAAACAAATCTGAATTCAATTTTCCATTGACAACTAGACATTACTAGCCAGTAAAAATCCATTGTAATTTACCAGCCATGTGAGCAGTCATTGGTGTATGGTTCCAGTTCATTCCACACTGACCAGGTCCAGAAGGAGTAGTCTCCCAAATCTACAACTAATGTACATTTTGGTTAATGCATGAGGACTATCCACAGGACTAGCATTTGAAAATAGTGTTACTAGCTTAGCCATCTAAAATCCACGATTTAAGATGGCGTTGAGCTGCGACTACATTATGGGCGGACTGGAACGCCGATGTCACAAAATGAGGTTAACAAAAACTACTGACCTCAACACCCAGAGAACAGGCCGCAAATACACACGACATTTCTGTGTAATCGGTAGTTGATCATTTAATATATTATAATTACCATCATAAAGCGTGGGGTTGAGTTTAATCGACTATAGTTAACTGTGCAAAGTCCCATTGTGTAAACTGTTTTTACGTGTTCATGGATCAGATAACTAACTAGCAAACTAACAGATGGCAGTTTAGGAATCTTGGTCTTCCTAGATCACATCGACAAACTGTCAAAAACGACCACATGTTACTTATGCATTAGCAATTAATTCAGTGAAATCCACGCCAAGCATAGCATTACCCCGGAATGGTTTACGTTTCTCCAGTTCCCCACATGCATGGTTGTGCAACCCCAACTATAAAGCTATCTACTTGGAACTAACGTTAATTACCAGTTCTGGAGCGTGGCAGCAGTGTAGTAATGAAGCCTGTATTTGAACTTCGATAACGAGGAAGATGCTTCTACTACTCGTCAGATGAGCGAGAATGAATGTGAGCATGTGGCTGCTCAGTCCATTGACCTACAGAAGGTCTCTTGGTGCGTTCAAGATAACTGGTAACTAGGAAAGAACGAGCTCAGAATGGAGAATCCTGACGTCAGTGACCATCAAGTCGGATAAATTGGAGTTCTAGGATGATGGTACTTTCAAGACAACTGGGAACTCTGAAAAAACATGTCAAATCATGACATCAGTGATCTTCAGGTCGGAAAATCGGAGCTCTAGAAAGATGCCAGAGTTTTCGAGTTGGATGACCATTCCCAGTCAGAGCGTGGCATGAGGCCCGAGTTTCCGAATAGTAATTCCGAGTTCAAAACAATTTTTCCAGTCGGAGATCGTTTTTTTACGCACTGACGTCGGAGGTTGGAGATTCCCGAGTTCCAAGCTAGGTTGAAATTCCGAATTGTCGTGAACGATTTATGTGGAGAGGGTGATGCCGCGTTCACATGCTAATCGAAACTAGGAAACTCGGAAATGTCTGACTTGGAAACTCGTTGTAGAAACATGAGCTCAGTTTCTCCCACTTGAAAGTATCGACCAATAGTAAGCTCCTCTAGTATGTAGGTGAGGAAGGTAGGGTCTGTAGGAAGGTAGGGGGTCTGTAGTAAGGTAGGGAGTCTGTAGGGTGGTGAGGAAGGTAGGGAGTCTGTAGGGTGGTGAGGAAGGTAGGGAGTCTGTAGGGTGGTGAGGAAGGTAGGGAGTGTGAGAACATAAGAATGGCGCGAAGTACAGACCCTCATCTCCTGAGTACAAACCAAGTGGAGTTACTTTTACTTACTCTATTGAGAACCTTGTGGATCTCAGTCGGCCGGCAGTAGTGATTGCTCTGAAGTCTAGCCTGACCATGAGGCGGAGACTTCCCAGCTTTGCCCTGATGAACAAACCAGAGAAAATGTTCGCAAAAAGTGCATCCATGTTTTTTGTCCGACCCATATGCTGTTTCAAGCTGGGTGAAGAACGGTTACATTTGTCAAAGTCTCTGGAAATGGAATTGTGTAGATTTTTTTGATGCATCGTCCGCCCAGAGGAAGCAGGTGCTCCGCGCCATCGTTTCAGGGCTCAACCTGTGTCATGCTTTGCTCTCTGGAGCAGAGCGCCGCTCAAGATAGTGATCCGTTGGGTGGTGTTGAGTGTAGAGGTGGATAAAATGAGAAAGAATATTCCTGGTGTTTGTGATGCCCGGCGTTTTATGAGACGCAGACACGGTGGAAATTGTGATATGGAGGATACCCTGGCCGTCTTGTTGAGCTTTGATATGGAGTTTCTGCCTGATAAGGTTAGGTTAGAGTATATGAGCTATTCGGTGAGGGTGTTTGTTCTGAACACGCTATGGTGCTTTAAGTGAAAAGGATTCGGACATGTAGCAGCAGTATGTAGGTTAGCGGTTAGAGCGTTGGGCCAGTAACCGAAAGGTTGCTGGTTCGAATACCCTGTTGATGTGTCCTTGAGCAAGCACTTAATCCTAATTTGCTCCAGGGGCTGACCCTGTAGGTAGGCCGCCATTGTAAATAAGAATTTGTTCTTAACTGACTTGCCTAGTTAAAAAAAGGTTTACAAAATGTAGAAGGGACATCCCAGGATGTGTAAACTGTGGAGGGCACCCATGCAGCTGGAGATCCGAAGTGCCCTGTATGATGGAGACAAGTTGAGATTGCCAGAGTTCAAGTGGGGAAGAAGGTTTCATATGCTGAAGCAGTAAGGACAGAAGAGGGTGAGGGATTTGACTGGTGAGAAGGCCTGAAGAGATAGATCCAGAGAGGACAAGTTTTAGTAAGGTTGGATTTCTTGTGTTTATAGCCATGGTGATCAACTGCACTGATGGAGTGGAAATCACAGAAGATAGATGTAGTTGCAGCAGAAAAATATTTGTGTGAGAGATTTTAGTGCAGAAAATCTACAGGAAGTTTTGAGAGAAGTGGTTCCGTCCTCCCAGGCTTATGGCCTGGTGTACGATCATTTAGGGCCAAAGTAGTGGGATGGGGTGGTAGCTTTTTGTGGGGGATAGTGTATAACACAGGAGGTGGGTGGCACCTTAATTGGAGAGAATGGGCTCATGGTAATGACAGGAGTGGAATTAGTGTAATGGTTACAAATACATCAAACGTGGTTTCCAGATGTTTGATGCCATTCCATTTGCTCCGTTCCGGCCATTATTATGAGCCATTATCCCCTCAGCAGCCTCCTGTGGTGTATAGATACAGGGTTATCCCCTCAGCAGCTTCCTGTGGTGTATAGGTGCAGGGTTCTCCCCTCAGCAGCTTCCTGTTGTGTATAGGTGCAGGGTTCTCCCCTCAGCAGCTTCATGTGGTGTATAGATGCAGGGTTCTCCTGCACCTAAGTAATTCACTTACGTTCATTTTAACTCGGATGTTCCGAGTTTCCGATAGGACGTGAACGCGGCATGAGCTCATCAACGTGCGCACTTACACGGACAATAGGGCCCATTATGTTGTGTCCGCTCTTCTCTGCTTAAATAATCTAAGGATTTGTGTTCACGGTCAACAGTGTGTCTTATATATGAAATAATCTTAATATTTCTGAAACTATGGACGCCCCCGAAGAGAAAACAAGTCTTTCTTCTGCCCAAAGAAGAGCAGAAATTCGGAGGCGAAAATTGCTCATGAATTCCGAAGACAGAATGAACAGGATCGTGGGTTTCACCAAAGCCGAAGCTGAAAAGAACGGTAAGGAAAACCTAACTGATGGTAAATGGTGGCTGACCAGACAAGCAGATTGCATTGCTTGTTAGATTATTAGCAGCTAACGGCAGTTCGTTAGTATCTAAATGTTAGCTGCACAGTGCACGCCTTGCTGAGCAGCTAAGGACCATAATGCAGCAGTGAGCTGAACAGAAGTCTTGTGTCAGTGTGGAATGTGCTGTAGTCATGTAGTCATGACAATTCAGTGCCCTTCTGTATTATAACAAGCTTACTATTATAAATTAGCATTATATACTGTATGTCTATATGCAGGTGTGTGTCCGTATATAAACATTACATGTATATGTAAACAGTACCAGTCAAAAGTTGACACCTACTCATTCTATTATAAAATAATAGAGAAGAAGAGACTTGCTTGGGCCAAGAAACATGAGCAATGGACATTAGACCGGTGGAAATCTGTCCTTTGGTCTGATGAGTCCAAATTTGAGATTTTGGGTTCCAACCGCCGTGTCTTTGTGAGATGCAGAGTAGGTGAACGGATGATCTCTGCATGTGTGTTTTACTTATAATTCAAGGCACACTTAACCAGCATTGCTACCACAGCGTTCTGCAGCGATACGCCATTCCATCTGGTTTGGGCTTAGTGGGACTTTCACAATGACCCAACACACCTCCAGGCTGTGTAAGGGCTATTTGACCAAGAAGGAGAGTGATGGAGTGCTGCATCAGATGACCTGGCCTCCACAATCACCCGACCTCAACCCATTTGAGATGTTTTGGGATGAGTTGGACCGCAGAGTGAAGGAAAAGCAGCCAACAAGTGCTCAGCATATGTGGGAACTCCTTCAAGACTGTTGGAAAAGCATTCCAGGTTAAGCTGGTTGAGAAAATGCCAAGAGTGTGCAAAGCTGTCATAAAGGCAAAGGGTAGCTACTTTGAAGAATCTCAAATATAAAATATATTTTGATTTGTTTAACACTTTTTTGGTTACTATATGTATTATTTCATAGTGTTGATGTCTTCACTATTATTCTACAATGTAGCAAATAGTACAAATAAAGAAAAACCCTTGCATGAGTAGATGTCCAAACTTTGTGTGTGTATATGTGTGTGTGTATATATATATATGGTCGTATCTCACTTCACAGAGAAGTCTAGTTAGCCTAATCTGTTACTCTGACAATGCCATCTCATACAGGTGCGTTCAGTTGTGTCACAGAGCCCAGGTTCCATCTGGACTTGGACAGGAACAAGCTGTGGTCCGCATCCTCCTCCCCAAGACTGTCTCCATTCCTCCCGGAGGCAGTAAGCAGCAGCCACCCCCACAGTGATCTCCCAGAGAGGAAGGGGTCTTCCCTGCCAGACAGCAGCGAGGTGCTGGGTGGGGGTGTAGACGAGGATGTGACTCCAGGGGTCCGACAAAGGCCACGGGGAGAGGCCCAGCTGGCAGCTGATGAGCCCAGCCGTTCTGAATCCCCACGCAGAGGGTTGCAGAAGTATCTGTCCCGCTTTGATGATGCCATGAAGCTCCGGGGTCAACTGGCCAATGAGAAACAAGTCCAGGATGCAGCCGGCTCAGACCCAGAAGAGTTGGACTCTTTCAGGCTCTTCAGGATTGTCGGTAGTGTCATCCTCGCAATCTTTGTCAGAGGTTTTGTCTGCAAGTATCTGGTGAGTCGGATCAGAAAAGTGTTGAATCTTCCCTTGAGATTTTTTTATTTGTTCAATACCACTGACCTATTCTCTCTTAGATTCGGCCGCACTTCTGGTGATATGAGAGTAGACCTGTAGCAGTTCACTAACTAGGCTATACTCTCTTTTCTTTTGCAGTCCATATTTGCACCATTCCTCACCTTGGAACTGGCCTACATGGGGTTGTACAAGTATTTTCCAAAGGTATGAAATACCTCAACACCGTTACTATGTAGTGAATGGAGCACAGTTATAACAAATGGGTCAGACATACACCCCCAGTCAAAAGTTTGGAATATTACTCATTCAAGGGTTTTTCTTTATTTGCACAAGTGGTTTCTTTGCAGCAATTCGACCATAAAGGCCTGATTCACACAGTCTCCTCTGAACAGTTGATATTGAGATGTGTCTGTTACTTGAACTCTGTGAAGCATTTATTTGGGCTGCAATCTGAGGCTGGTAACTCAAATAAACTTATCAAATGAACTTATCCAGAGCTATGTCTGGGTCTTCCATTCCTGTGGCGGTCCTCATGAAGCTGGTTGAGAGAATGCCATGAGTGTGCAAAGCTGTCATAAAGGCAAAGGGTAGCTACTTTGAAGAATGTCAAATATAAAATATATTTTGATTTGTTTAACATTTTTTTGGTTACTACATGATTCCATATGTATTATGTCATAGTTTTGATGTCTTCACTTTTATTCTACAATGTTGAATGAGTAATATTCCAAACTTCTGACTGGTGGTGTATATAGTCATCCCGAAAGGTTGCTGGATCAAATCCCCGAGCTGACAAGGTGAAAACCTTTCGATGTGTCCTTGAGCAAGGCACTTAACCCTAATTTGCTCCAGGGGCGCCGTACTACTATGGCTGTCCCTGTAGGTAGGCCATCATTGTAAATAAGAATTTGTTCTTAAGTGATGCATACGTAAAAGTGAAATAACCTTCCACCAGGTTGAGAAGAAGATGCCGACCACAGTGCTGACTGCCGCCCTCCTGCTGTCTGGTATCCCTGCTGAGGTCATCAACCGCTTCATGGACACCTACAGGAAGATGGGCGACGTCTTCGCCGACCTCTGTATCTACTTCTTCACATTCATCCTCAGTCACGAGATCCTGCTGCTCGTTGGTTCAGAAGAGCCTGGTACTCCCTGATGGACTGGAGGTTGCCGTGCTATGACACTGTCACCCCCCTTCTGGGAGACAGAGTAGGGCATGACCCCTGATAGTGATCCTTTACCCTACCTCCTCACAACCATGTCCCTTCCTGAGTCAGCACACCCCATAGGGAGGGTGGATCGAGGTGCGATGTCCACAGGTAGATAAGAGAGGAAGACGGAGCTAACAGGTTGAACAAGGTAACATAACATGCATTTGTGTTCTGACCCTCTACACTTCTGTAAAACAACACATTTCACTTCACCTATCTGGTGTATGTGACAATAAAACACATATTAAACATATTCATATGTCTTGTCCATATGAGCAACTTTAAGTTACCGTTTATGTAGCTCTACAGTGTTTACCTAAGGGGCCCAGTTAATTTGCGATTTTGTTTGGTTCAAGTTAATTGATCTGTCTAATATGGAAAACAGGAGATGCATTTGTCTTTCAGTTTATTTTTATGTTGCTTAAAAGACATGGTTGAGTGTATCTGTATGTGCGCCAACACTTCTGGGCTAGGAGAACAATTTCTTAGGATTGTCTTTTTGGAAAGTGTATTTTGTAACTGCTATTCAATGTGGGGCGGTGGGATCTTATAAGCTTGTATATTATCTGTGCTGAGTAACTCTGATTGTGGAAATATGTATTGCTTTTCTAGCTATCCCAGGCTGCCATGCTCTCTTTCTGTGGCTTGTTACATCATCTGTTAATCCTGCATTGCATCCAAATTAATTTATTCAGTTGGTGTGAGACTTCTTTTTCTATGTAACTTTATTGGTGTGATTTCTTGTTTGTCAGATGGACTTGAAAATTATAATTTTGTTAAGTGTAAATGCTTTATTCATGGTTTATTTTGTGAAATATTTAAAAAGATGCGGATGTTGCATCTCATAGTGGTATTGACTTTCTGCTAACAACATACTGGAATGAATATGCTGTGTTGAACCAATAAAACCTTGGAACATTTCACAATTGTTTCTGGTTGATTTGAGATCAGTCATTAAACTGCTAGATGTAGGCTATGTATAGGATATGTGATCTTGTACATTTTGGGTTGATGTCAATTACAAATATTATTTATATTATTACAAATAATATTTATACAATAGGACAATAAAAAGATAGCTACCTCCCACCACTAGAGGCGCACACATCCAATGTACCTACATAATCTAAGAAGAACGGTCGCTTTTTGATTACGTTACAGGAAACTGCTAACGCGATAACGCATGAAAACATGCACAACGTTTAACAATAAAACATTGATATTTAATATCTTTATTGACTCAAATTAAATATGGGGCGCGAATCAAGGTAAGTGAGGAGTTTAAGGGTATATTGTATAATTTTAGTCTGTTTTGGAATGTTAAAAAACCTAGCTAGCAAGTATGCAACGTTGATCCAACGCGCTAGCTAACAAGCTAGGTAGCTCACGTTTACAGACCATTGAATGTGATATATATTTACCTAGCTGGCTAGTCAGGTTAATAGCCAAAGTACAAAATACTTGATAACGTATTCAAAAACGACACTATTATTTCAAACACATTGGCCATGTTCTGTATATGGTGCTTTCAAGACAACTGGGAACTCGGGGGGAAACGAGGTCAAATCATGACGTCAGTGATCTTCAGGTCGGAGGAATCTGATGCCCGAGTTTCCGACTTGGACTTCCGACTTCAAAACGATTTTCAGAACGCTGCTGGCAGACATAACAATTGTATCCATGAGTTCGCCTGACTGGGTAAATTGAAAAAACTCAGTAGTATCCCTTTAAACTCTGTGTGTGAGTCCCAATCTCTCATTCCTCCCAAATAAGATTTTCCCAGTCGTTTTTTTTCTCCGAGAACCTAGTTGTCTTGAACGCAATGAAGTCGTAGATTTCCGAGTTCCCATTTGTTTCGAACGCTGTATTACTTTCTAGCACCAACGACGTCTATTTTGTTATTTGTATATATTTTTTATGTCTGTCGTTTTAGTTAAGTGATTGAAGTTTATGAAGTGTTCAATAATTTTTGACAATGTTTGTTAGGCATTACAGGAAACGGTCGGCTTCGAGGGGTCGGTCAGGGAGTCGATCAAAGAGCCGTTCCCCGGACAAACGCTCCAAGAAGGATGATGGTGCTGCCTCACGAAACCGAGACAGGGACCGCAACAGACGGGGAGAGAGGTCACGGAGCCGTGACCGCCATCGATCAAGGTCCAGAGACAGGAAGCGCCCCAGGTGAGCAGTTTTTTTATTTTTTTTTATTTTTTTATTGCAGGAAAAATAAATTGAACTTGTAATACAAAATCATTTAGTTACAGAACATATTTGTGAAGGCGAGAGAGAGAGATAGATAGATATATACTTTATTGATCCCCGAGGGGGAAATTACCTCCTATAGCGTTCTCTGGCACACCGTGGTGGGATCAGTCTGTGACTGAATGTGCTCTTCTGCGTCATAACCATGGCATGCAGAGGGTGGGTGACGTTGTCCATGATGGCCAGCAGTTTGACCAGGATCAGTCTCTCCGCCACCTCCTCTAGAGTGTCAAGGTTAATCCCCAGAACAGAGCTAGCCTTCCTGATCAGCTTATTAACCCGAGAATACAAAGACCAAAGCTGTGTTCAAATACTCATACTAACCTACTATTTGTGACCTAAATTTTGTATAGTTAGTATGCCATGATGTCAAGTTCCATGATGTCATAATAATTAGCCAAAAAGTATACAAGCAGCGGACACTATTTCCATAAGGATACCGTTAGTTTACAGTATACTAAAATGAACTACTAGTATATAGTATGTAGTATGCTCATTAATTATGTAGTATACAGTATGTTATTATAGGTTTTCGAACACAGCTCGAGAGTGAGTGATCAAAGTCATTTGAGTATGCATGTGTCTTTGAATGTGAAAGAAATACTTGGTCTTGTTATTGAATTTGTCTGGTGTGGTCTAGACGCTCCAGGAGTCGGGAGAAGAGGCGCTCCAGGAGCCGTGACAGGAATAGAAGGTCTAGGAGCCGAGGACGCAGATCACAATCAGCAAGCCCCAGCAAAAGCAGGAAGACTGATGAGAAGTGAGTTTTTAACCAAAGGGTTCTGTTTTTTTCTCTCCTAAATAAATGTTACTTACACCCAACCATAACTTGTTTTCTTTTGTCTGTTCTGGTTTGCCAGTCGGTCTAAAAGCAAGGAAGAAGAAAACCCTGAAGCCTCTGCAGACAAGAAGAAACTAAATGAAGAGAAAGAGGAAGAGAAGGTGGAGGATGTGAGTCCTACTCTGCTTGAGATTTGGAAACAGTGACAGAATATGACAGTTGAATATTTGTGTGTCCTTATGTGTTGTCCCCACAGCAAGACTTTAACCAGAACAAGCTGGAGGAAGAGATGAGGAAGAGGAAGGAGCGAGTGGAGAAGTGGAGGGAGGACCAAAGGAAGAAGGCCCTAGGGAACATCGAGGAGATCAAGAGAGAGATCGAGGAGATGAAGCAGGGAAAGAAGTGGAGTCTGGAGGATGATGATGGTGAGAAACGAGCTAAGACTTTTCATGGCTGTGTTGTGGGTTCATATGCACCTGAATGCATTAGTTTCCACTTTGAAAGACTTTAGATAACTGCCAACACAGGGTCTCACCAGTCTTCTGTTCCTTTCAGATGATGATGAGGAAGGGACAGCTCCTGAGGATGAGACTGTAGAAGACGAGGAAAAGAAAGAGGAGGAGGAGGAAGTGGAGGAAGAAGAGGAGGAGGAGGAGGTTACTCCCATGGAGCAGGAGGCAGAGGATGAGCTTGATACCTTGGACGCCTACATGGAGGAGGTCAAGGAGGAAGTCAAGAAGTTCAACATGGGCCCCCAGTCTAAAGAGAACGACAAGGTGAGTTAGACCATGGCTGCTCCGTAACACATACAGTGTCTAGGCTCATTGGAAACATTGCTTTCAATATGTGCTACTTTTTGATGCAATCTCTCCTTTTTTCCCCTCCACACAGAAGGGAGGACTAAACGTATCCACACAGAAGGGAGGACTAAACGTATCCACACAGAAGGGAGGACAAAACGTATCCACACAGAAGGGAGGACAAAACGTATCCAAAGTTGTCACCGTTTGCAAAACTAAGAGGGGACCAAATATCCACAAAAAGAAAGGCGAGCTGATGGAGAATGACCAGGATGCAATGGAGGTAAGCAGTTTTGTCCTGTCAGGCTATCATTGTGATCCTTTGTGTAAATGTATGGGGCACTACTTTTAACCAGGGCTCATTGGGTCAAATACAGTGCACTATGTAGGGAATATTCTGCCAGTTGGTAAGTAGGCTCTCTGGGAACTCAGTTCCAAATGTTTCGAGAACTTCTCTCACTGAAGAGAGCCGGTCCCTACATGTTGTGTCACTGTCTTCCCAGTACTCATCAGAGGAAGAGGAAGTGGATCTGGCGACAGCCCTGACTGGCTACCAGACCAAACAGAGGAAGGTTCTGGAGCCAGTGGATCACCAGAAGATTGAGTACGAACCGTACCGCAAGGACTTCTACGTTGAGGTGCCAGAGCTGGCCAAGATGTCTCCAGAGGGTGTGTCTTCTGCACCCACACCTGCCCTTATCTTGGTCTTCTTTTTTGAACAAGGGTCTATTTACAATGACTGTAATTGTAGTTACAGTTGACTGCACTGTAAAGCTTACCGTATACTTCCCAGTCTAAACAGTTTGTGTCATCGGCAGGTGTTTCTTCAGCTGTTTATGACCACATGTTTTTCCTGAGGCAAGTCGAAATGTGGTAGTTGAAGTCTAGGCCTCTTCATCGTTGGTTGGTCAACAGACCGCTGCAAAAATGTCTTGATTTATCTTAGATTAGGTTGGACTATTTTGAGCAAGTGTATCTGGCTATGGTGGCTCAAGAGGGACAAACAACAGTAATATTGCAAAAAAACATTTTTTTAAAAAGTTCTTTAGGGAATATGAGAGCACAGACGGTCGCCTAGGCGAGTTCTGCCAAAAGCAAACCAAACCTATGTATGTGGCAGGGTTTCCGGTAGGAACATGTGGCGCCGGACATTTGCCCAGAAGCATTTTAATTTAGTGGATATTTTGAGAAATGTACCGGACTCGCATGCATTGGGAGTATAACCTGATACGGGCGTCCACCCACGGTGCTGAGAATGACAGAAATCCCATTTAGATTATGGTAATTCATCTTAAAAGAACATGCAACGATTTGTTGTCCTAACCAAATTCCTGTTCCTCAGCCAACAAGACGAGTAACCAACAGTAAAACCGCCAGCCTAAACCTTCTGATCTGTTGCATCAGACTGATTGCATAACAAAAATGTATCCTAGGCCTACTGGTTGTATGAATTTGGGATCTATCGTCCCACAACTGTCCCAGAGTCTGTTTGGAATATTTCTTTCTAGACAAATTAACCAATAGAATAGGTAAACAATTATTTCTTCACATTATAAGCGCAGCAATGCACACAAGGCAGCAGGCTACCGCAAATGTTTGTTCCGTACTGCAATTAGCTGGAAAACACTGTTGTCAAAAGCGAGCGGTTTCCTTTGACAGAGATGAAAATATCAGTTTAGATGTGTAGAAAGTGGGGAGGCTAATATGCAACACCTAGCAGGGGAGGCTAATATGCAACACCTAGCAGGGGAGGCTAATATGCAACACCTAGCAGGGGAGGCTAATATGCAACACCTAGCAGGGGAGGCTAATATGCAACACCTAGCAGGGGAGGCTAATATGCAACACCTAGCAGGGGAGGCTAATATGCAACACCTAGCAGGGGAGGCTAATATGCAACACCTAGCAGGGGAGGCTAATATGCTACACCTAGCAGGGGAGGCTAATATGCAACACCTAGCAGGGGAGGCTAATATGCAACACCTAGCAGGGGAGGCTAATATGCTACACCTAGCAGGGGAGGCTAATATGCAACACCTAGCAGGGGAGGCTAATATGCAACACCTAGCAGGGGAGGCTAATATGCAACACCTAGCAGGGGAGGCTAATATGCTACACCTAGCAGGGGAGGCTAATATGCTACACCTAGCAGGGGAGGCTAATATGCAACACCTAGCAGGGGAGGCTAATATGCTACACCTAGCAGGGGAGGCTAATATGCAACACCTAGCAGGGGAGGCTAATATGCAACACCTAGCAGGGGAGGCTAATATCTCTAGGATTGTGCCTGTGGCTACTGGACAATGAAAAAGTTTATATAAAATAATTGCCTCCGCATATATGATCTGATTTTGTCTAGACTACTTTAAAGCTAGTTAAGACATGCCTCATATGTAGTAAAACGTTCAGGTTTCCAACAAACAAACAATGTTTTCAAAATGCGTACTGCGCCTCCAGCTCATTGCAAAGTGGTGAGTGACGCGCCGATGAAGCCTACCTTCCGTTGCCTTATATATTTACTGTTTGAGACGCTGTAGCAGCATTCCACTAAGTTATGCAAATTAACCCCTAGACTGATAAGCATGACCGGTCAAATGTATTTCCATCGGCTGGTATTCCATCAATGAAGAGGCTAAAAAGCATTATTTCACAATGGGATTTTTTTATTCTCCTGTCCGGTACCAGTTAAATTTTTCGGCTAATACCTGCTAACGGAAACCTTTTGTATGCAGATGTCCACCAACAATTTAGGAGTTGTGGTCTCAACCTACTGTTGAGAGAACAGTAGAAAACACAAGGTGCAATTTCAAAATGTGGTTGTGCATCAGCAGTTTCTGTTGTTATGTCAGTCACTGAATTAGCATTTTTAGATTGGTAAAGTCTAATGGTCGAATTACTGACCGGGGGCCCAGATTTTGATTTCGTTAGTCACTCTCCCTCAGAAATCATATTAAGAACTACAAATATTTCTCTACGCAAGAAATTAACTCTAAAACTTCCAAAGATTGCTCTCTGCTGTCAAGAGGGACGAGGGTACGTATTTATCTCCTCTCTGTTGGGTCTGTTTGGTGATACAGAGGTGAATGTCCGCAGGCTGGACCTGGAGGGAATCGCGGTCAAAGGAAAGGGTTGTCCCAAGCCCATCAAGTCATGGGTTCAGTGTGGCACGTCTATGAAGATCCTAAGTGCACTGAAAAGGTGAGTGTCACAGACATGGTTTACATTGTAGCAGATAAAAGTAACTCTCATATTGTCCCAAACGAATAGGACCATAAATCTGCAGCTGATCACATCCAATGTTATTTGTCACATGCTTCGTAAACAACAGGTGTAGACTAACAGTGAAACGCTTACTATAACTATAACTTGGTTATATACGCGGGTACCAGTACCGAGCCGATGTGCAGGGGTACGAGGTAATAACTTGGTTATATACGCGGGTACCAGTACCGAGCCGATGTGCAGGGGTACGAGGTAATAACTTGGTTATATACGCGGGTACCAGTACCGAGCCGATGTGCAGGGGTACCAGGTAATAACTTGGTTATATACGTGGGTACCAGTACCGAGCCGATGTGCAGGGGTATGAGGTAATTGAGATAGAAATGTACATATAGGTAGGGATAAAGTGACTAGGCAACAGGATAGATGATATACAGTAACAGCAGCGTATGTGATGAGCAAAAAGGCTCAATGCAGATAGTCTGGGTAACTATTGGTTAACTATTTAACAGGCTTGGGGGGGGGTAGAAGCTGTTCAGGGTACTGTTGGTTCCAGACTTGGTGCTCCGGTACCGCTTGCCATGCGGTAGCAGAGAGAACAGTTTATGACTTGGGTGGAGTCTTTGAAAATGTTTAGGGCCTTCCTCTGTATAGAGGTCCTGGATGGCAGAGAGCTTGGCCCCAGTGATGTCCTGGGCCGTACACACTACCCTCTGTAGCGCCTTGCGGTCGGATGCCAAGCAGTTGCCGTACCAAGCAGCAATGCAGCCAGTCAAGATGCTCTCAAGGGTGCAGTTGTAGAACTTTTTGAGGAACTGAAGGCATTTGTCGGATCCTTTTCGCCTCCTGAGGGGTAAGATGCGTTGTTGTGCCCTCTTCATGACTTGATCATGATAAGTCCTTAGTGATGTGGACACCGAGGAACTGGAAGCTCTAGACCTGCTCCGCTACACCCCTGTTGATGTGGATGGAGGTGTTCTCGGCCCCCACGATCAGCTCTTTTGTCTTGCTGACGGTGAGGTTGTTGTCCTGGCAACACACTGCCAGGTCTCTGACCTCCTCCCTATAGGCTGTCTCATCGTTGTCGGTGATCAGGCCTACCATCGTTGTGTCGTCTGCAAACTAGATGGTGTTGGAGTCGTGTTTGGCCACACAGTCGTGGGTGAACAGGGAGTACAGGAGGGGACTAAGCACGCACCCCTGAGGGGCCCCTGTGTTGAGGATCAGCGTGGAAGATGTTGTTGCCTACCCTTCCCACCTGGGGGCAGCCCGTCAGGAAGTCCAGGATCCAGTTGCAAAGGGAAGTGTTTAGCTTAGTGATGAGTTTGAGGGCACTATGGTGTTGAAGGCTGAGCTGTAGTCAATGAACAGCATTCTCTCGTAGGTGTTCCTTTTGTCCAGGTGGGAAAGGGCAGTGTGGAGTGTAGTAGAGATTACATCATCTGTGGATCTGATGGGGCGGTATGCAAATTGGAGTGGGTCTAGGGCTTCTGGGATAATGGTGTTGATGTGAGCCATGACCAGCCTTTCAAAGCACTTCATGGCTACAGATGTGAGTGCAGCCTTGTGAATGTTTTAAAGGCCTTACTCACATTGGCTACGGAGACTGTGATCACTACAGCTCTCATGCATGGTTCAGTGTTGCTAGCATCGACACAAGGTTAGAAGGTATTTAGCTCGTCTGGTAGACTCGTATCACTGGTCAGCTCGCGTGTTAGTTTGATGCTTTGCCTGTTTGATGGTTCGTCGGAGGGCATAGCGGGATCTCTTATAAGCGTCCGGATTAGTGTCCTGCTCCTTGAAAGCGGCAGCTCTAGCCTTTAGCTCAGTGCGGATGTTGCCTGTGATTCACTTGCCATACATTGTCCATACACTTTTAGATAGGTGTTTTTAATGATTGTTGTCTTCGCATCTCCAGACACAGCTACGAGAAGCCCACCCCCATCCAGGCCCAGGCCATTCCAGCCATCATGTCTGGGAGAGATCTCATCGGCATCGCTAAGACCGGCAGTGGAAAAACCATCGCTTTCCTCCTTCCCATGTACCGCCACATCATGGACCAGAGGCCCCTGGAGGAGGCTGAGGGACCCATCGGTAAGGGCCCCTTTACAACCCCCTATCAGTTACACCTAAATTAACCTGAATGCTGGCGTCTCTGATATCTATGTGTAAATCACAATTTGAATTTGCTGAGCAGAATGGTCAGACAGGGTGAATGCTGTTGAATGAAGGTCCTGTGTTTTGTAAAGGCAAATACAGGATGAGAGTAGGATGTCTGAGTTCTGTTGTCTGTTCTCTTCCCCATGCAGCTGTGATCATGACTCCCACTAGAGAGCTGGCTCTGCAGATCACCAAGGAGTGCAAGACGTTCTCCAAGCCCCTGAACCTGAGGGTGGTGTGTGTGTATGGAGGCACGGGGATTAGTGAACAGGTACATCCACCTCTTCTAACTCTGTAAGGTCAGGGGTTATTGTTAACTACAAAACGTAGCCAATTAGTCATGTTTGACTAATATAATGAAGGATAATTAAAATGAATGTCTAAAGTCTTGATTCAGGCGACATACTCTAGGCACGGTTCGTTCAGATCAAATGGTCACAAGACCAGAGAGTGAAGGCCAGTGCCTGTTGCATTTCTTACCTTGTTTCAAAGTAGCCTAACCTAGCCTAACCTAACCTAGCCTAACCTAGCCTAACCTAGCCTAGCCTAACCTAGCCTAACCTAACCTAGCCTAGCCTAGCCTAACCTAGCCTAACCTAGCCTAACCTAGCCTAGCCTAACCTAACCTAGCCTAACCTAGCCTAACCTAGCCTAACCTAGCCTAGCCTAACCTAGCCTAACCTAGCCTAGCCTAGCCAAAATACGACCATAGAAATGTTGAGAATTATTTTATAAACACTTAATATGCCGTTGAAACCAGCATTTTTCTCCATGTTCTATTTGTTTTCAAATTAACATTATTTTATTGTCCAGCAGCCAAAGGCAGGGTTGGGTAGATTTCTTTCTAAATGTAATCAGTTACCGTTCCAAAAATTGTAATCATTAACCTAACTTTTGGATTACCCAAACTCAGTAATGTAATCTGATTACATTCTGTTACTTTTTAGGTTACTTTATTACTTTCCCCTTAAGAGGCTTTAGAAGAAGACAGAATTGGACACATGGATATTTCAGCTAAATTACCACAACATTCATTGATAAAGGAAACCCAATTTAACAAATCACACAAAAAAAATGTAACTTTTAAAATGTAATGCAATTAAAATAAACAAAAAGGCCTTTTCCTTATGGGGAAAAAGTTAGTACATCCCTAGCTTTAAAGCTTTACCGTCACATAAAATGGCTAAAATTAGAATCAGGTTTACCTATGTATCAACTGGGGCGGCAAGTAGCCGAGTCGGCAGGTAGCCGAGTGGTTAGAGTGTTGGGCCCGTAACTGAAAGGTTGCGGGCCCAAAAGCTGACAAGGTCAAAATCTGCCGTTCTGCCTCTGAACAAGGCAGTTAACCCACTGTTCCTAGGCCGTCATTGTAAATAAGAATTTGTTCTTAACTGACTTGCCTAGTAAAATAAAGTATTTTTTTTTTTTTTTTTTTACTACAGATTGCCCCTTTTTAAGTCTATCAGAAGTCTGAGCAATAAAAGCCCCACTTTTACTCCATAGGCTTGGATCCGCACTATGCAGCTGTTGCAAGAGCACATTTTTCACTGGCTGGTTTTAAAAAAATATATATATAGGCAGCGTCAACTTTTTGAATTAAACCATTATTTGGTTCAAATACACATTTAGATTTGTGAACAGCCATCCACAACAACCACAATCCGTAAGCAGTGTAGATCAATAATGTAGATGAATAATAAGTGATATCCGTATTGCCGTCATCCTTACCTCAAAGCTTTTATTCAAGTTGGATCATCTTTTGTAGGCTACAGTCCAAGACAACTTGGACTAGAGATGAAACGGTATGAAAATGTAATATCACCAGTATAGTGACCAAAATTATCACCAGTTATCAGTATTATCACGGTATTGTTAAAATGCGCTGGAAATAATACTGATACACACACTGAAATCATTTAATCAAGTTTTATATTGAAAACCAACAAATACAATTAGCAGCACTATGCACTTTGTGTGCATAAACATTAAAATAATAACATGAACATTAAAGATGGCACCATGTGGCCATGAGAGGTAAACGCTTCCCTAGTGCAGGTTTTAATGAACACCACCTTTAGTAAGCAAATCAAATGTTCATATAAAAGTAACACAAGTAAAGCAATGTGTCTGTAAGAACAATACAACCATATGGAAACACATCCAATGTGCCTGTAAGAACAATACAACCATATGGAAAGACATCCAATGTGCCTGTAAGAACAATACAACCATATGGAAACACATCCAATGTGTCTGTAAGAACAATACAACCATATGGAAACACATCCAATGTGTCTGTAAGAACAATACAACCATATGGAAACACATCCAATGTGCCTGTAAGAACAATACAACCATATGGAAACACATCCAATGTGTCTGTAAGAACAATACAACCATATGGAAACACATCCAATGTGTCTGTAAGAACAATACAACCATATGGAAACACATCCAATGTGCCTGTAAGAACAATACAACCATATGGAAACACATCCAATGTGTCTGTAAGAACAATACAACCATATGGAAACACATCCAATGTGCAGGTGTTGACATTAAAATAACAACACAATATGTAAACAAATCAAATGAACAGCACTGATTGTATGTCCGTTCTCTCCTTCATAAAGAAACAAGGTGCTGCTGGTCTAACATCCTGTATGTATGCATCTTTGTTCACTTGAGGTTACTTTAGTTTGGCGCCGCCCTGAGTGGTCGCCTTTTAAGCAGCTCCCGTTGTCCGTGCATTAAGTGTTGTTTTAGTTCGTTTTCTTTCGTCTATTTTCTTTAGTTTTATTTTTTATTTTGCTACAGTCGAACTATAACAGTTCAGGATTATGGATTTTATGGATTTTATCGCAGCTGAACGTCGACAGGAGTCGTCAACTGTTATTGTTTACAACCGAGCCCAGCTCCTGGATTTAGCCCACGCAACGCTGCTGCTCCCCGGGGAAAAGTTTGATATTCCGGACGATTTGAAAAGACGACGCCGTGGATGCAGGGCGGGATTGAAATGTAAGGCAAAGCGGAGGAGGTTCAAGTACAAGCCGGCTATACCATCTATTATTATGGGCAATGTGAGGTGTCTACATAACAAGATGGATGAGTTGGCGGGACTTGTTCGTGGACAAAGGATTTATCGGGAAGCTAGCCTAATGTGTTTTACTGAGACTTGGCTGAACGATAACATCCCCATACAGAACGTCACTATCGACGGTTTCCAGACCATCAGAGCGGACAGGGATAGCGTCTCTTCCGGTAAGAGTAAGGGTGGTGGGCTGGCTTTATTAGTTAACAACAGATGGTGTAATCCCAAACATACTACTCTTAAGGAAAAGTTTTGTAGCCCGGACATTGAACTGCTAGCCGTTAGCCTGAGACCCTACTATCTACCTAGGGAATTCACGGCGGCCATTGCTGTTATTGTTTACATCCCGCCCTCTGCTGACGCAAACGCAGCGTGTGACGTCATCCACTCTGTTACCGCGAGGTTACAGACAGCGCATCCCAGTGCTTTCTTTGCAATTTCGGGGGATTTTAACCATGCATCTCTCTCTTCAACGCTGCCCACGTTCAAACAGTTCGTGAAGTGCCCAACCAGGAATAATAAAACTCTGGACTTGTTATATGCTAATGTGAAGGATGCATACAACTCCACTGCACTCCCTCCCCTCGGTAGATCGGATCACAACCTTGTCCACCTCACCCCCCTCTACAGGCCTATGGTCCAACAGCAGCCTGCAACCACCAGGACTATTAGGAGATGGTCCCCGGAGGCGAATGAGGCCCTACAGGACTGCTTTGAAACAACAGACTGGGATGTGTTCTGCGAGGCTCATGGGGAGGACATCGATGGACTCACTGACTGCATAACAGACTATATACATTTTTGTGTAGACAACACTGTACCCACCAGGAAGGTACGCTGTTTCCCAAACAATAAACCCTGGGTCACCAGCGACCTGAAGGCCCTGCTGAATGAGAAGAAGAGGGCCTTCAAGGAGAAGGACAAGGACAAATTGAAATGCGTCCAGAGGGAGCTGAAGTTGCGGATTGCTGAGGGGAAGAGAGTGTATAAGGAGAAGATGGAGGACAAGCTGAGGCAGAGCCAGGTGAGAGAGGTGTGGAAGGGTATGAGAAATATCACTGGCTTCAAAAAGTCAAACAGTGGGCAGACGGAGGGGACCCAGGACAGAGCCAATGAGCTGAACCAATTTTTTAACAGGTTCGATACTGGCCCTGTCCACCTCCCCTCCAGCTCCCCAGACCACACACCCTCACGGCTATCCCACCCCCACTTTGCTCACAGCACCTCTGCTGAGACAATCAGTGACCCCACCTCCGCCCCTGCCCCCCCTGGACTGATCCTCAACACCCCCCTTCCCCCCACCTCCCTACCTGGGCTGGCTTTCACCACCAACCAAGTGAAGAGAGAGCTGGAGAGACTACACCAGTGGAAAGCGGCGGGCCCTGATGGCATCAGCCCAAGGGTGCTGAGGGTCTGTGCTGACCAACTGTGTGGAATACTCCAGCGTCTTTTCAACCTTAGCCTGAGCCTAGAAAGGGTCCCTGTGCTGTGGAAAACATCCTGCCTCGTCCCAGTGCCCAAGAAGGCACACCCCACTGTCCTGAATGACTTCAGACCTGTAGCGCTAACATCCCACATCATGAAGACCCTGGAAAGGTTAGTCCTCGCTCACCTCAGACCCCTGGTGTGTTCATCAATGGACCCCCTGCAGTTTGCATACCAGCGCAACATCGGGGTGGATGATGCAATCATCTACCTTCTGCAGAGGGCCTACTCTCACCTGGACAACGCAGGTTGCACTGTGAGGGTCATGTTTTTTGACTTCTCCAGTGCCTTCAATACCATTCAGCCCCTGCTACTGGGTGAGAAGATGAGGAGGATGAAAGTGGAAGGACCCTTAGTCTCCTGGGTCACGGACTACCTGACCGGTAGGCCACAATTTGTGCGACTACAGAGCTGTGTGTCAGAACGGGCAGTTAGCAACACAGGGGCCCCCCAGGGTACGGTCCTGTCCCCCTTCCTGTTCACCCTCTACACCTCAGACTTCAGATATAACTCTGAAACATGCCACCTACAGAAGTTCTCGGATGACTCTGCTATTGTAGGGTGCATCAGGGGTGGGCAGGAGGAGGAGTACAGGAGCACAATCAGTGACTTTGTGTTGTGGTGTGAGCAGAACCACCTTCAGCTCAACATCAGCAAAACTAAGGAGATGGTGGTGGACTTCAGGAGAACCAAGGCACAACTGTCTGCAGTCCCTATAAAGGGGATGGATGTGGAAATGGTTGAGTCATACAAGTTCTTGGGTGTCCATATGGACAACAGACTGGAATGGGCTGGTAACACCGGGGCCCTGTACAAAAAGGGCCAGAGCCGACTCTACTTTCTGAGGAGGCTCAGGTCCTTCAACGTGTGCAGTAAACTACTGCATACCTTCTACCAGTCTGTGGTGGCCAGTGCCATCTTTTTTGCAGTGGTGTGCTGGGGAGCAAACATCAAAGCCGGTGATGCTTCTCGGGTAAATAAGCTGATCAGGAAGGCTAGCTCTGTCCTGGGGATGAGCCTTGACACTCTAGAGGAGGTGGCGGAGAGACGGATCCTGGCCAAACTGCTGGCCATCATGGACAACGTCACCCACCCTCTGCACGCTATGGTTATGACGCAGAGGAGCTCTTTCAGTCACAGACTGATCCCACCACGGTGTGCCAGAGAGCGCTACAGGAGGTCCTTCCTGCCGGCGGCCATGAGACTATATAATGCCTCACCGGGGTGCCTGTTGGGGTGCTAGGACCTAGTTTAACAATTATGCATCCATCCGTGAGTAACTCTGTTCCGTCAGCACTCATCCACTCAGGACCTACTTATTCATACAGGTCTGTATATACATACCCATGTACAGTTGTTATATTATATCACATGCAATATTGTAAGTAATTATTGGACCTAGGCATTCACTCAGGAATGCATATTAGTATCCTGCCAGTTGCACCTTTTCTCATTGCTTTTAGTATATCAAATGTGCAATAAGTGCAGTTGTCTGTAATTAAACCCTGCGCACTAAGGACTGTATTTTAAGGGAATTACTATTATTACCCCAATGATATCATACACACATTTAGCTATTAAAGTATCTCTTCCTGTCATTTACCTGTACAGTTTGTGTAAACATGCAAGTATTCACTTATCTGTAAATATAACTGTATACCTAACTGTACAGCTAATTTAACCATGCAAAATTTTCACTTACCTGTTCATTTACCCAGTCTGTCTATTAAGTAAACTATTATTACCCTCGCTCATATCATACGCATTAGCTACTGAAGTATTTCTCTGCCATCAACCTGTATAGTATAGTTAACCATCCAACATCCACCAATGTATAGTGTACATATTCAGCCAACCACTCATACTATGCAATGTCCTTTTATAGCTTTTTTTTGCACTCCAGATATCCTGTATTTCTATACTTTTTCATACTGCCGCTCTATGTATCATGTACCGTGTATCTGTCTTTTGTGTACTTTCGTTGTGGCATTTTGCACCTGCCCTGTGTTTTGTTGTAGCTGCTTGATAATGAAATTTCCCCCCCGGGGGATCAATAAAGTACCTATCTATCTATCTATCTATCTATCTAAATGTATCATATCCTTTGCAATGTAATATGAAAGGGCTGCAGTGAGGTCTTGAGCATGTTCTGATGTGGGTTCATAAAGCAGCCTGCCTTTTAAATGCTTGCTGGAGTGTCTGTGTCACAACTGTTGATGAGGAAGAACCAATAGCATCACTGGGTTTGCCTGCTGCACGCCCACTCTGTAAACAAGGGAATATCAAATGTATTATTGTTACATTATTATTACTATTATTCACTCACTCACTCAATCTTCTGTGTTGTATGTGAGTTTATGCAATGACCTCATGCACAATTTACATAAATACAAATAAGTCTGAAGAAGACAGTGATAGTAATTACAATGAGCCCAACAATTGACATAAATACAGGAGTCTTGTATTGGAGTCTACAGTGTTTCTCCTGTTGGAACACGTTTATAACCAAGTCGACCACTGACGGACTTTAAATGAACAAAATATGTTGGTTTGGTGACTAAACTACATAACGTGTTATGTGCAATAGAGTCTGCAGACACACGACTCATACAGCAGCAGAACAACGTGTAGTGTTTTTACAAGAGTAGGTAACACTGAAAGCTTCACTTTACATTATTGATGAGCTATTAGCAAGTTAGACCAAAAATGACATTTTCCCCCATTCCGAAGTCCCCACATCATGCATTGAGCTAAAAGTTTGTGTGTCATCATAGTGGTCTCTGATTGGTGGTCAGACTCTCTCAGGTGGAACAAACTCAAACTGTCTCCTTTTTTCAACGCTGATTTGAATGTCATTGACAAAACAAAGTGTCATATTTTTTCCCTCTAACATCCTTTCTGAATTTGAAAAAGTAATCCTCTAAGTAATCATTTAGTTTATTAAAAGTATCTGTAATCTGATTACAATATTTTTGCTGGTAACGTAACGGATTACGTTTACCATTTTTTTGTAATCCCAACCCTGCCCAAAGGCATATTCCTAGTCCTATAAGTAACCCATGCTACTTGATGCATCTTTAGATCTCCAGAACTGTCCCAGAGTCGGCATATATTTTTATTGATGGGTCACCCCTTAATTTCGAGCCCTGGAGGGAATTATTTATATAAAGACATAAAACGTATTTGGTTGTAATGTTTCTTTATTTTATAAGCTACCAAGTGTGGCCAACCATCCTCCAGGAGAGCCTTAAAGGGGCGGTGTTGTATTTTCAGGCAGGCTTGAATATGCAGAGAAGCCAGCAGGCAGAGTGTAGCCTCCATTTCTGTCTGATTCTCTATGTTAAAAAGAAAGTCATGCATTTTATTTTGTAAAGTGGTTCCTTGCGTCATACAAAAATATTAAAAAGGTGTTACATACCTTTTTTTGGGGGGGGGGATGTGACTTGAGCTTTTGGACAAGTTAAAATTCAGTCCTGTTTGTCCCCAGGAGTTAATGTCAAGCCCTCTAATCAGTTATGAAAAGTCCTAACAGGATTGTACGTTGTTGGTTGAATATTGTTATCTTAAATGGTTTGTTTCTTCCTTGTGGGGCAGATTGCTGAGCTGAAGAGAGGAGCAGAGATCATTGTGTGCACACCAGGGCGAATGATTGACATGTTAGGTGCCAACAGCGGTGAGTGACACACCTTGTCCCATAGCTCTCTTTGTATTATTTTAGCCAGGTACATATAATGATAGGGATTTCTGATATGTGATGACCCTGCAGTGTCTGTTTATTTTTTTGTCCAGTGTGATGATTATTTTGACGTAGAAACATCATTACTGACCCTGAAAACACAAGCACTGAAGATACTGATAGAAAGTGAGCTGTAAATGTCCTGCCTTGCATGGAATGTTTCTGTATGACGGTCAAGTCAGTAACCACTTTACTATACTGTCAACATTATCTGACCACCTTGGGAATCATATCCTCAAGCCTTTTGAAGTGTTCCCTGAAGAATAATGTCAGCTGCAGGTTAGGTGAAGAGACGATACTGCCTCGTGGTCCTCACGTTCAGAGGTGTAAGTCAAGTTTTCAACCAACCTTTATCCAAGTCAAGTTTGCTTGTTAGTCATGTAAAAGTCCCACATCTCACTCATGTATGGATTTGAATAACACATGAAGCTTAAAGTATAACATTGTTGTCCTCAAAGGTGTGAATATATTTAGATCAGTATTAAGTCAATGTTGTTTTATGACTGTATATAAATGCTAAATAAAAACATGTAATGAAACAGACAGTATAGCGTTCTGTCCTTCCACACATGCCAGGTAATCTCTATGTTTTCTTTGTAGGTGAAAAGGCGGTCAGATAGTGATGTGGTCCCATCTCTTTTATTGTATTGGCTGTTTTCTGACATTTACAGGTTCCTCGTGCCTCTGAGATGGTACGCAAGACAAATATAGAAACCTAATAATCTGGCTGCTTTAATGTAGTCCTGAACAGAACAAATGGCAGTTGTGTGAATTGAAGTGAAGTATTTTTAATGCCCTAGGAAAAGGATAGCCCATTTGTTTAGGCTTGTTGAGGTATATTTACCAGTAGGTTCAGGAACTTTGTTTAAAAGCTTTGGGTGAGCCTGCTGTCCAGAGAGTGACTTGTTTTCCTGTGTCACTACTTTCCTTGGGTGTGTAGGTCGAGTCACAAACCTGCGGCGAGCCACGTACGTGGTGGTGGACGAGGCAGATAGAATGTTCGACATGGGCTTTGAACCACAAGTAGGTGCTCCTCCAGGTTTTCCTGTTTTTAAAACGCTATTATCACTACTTTGTAAATAAATAATCCAAGGAAGTGTTTTAAGGGTATTAAAACACAAAAATGACTTTCATTAATTAATCTTAAAGCAGCTATTGAGACCAGAATCAACCATCTAATTCTCCCCTGTAATGTTCCTTCCCCCAGGTGATGCGTATCATGGACAATGTGCGTCCAGACCGGCAGACGGTCATGTTCTCAGCTACGTTCCCGCGGGCCATGGAGGCACTGGCCAGGAGGATACTCTCCAAGCCCATCGAGGTGCAGGTGGGAGGCAGGAGCGTGGTGTGCTCTGATGTGGAGCAACATGTGGTAAGACTGGCCTTTACATTCTCCGTGGGCATCCTATATAGTTTACTACTTTTGACCAAGGATCATAGGGCTCCGGTGAAAGGTAGTACACTTTAAAGGGAATAGGGTGTGTCCTCCATCTCATTATCCCTATGGATAGAGCCGGGAGTTATTCCTGGTCAGGTAGTCAGTCATGTGATGAGGAAAAACTCCTGTTCCACTCTGGATATGATATTATATGTAAACCATCCCGTCAGAGCAGGTTCCCCAAGTTTATTTTGCTGCTAAAGTTTTCTGAGCAAACACTGTAAAAACTAATTTTGGAAAAATATATATGCTGTGTATATATGTTTTGCACCATAAAGACTTTGGCACAATTACCGTGTAACTGAAGATTATGGATGAAGACCGTCATGAAAATAAAATAACCATCATAATCGTTAAATAAATAATTATATATATATATATTTACACTGAACAAAAAATATAAATGCAACATGCAACAATTTCAAAGATTTTACTGAGTTACAGTTCATATAAAGAAATCAGTCAATTTAAATAAATTCATTAGACTCTTATCTATGGACTTCACATGACTGGGATACAGATATGCATCTGTTGGTCACAGATACCCCCCCCAAAAAGGTTGCGACGTGGATTGTAAAACCAGGCCGTATCTGGTGTGACCACCATTTGCCTCATGCAGCGCGACGTCTCCTTCGCATAGAGTTGATCAGGCTGTTGATTGTGGCCTGTGGAATGTTGTCCCACTCCTCTTCAATGGTTGTGCGAAGTTGCTGGATATTGACGGGAACTGGAACACACTGTCGTACACGTCGATCCAGAGCATCCCAAACATGCTCAATGGGGGACATGTCTGGTGAGTATGCAGGACATGGAAGAACTGGGACATTGTCAGCTTCCAGGAACTGTGTATAGATCCTTGTGACATGGGGCCGTGCATTATCATGCTGAAACATGAGGTGATTGCGGCGGATGAATGGCACGACAATGGGCCTCAGGATCTCGTCATGGTATCTCTGTGCATTCAAATTGCCATCAATAATATGCAATTGTGTACGTTGTCCGTAGCTTATGCCTGCCATACCACAACCCCACTGCCAACATGGGGCACTCTGTTCACAACGTTGACATCAGCAAACCGCTCACCCACATACACGCTATCTGCCCAGTACAGTTGAAACTGGGATTAATTAATCTGTAAAGAGCACACTTCTCCAGCATTCCAGTGGCCATCGAAGGTGAGCATTTACCCACTGAAGTTGGTTACGACGCCGAACTGCAGTCAGGTCAAGACCCTGGTGAGGAAGACGAGCACGCTGATTAACTTTTCTGAGACGGTTTTTGACAGTTTGTGCAGAAAGTCTTCGGTTGTGAAAACCCACAGTTTCATCAGCAGTCCGGGTGGCTGGTCTCAGACGATCCCACAGGTGAAGAAGCCGGATGTGGAGGTCCTGGGTTGGCATGGTTACACGTGGTCTGCGGTTGTGAGACTGGTTGGATGTACTGACAAATAATCTAAAACTTTAGGCGGCTTATGTTAGAGAAATCAATATTAAATTCTCTGGCAACAGCTCTGGTGGACATTCCTGCAGTCGGCATTCCAATTGCACGATCCCGCAAAATCTGACGTGGCATTGTGTTGTGGGACAAAACTGCACATTTTGAAGTGACCTTTTATTGTCCCCAGCACAAGGTGTACCTGCGTAATGATCATGCTGTTTAATCAGCTTCTTGATATGCCACACCCGTCAGCTGGATGGATTATCTTGGCAAAGGAACAGGGACGTAACAGGGACGTCTCACTAACCGGGACGTAAACAAACATTTCTGGGATCTTATTTCAGCTCATGAAACATGGGACCAACACTTTACATGTTGTGTTTTTATATTTTTGTTCAGTGTTCACACCCTTTTACTTATTTCACATTTTGTGTTAGCCTAAATTTCAAATGGATTACATTTTAGATGTTGTCACTGGCCTTCACACAATACCCTGTAATGTCAAAGTGGAATTATGTTTTTTAGAATTGTTTTGAAATTAATTAGAAATTAGAGCGGAAATGAAGTATTCTGTATTCAACCCCTTTGTTATGACAAGCCTAAAGAAGTTCAATAGCAGCAAAGGCTAATTATTTGATTTAAAATGTTAATGAAGAAGAAATTATCTCATATTTCCTCAATACCACCACCATCCATCTGTATATATTCAATATTGGTCATTTCTCTCTATCTAGCTGAAGTCGCACAGACATTCATGTTTTCCTCATCATGTATTCTCTCCATCTAGCTGGTAATTGAGGAGGACCAGAAGTTCCTGAAGCTGCTGGAGATCCTGGGCCATTACCAGGAGAAGGGCTCGGTCATCATCTTTGTAGACAAACAGGAGCATGCTGACGGGTTGCTAAAAGATCTGATGAAGGCCTCCTACCCCTGCATGTCTCTGCATGGAGGTGATGTCATGCAAACACACCAGCCTTCTATTGGCATTAGACTGAGGCTCCGCCCCAAATGGTCCTCTGGTCAAAAGTAGTGCATTATGTAGTCTTTAAACTCAACTCTGGACCTCCAGGCCAGTTCCACGGTGTGTTGTCAGGGACTGATTTAGACCTGGGACACCAGGTGGGTGTAATTAATTATCAGGTAGAACAGAAAAGCAGCAGGGTAAGAGTTGAATACCCCTGATGTAGAGTATTAGGTGCCATTAGCGACGCACACTGAGTTAGTCCAGGGTTTGAAAGTGACCTGGTTGAGTGCATTCCTAGACCATTTTCCTTATATCTTATAATTAAACCATGTTTATGGCAGATAAATTAGTCGTTTGAACCATATCTTTTGATAACAAGCGTTTTGTCTTCATCCCCTCCCTGTAGGCATTGACCAGTACGACAGAGACAGCGTCATCAATGACTTTAAGAACGGGGCGTGTCGGCTGATGGTGGCCACCTCTGTGGCAGCCAGGGGGCTGGACATCAAGCAGTTGATCCTGGTCGTCAACTACAACTGTCCCAACCACTACGAGGACTATGTCCACAGAGCTGGACGCACAGGAAGAGCCGGGAACAAAGTAAGTGGTGGTCCTGTATAATAAACTATTTTGTTTTTTATTTCTGGTTTATAATACTAGTCTATTAAACTAATGAGTTATTTTGGGGCTCCCGAGTGGCGCAGTGGTTTAAGGCACTGCATCTCAGTGCTAGAGGCGTCACTACAGACACCCTGGTTTGATTCCAGGCTGTATCACAACCGGCTGTGATTGGGAGTCCCGTAGGGCGGCGCACAATTGGCCCAGCGTTGTCCGATTTTGGCCGGGGTAGGCCGTCATTGTAAATAAGAATTTGTTCTTAACTGACTTGCCTAGTTAAATAAAGGTTGAATAAAAAGTGCAATATGGTTGTTAAATCAATATGTAGACATGGCTCAGACATTGTATAGGGCTATGATATGTAGACATAGCTCAGACATTGTATAGGGCTATGATATGTAGACATAGCTCAGACATTGTATAGGGCTATGATATGTAGACATAGCTCAGACATTGTATAGGGCTATGATATGTAGACATAGCTCAGACATTGTATAGGGCTATGATATGTAGACATAGCTCAGACATTGTATAGGGCTATGATATGTAGACATGGCTCAGACATTGTATAGGGCTATGATATGTAGACATAGCTCAGACATTGTATAGGGCTATGATATATAGACATAGCTCAGACATTGTATAGGGCTATGATATGTAGACATAGCTCAGACATTGTATAGGGCTATGATATGTAGACATAGCTCAGACATTGTATAGGGCTATGATATGTAGACATAGCTCAGACATTGTATAGGGCTATGATATGTAGACATAGCTCAGACATTGTATAGGGCTATGATATGTAGACATAGCTCAGACATTGTATAGGGCTATGATATGTAGACATAGCTCAGACATTGTATAGGGCTATGATATGTAGACATAGCTCAGACATTGTATAGGGCTATGATATGTAGACATAGCTCAGACATTGTATAGGGCTATGATATGTAGACATAGCTCAGACATTGTATAGGGCTATGATATGTAGACATAGCTCAGACATTGTATAGGGCTATGATATGTAGACATAGCTCAGACATTGTATAGGGCTATGATATGTAGACATAGCTCAGACATTGTATAGGGCTATGATATGTAGACATAGCTCAGACATTGTATAGGGCTATGATATGTAGACATAGCTCAGACATTGTATAGGGCTATGATATGTAGACATAGCTCAGACATTGTATAGGGCTATGATATGTAGACATGTAAACATGGCTCAGACATGGTGATATACTCTCTGTCCATAGGCTATTCTAGTTGAGCAGTGGCTACATACTCACTCTGTCCATCACCGTGGTAATCTACTGGGAAGCCCAAATGTTCCCAAACGAGATTTAAACGATGATGGAGAATCCTTCTGGTTTATCCACTCTCCATCATATAGAACTAGTCCTTCTGGTTTATCCACTCTCCATCATATAGAACTAGTCCTTCTGGTTTATCCACTCTCCATCATATAGAACTAGTCCTCCTGGTTTATCCCCTATCCACTCTCCATCATATAGAACTAGTCCTTCTGGTTTATCCACTCTCCATCATATAGAACTAGTCCTCCTGGTTTATCCACCCTCCACCCTCCATCATATAGAACTAGTCCTTCTGGTTTATCCCCCCTCCACTCTCCATCATATAGAACTAGTCCTTCTGGTTTATCCACTCTCCATCATGTAGAACTAGTCCTCCTGGTTTATCCCCCCTCCACTCTCCATCATGTAGAACTAGTCCTCCTGGTTTATCCCCCCTCCACTCTCCATCATGTAGAACTAGTCCTCCTGGTTTATCCCCCCTCCACTCTCCATCATGTAGAACTAGTCCTCCTGGTTTATCCACCCTCCACTCTCCATCATATAGAACTAGTCCTCCTGGTTTATCCCCCCTCCACTCTCCATCATATAGAACTAGTCCTCCTGGTTTATCCACCCTCCACTCTCCATCATATAGAACTAGTCCTCCTGGTTTATCCACCCTCCACTCTCCATCATATAGAACTAGTCCTCCTGGTTTATCCACCCTCCACTCTCCATCATGTAGAACTAGTCCTCCTGGTTTATCCACCCTCCACTCTCCATCATGTAGAACTAGTCCTCCTGGTTTATCCACCCTCCACTCTCCATCATGTAGAACTAGTCCTCCTGGTTTATCCACCCTCCACTCTCCATCATATAGAACTAGTCCTTCTGGTTTATCCACTCTCCATCGTATAGAACTAGTCCTTCTGGTTTATCCACTCTCCATCATATAGAACTAGTCCTCCTGGTTTATCCACCCTCCACTCTCCATCGTATAGAACTAGTCCTTCTGGTTTATCCACCCTCCACTCTCCATCATATAGAACTAGTCCTTCTGGTTTATCCACTCTCCATCGTATAGAACTAGTCCTTCTGGTTTATCCACTCTCCATCATATAGAACTAGTCCTTCTGGTTTATCCACTCTCCATCGTATAGAACTAGTCCTTCTGGTTTATCCACTCTCCATCATGTAGAACTAGTCCTTCTGGTTTATCCACTCTCCATCATATAGAACTAGTCCTCCTGGTTTATCCCCCCTCCACTCTCCATCATATAGAACTAGTCCTCCTGGTTTATCCACCCTCCACTCTCCATCATATAGAACTAGTCCTCCTGCTTTATCCACCCTCCACTCTCCATCATATAGAACTAGTCCTCCTGGTTTATCCACCCTCCACTCTCCATCATATAGAACTAGTCCTCCTGCTTTATCCACCCTCCACTCTCCATCATATAGAACTAGTCCTTCTGGTTTATCCACTCTCCATCATATAGAACTAGTCCTTCTGGTTTATCCACCCTCCATCATATAGAACTAGTCCTTCTGGTTTATCCACTCTCCATCGTGTAGAACTAGTCCTCCTGGTTTATCCACTCTCCATCATATAGAACTAGTCCTCCTGGTTTATCCCCCCTCCACTCTCCATCATATAGAACTAGTCCTCCTGGTTTATCCCCCCTCCACTCTCCATCATATAGAACTAGTCCTCCTGGTTTATCCACCCTCCACTCTCCATCGTGTAGAATTAGTCCTTCTGGTTTATCCACCCTCCACTCTCCATCATGTAGAACTAGTCCTCCTGGTTTATCCACCCTCCACTCTCCATCATGTAGAACTAGTCCTCCTGGTTTATCCACCCTCCACTCTCCATCATGTAGAACTAGTCCTCCTGGTTTATCCCCCCTCCACTCTCCATCATATAGAACTAGTCCTCCTGGTTTATCCACCCTCCACTCTCCATCATGTAGAACTAGTCCTCCTGGTTTATCCACCCTCCACTCTCCATCATATAGAACTAGTCCTCCTGGTTTATCCACCCTCCACTCTCCATCATATAGAACTAGTCCTCCTGGTTTATCCACCCTCCTCTCCATCATATAGAACTAGTCCTCCTGGTTTATCCCCCCTCCACTCTCCATCATATAGAACTAGTTCCCAGCTGCTCCTCACAAAAGGACAGTTTGGATTGTGCCAATTAAGTCCTGAAATTTGATTACAATGTCTGCATAGGCTCAAGTTGTTTTAACAGAATAGACTCAAATGTTTTTTTTTCAGCTCAGATTTACTCAGTATCTGCATAGCCTATAGGCCTAATGTTGTACATATTTCTTGGTATTCATTCGGGTTAACAGTGAGGACGAACCCAGGTCCCCGTACCTAACGTTAAAACCCTCATTTTAAAACCACCCTGATTTGTTGTGTCCCAGGGCTTTGCCTACACCTTCATTACAGATGAGCAGGCACGCTACTCTGGGGACATCATCAAGGCCCTGGAGCTCTCGGGTTCCCCTGTGCCCAAGGAACTGGAGCAGCTGTGGCTGTCCTTCAAAAACCAACGGCAAGCGGTAAGAGGCAGACTGGAGTAGTGCTGTTCTGGTGTTGTCATGGTGCTGTTCTGGTGTTGTCATGGTGTCGTCATGGAAGCTCACTGCCTTTGTAGAATGTGTGGCCAGCAAACTGTGCATTCGAGCTGATGATTTTCATATTATCAGCTCTAATTAGACCTGTTTGTTGCTGGCTTACTTCCATTCCTGCCAACCAGCATTGTGTCATCAGTAGGTGCAGGAGGCAGGGGAATGTCACACACCCTCTCTATAACAGCATTGTGTCATCAGTAGGTGCAGGAGGCAGGGGAATGTCACACACCCTCTCTATAACAGCATTGTGTCATCAGTAGGTGCAGGAGGCAGGGGAATGTCACACACCCTCTCTATAACAGCGTTTTCTTTCCCCAGGAGGGTAAAAGCATCAAGAGCAGCAGTGGGTTCTCAGGGAAGGGGTTTAAGTTTGACGAGACAGAGCATGCCCTGGCCAACGAGAGGAAGAAGCTGCAGAAGGCTGCTCTGGGTCTGCAGGACTCTGACGACGAGGATGGAGCCCTGGATGTGAGTACAGGTTCTGATGACGAGGATAGGGCCCTGGATGTGAGTACAGGTTCTGATGACGAGGATGGAGCCCTGGGTGTGAGTACAGGTTCTGATGACGAGGATGGAGTCCTGGGTGTGAGTACAGGTTCTGATGACGAGGATGGAGCCCTGTGTGTGAGTACAGGTTCTGATGATGAGGATGGAGCCCTGGGTGTGAGTACAGGTTCTGACGACGAGGATGGAGCCCTGGATGTGAGTACAGGTTCTGACGACGAGGATGGAGCCCTGGGTGTGAGTACAGGTTCTGATGATGATGAGGATGGAGCCCTGGGTGTGAGTACAGGTTCTGATGATGATGAAGATGGAGCCCTGGGTGTGAGTACAGGTTCTGATGATGATGAGGATGGAGCCCTGGGTGTGAGTACAGGTTCTGATGATGATGAGGATGGAGCCCTGGGTGTGAGTACAGGTTCTGATGATGATGAGGATGGAGCCCTGGGTGTGAGTACAGGTTCTGATGATGATGATGAGGATGGAGCCCTGGGTGTGAGTACAGGTTCTGATGATGATGATGAGGATGGAGCCCTGGGTGTGAGTACAGGTTCTGATGATGAGGATGGAGCCCTGGGTGTGAGTACAGGTTCTGATGATGATGATGAGGATGGAGCCCTGGGTGTGAGGACAGGTTCTGATGATGATGAGGATGGAGCCCTGGGTGTGAGTACAGGTTCTGATGATGATGAGGATGGAGCCCTGGGTGTGAGTACAGGTTCTGATGAGGATGGAGCCCTGGGTGTGAGTACAGGTTCTGATGATGATGATGAGGATGGAGCCCTGGGTGTGAGTACAGGTTCTGATGATGATGAGGATGGAGCCCTGGGTGTGAGTACAGGTTCTGAAGCCTAGAGTAGAATGCCAACTATGGCTTGATTATGTCTCAATCCAAAATGGCACCGTATTCCTGTTATAGTGTACCATTCACCAGGGCCCTTAGGGTTATATAGGGAATAGGGTGCCATTGGGGACGCACCCACTCACCTGGTTCCAGACTCTTCTAAAACCTTCAGTAGAATGGCAAATATGGCTTGATAATGTATTGCATCCCCTCCATTGTGGTCAAACAATATGTTTCTAACCTTATAGAGTACGTACTATATTGACCCAATATCTCACCCTGTTCTTACAGATTGATGAGCAGATCGAGAGCATGTTCAACTCCAAGAAGAGGGTGAAGGATCTGTCGGCTCCAGGGGGAGGGCCACCCAGTGCTGCGGCCGTGGCAGCTGCAGCAGCAGGGGGCCTGGCCAACCTCGGTGCCCCCTCTGCTGGAAACATCCAGAAACTGGAGATGGCCAAGAGACTGGCTCTCAGGATCAATGCCCAGAAGAACTTGGGGGCTGAGGCTCAGGTGGGTGTGGGTGGGTGGGTCTGTGTTTCTGTGTGACTTTTACTAGTCTTCACCAGTCTTCACCTTCCATCCTAACATGATCTGTTGCTCTCTCTGGACAGGATGTGATGCAACAGGCCACAAATGCCATCCTGAGAGGAGGTACCATCATGGCCCCCTCTGTCTCGGCCAAGACCATCGCCGAGCAGCTGGCTGAGAAGATCAACGCTAAGCTCAACTACATCCCTGTGGAGAAGCTGGAGGAGGAGAGGCAGGCAGCTGAGCAGGCGGAGACCGTCAAGAGATACGAAGAGGAGCTGGAGATCAATGATTTCCCTCAGGTCAGTTTATATGGGTCTGGATCCCAAACGGCACCATAATCCCTATATATAGTGCATTACTTTGACCCTAATCCCTAGCCTTATGGGCCCTGGTCAAAAATAGGGTGCCGTTTGGGACGTAGCCCTAGGGTGTAGGACGTAGCCCTAGGGTGTAGGACGTAGCCCTAGGGTGTAGGACGTAGCCCTAGGGTGTAGGACGTAGCCCTAGGGTGTAGGACGTAGCCCTAGGGTGTAGGACGTAGCCCTAGGGTGTAGGACGTAGCCCTAGGGTGTAGGACGTAGCCCTAGGGTGTAGGACGTAGCCCTAGGGTGTAGGACGTAGCCCTAGGGTGTAGGACGTAGCCCTAGGGTGTAGGTGCGGGACTCTGCTCATTGATTCTCTGAATGGAAGGTATACACACCATCACTACATGAACTATGCATTACTTCATCATGCTAATTCTCTTTCAGTTGAATATTTTGACTTTTTGGTCTATTTCCCATACCTGTTCCTTTACAGAGTTTACGGTAAAACACTAGCTGGTAGATCTTATTCACACTGTTCAAATAATGACCATATCTGACAAAGTCTTAACTTCAGATCATTTTTATTAATTATTACAGGAAAATAAACTCTCAACATGATCATTATTTAATAGTTAATGGCGAACTAATGACAGAAAATAGCTTACGGTTGTGATGAAATAAAAGCAGGTCATTCTACCTGAGAGTTTTAGAACTTGGACGGTGTCTCGTTGGCGTAACGTTATATCCTAATTTGACTGGTGCAGGTCATGTTCTTCACATTACCGTCTCAAATAAAATCAAAGTTTGCACAGGATACAGAAGGTGTAAACGGTACAGTGAAATGGTTACTTGCATAGTGGTTTCTTTTGTTTAGACATGTAGCTAACCCTAACCCAATTAACCATCATCCTAACTCATAACATTACTACCCTGCATGCATCTGCAAGTCGCTAAAGCTAACCAACTAGGTTCAATGTTAGCTAGCTAGCTAACATTAGGCTATAACTAGCAATGCAAATGGATTTCTGAGATACAAATAATATTACTACACGTAACGTTAACTAGCCAGCCAGCTAACGTTAGCTAGTTAACAGTACGCTTTAACTTGAAATAAAAATTACTTTCTGACAAAATTAGAAACGTGTAATATCTGAAAATGTAGCGTGGATGGACGCTTCTCCCTCTCTGTCACGGACGCCATGGTTGCCCTTAGTTTGAAGATGTAATCCATAGACGGGTGTTTTATACAACAGCCTTCTGTGTTCTCTTTTCCACTCACTCTGCGTATTTGCAATCAAACGCCATATTTTTCTCCATCACCTTAGCTATCATACTCTGCTTCCACCGGGCATTTGGCTGATTTCAAAACTCTGTCAACTTCTTCCGTGACAACACTGTTGATCTGTGTTTCAGAAGACTCAATGTCTGGTTCAATTAAAATGTTTTTGTCTAAATCAGGGATTTCCTCATCGTCTGATTCATTTTAAGAGCCAGCATGGCACGATTGTCCTCTAGAAAGTGGAGAGCATTCGCAACACTTTGTGTTGTTCTGCCAAAATACGCTTTTTGATTAAAAAAAATTCAATATTTACGTTCAAATGCCTCTGTGAAATAGTGACGTGCGACATACGCCTAGTTTCCTGAAACTAGCCACATTTGTCAATAAGGTGATTGTGTTTCAAGTCGGTAGGTGGTACAGACCTCGAAGCGTCTCAGTAGGCTGATCTAGGATCATTACTCTCTTATTCATTATAATCTAAAAGGCTAAATGTTTGTTTCCTGTGTTCCACCAGACTGCGAGGTGGAAGGTCACGTCTAAGGAGGCCCTCCAGAGGATCGGGGAGTACTCCGAGGCAGCCATCACCATCAGAGGAACCTACTTCCCTCCAGGCAAAGAGCCCAAAGAGGGAGAACGCAAGATCTACCTGGCTATTGAGAGTAAGCAGCTGTTCCACTTGCATTGACAACTTAGTCTTCCCCAGTGTTGGGGCATTTAGTGTTGCATGTTAGCAGTAGTGAGTGTTTTTGATGGGTGTCACTTGCCGTAAAATGTTCACGTGTTTGATTGACAGGTGCCAATGAGCTGGCCGTTACGAAGGCCAAGGCTGAGATCACTCGGCTCATCAAGGAGGAGCTCATCAGATTAGTAAGTTCTGTCCATATCATTACATTCATTCTATATGTCTTCCGTTTTTTTTATATATATATATATACACATACACACACACATACACACACACACACACAGTTGAAGTAGGAAGTTTACATACACTTAGGTTGAAGTCATTAAAACTCATTTTTCAACCACTCCACAGATTTCATGTTAACAAACTATAGTTTTGGCAAGTCGGTTAGGACATCTACTTTGTGCATGACAAAAGTAATTCTTCCAACAATTGTTTACAGAAAGATTATTTCACTTATAATTCACTATATCACAATTCCAGTGGGTCAGCAGTTTACATACACTGAGTTGACTGTGCCTTTAAACAGTTCGGAAAATTCCAGAAAATTGTCATGGCTTTAGAAGCTTTTGATAGGCTAATTGACATCATTTGAGTCAATTGGAGGTGTACCTGTGGATGTATTTCAAGGCCTACCTTCAAACTCAGTGCCTCTTTGCTTGACATCATGGGAAAATCAAAAGAAATCAGCCAAGACCTCAGAAAAACATTTTGTAGACCTCCACTAGTCTGGTTCGTCCATGGGAGCAATTTCCGAACGCCTGAAGGTACCACGTTCATCTGTACAAACAATAGTACACCGGTATAAACACCATGGGACCACGTAGCCATCATACTGCTCAGGAAGGAGACACGTTCTGTCTCCTAGAGATGAACGTACTTTGGTGCGAAAAGTGCAAATCAATCCCAGAACAACAACAAAGGACCTTGTGAAGACGCTGGAGGAAACGGGTACAAAAGTATCTATATCCACAGTAAAACGAGTCCTATATCGACATAACCTGAAAGGCTGCTCAGCAAGGAAGAAGCCACTGGTCCAAAACTGCCATAAAAAAGCCAGACTACGGTTTGCAACTGCACATGGGTACAAAGATCATACTTTTTGGAGAAATGTCCTCTGGTCTGATTAAACAAAAATAGAACTGTTTGGCCATAATGACCATCATTATGTTTGGAGGAAAAAGGGGGAGGCTTGCAAGCCGAAGAACACCATCCCAACCGTGAAGCACGGGGGTGGCAGCATCATGTTGTGGGGGTGCTTTGCTGCAGGAGGGCCTGGTGCACTTCACAAAATAGATGGCATCATGAGGAAGGAAAATTATGTGGATATACTGAAGCAACATCTCAAGACATCAGTCAGGAATATAAAGCTTGGTCGCAAATGGGTCTTCCAAATGAACAATGACCCCAAGCATACTTCCAAAGTTGTGGCAAAATGGCTTAAGGACAACAAAGTCAAGGTATTGGAGTGGCCATCACAAAGCCCTGACCTCAATCCTATAGAAAATGTGTGGGCAGAACTGAAAACAGAATTCATCCAACTTATTGTGGGAAGCTTGTGGAAGGCTACCTGAAACGTTTGACCCAAGTTAAACAATTTAAAGGCAATGCTACCAAATACTAATTGAGTGTATGTAAACTTCTGACCCACTGGGAATGTGATGAAAGAAATAAAAGCTGAAAGAATTAATTGGCTCTTCTGACATTTCACATTCTTAAAATAAAGTGGTGATCCTAACTGACCTAAGACAGGGAATTTTTACTAGGATTAAATGTCAGGAAATGTGAAAAACAGAGTTATGTATTTGGCTAAGGTGTATGTAAATTTCTGACTTCAACTGTATCTGCATGGATTATTCTATTACAGATTATTCTATTACAGATTATTCTATTACAGATGCTAGGGAATCTTTCTTGTCAGTCTAATCATCTATGTGTTGGTTGAATCATTGTATGAACGCCAGTAATTAAAGTTGAATGTACTGAAAGTAATCCTCTTAGCATATATATATATATATATATATATATATGCTATCATTCCTCAATAAAAAATGTTTTCTCTCATTTTAGCAAAACTCCTACCAACCCACCAGCAAAGGAAGATACAAGGTTTTGTAGTGAGGATAAGATTGGGCTCCGAGGCATTGACGTCTTTCTCCAAGGTTTCATCATATTTGTTTCAGAATGTATTAGTATATATATTTTTTCTGTTAGACCAGTGACCTCCAGAAGAGATTTGACGTTCTCTTTTAGACAAAGTTTCCTCTTTGTACTTTAAGTGGAGATCTAGTCATGATTTTTAGGTCTCACGGCGTAAAATGTATCTGATATCCCTTCTATAATATACCAGCTGAAATATCCACCACCACTCAAACATTAGCTTATTTTTGTCCTTAAACATATGTAGTTGTAGATCCTGTATTATTTCAGTGTGTGGTCACACACACATGTTTAGCAGGTGTTATTGCGGGTGTAGCGAAATGCTCCATCAGTGCAGTAATATCTAATAATTCACAACAATACACACAAATCTAAAAGTAAAATAATGGAATTAATACAAATATAAATATTAGGACGAGAATTTACTAGAATACAGTAGAATAGAATACAGTAGAATAGAATACAGTACAGTAGATACATATGAGATGAGTAAAGCAGTATGTAAACATTATTAAAGTGACTCTTGTCACTGGTCTGCAGTCATCTGAACAAGTAACGAATCACACGTTTTTTAACAGTCCTTGAATGATGCAATGTGTTTTTACTTATTTCCCTCTAATAAAACTGCATTGGTAAGGAACATGTTGTCACTGGTCTGTGTTGGAGGAATTCTATCCGAATGGTTTGTTCTGGATTTGACGCTCTACACGCTTTTTGTAGAGACAATCCTATCCTATGATTTTGTTTGAGTGGCTAAAAAACTGCATATTATATGTCAAGTATAAGATGAAAACCTATTGACAGAGTTCAAGCTTAACCATGACGACAATGGAGGTTTGTGTATGTACTGTAACTTGATTGCTTAATAATTACGTATAGCCTACTGTGGAAAGAACCTGCTCAACGGATTTTTATACCTTTTTTTCCTTTGGACTAAATTATTTAGTCTGCAGAAAAAGTAGTTCGAACTATGCCATGGTCCATTGATCAATGTGCTACTTTCCAACTAGTGTTTTGGTCTTGGGAGGGATGCAGGGTGACGTAGCTTTACTGCGCAAGCAAATAATCGGACATGTTGATAGTGTGAGGAAATTAGTTGATATGACAATTGCCACTGTGTTCAGAACGGGCATAAACACGATGGAAATGGAAATCATAATTTACTTGGAGTTGCTGCAAATCCCTTTTGGAATACCGCGCATGCGCAGTCTGTCTCTTTCACCTTATTAATTTTTAATGGCAATGGCTGCGTTTCTCATCTAAACCTCTCCCGCAAAACAACAAACCTATACATACGACATTTCCTTGTACCTCTGACAAAAGGCGTTATCGATTTAGTAATAGTAATCGATCGCTTGTGATCTACGAAAAATGGATCGGCTGTAGAATTTGAAGATACAAGATCTGTCATTTTTAACCCTTTCCATTCCATGATCCACAAACAATCGAGGTACAGTAATTGCTTTATTTTATAAATCTTTACTTTGCCATGTTTAATGTTATCGAAAAGTCAATTTCTGAACATATTACTTCTAGATGAGCGCGTGGCAAGGGATTTCCAAAATGTGTTGCGAAAGCGTTTGTCAGGATTGTCAGCAAAATACAACGAACACCTAACGGATTAATATATTTCGCTGAAAAGGGGGGTAGGCATTACTAGGCAACTGTGATTTAGGAAAGCACATTGTAACAGTCTTTTATCATGACGAGACCAGTGAGCTGCACCAGCCGTGTACGTTCAACGAAGCTAAGATTGCATGTTGACAATAGACCATTACAAGTCAAGATCTTCTATACTTCTATACTTCAATAATTCATTGTGTGCAGTACAGAAGTTCTCTCATTTTGAGGCATTCGACATCAGCACTGATTTTAACAGAACAGCCGATACACAATATGCCACTATTGACTAATCAACTAGTTTGTGGATGAGACTAGAACAGGATTCCTGTATCTACTCTAATTTACACTAGCATTAGACCTGTAAAAGGTTATTAATTACATTTGAGTAGTTTTGCATTTAGTCAACAATACATCTCTTGTATCCCATAGTTTTCTCCATCAGAAGATGATGCGCCAGGTGACCAACAGTAATGACTATTGCATGAGTGGCAGGCCGTCATGCCTGGCAGAGGATGGCCGACACCCCACCAGTCACTTTGACCTATGCACTGCCCAGTCCAACAAGTTCTACCAACCTCCCCCGCCCCCTCCCTTGCAAATGACCTTGCCCCTGCCACCCCAGAACACCCTGAAACCCATGCCCTGTCAGAGGCAGAATGGCCTCAGTGAACCTCACCCCCAAGCTGTGGGAATCACGAACAATGAAAAGCCAGAGGACTCTAAGAAAAAGAAAAACCCAGGGAGGTCTGGGAGGAGAGGAAGGCCTTCGGGGACCACTAAATCAGCAGGTTACAGGACCAGCACAGGGAGGCCCCTAGGAACCACCAAGGCTGCCGGGTTCAAGACCAGCCCAGGGAGGCCCCTGGGAACCACCAAGGCAGCGGGCTACAAGGTCAGCCCTGGTAGGCCCCCTGGCAGTATCAAGACCCTTTCCCGCCTCAACAAACTAGGCTATGGTACGTGTAGCGCTGCAGCATTTCCCTACACTATGATGAACAAAGGCGGCCTCTGCGAACCCTCATGCAAAGAAAAGGAGACCAACAAGTAAAGTCCTGCTTTTCTACTTCACTCATGGCTTGTTGGAGGAGTAAAAGGGTGCATGTCCTAAGTGCTGTCAAATAGATGGGGTGTTAGTATCATTTCCCTGGTTGAGTGTACAGATGTACTATTAATGGCATGTGCCTCGTCCGTGTGCATGCTTCTATCCAAACTGGGCTTCTTTGTAACATATAGTATAGTTTATACACTATACTGAGTGAACAAAATCTTCCTAATATTGAGTTGCATCACCCACTTTTTCCCTCAGAACAGCCTCAATAAGTCGGGTCATGGACTCTACAAGGTGTCGAAAGCGTTCCACTGGGATGCTGGCCCATGTTGACTCCAATGCTTCCCACAGTTGTGTCAAGTTGGCTGGATGTCCTTTGGGTGGTGGACCATTCTTGATACACACAGGAAACTGTTGAGTGTGAAAAACCCAGCAGCGTTGCAGTTCTTGACACAAACAGGTCGCCCGGCACCTACTACCATATCCTGTTCAAAGGCACTTAAATATTTTGTCTTGCTCATTCACCGTCTGAATGGCACACACACACAATCCATGTCTCCGATGTCTCAAGGCTTAAAAATCATTCTTTAACCTGTCTCCTCCCCTTCATCTGCTCTGATTTGAAGTGGATTTAAAAAGTGACTTCAATAAGGGATCATAGCTTTCACCTTGATTCATCTGGTCTGTCTAGGTAATGGAAAGAGCAAGTGTTCTTAATGTTTTGTATACTCAGTGTATGTGATATAGGTATAGCTTATACATTATGTGATATAGATATGCAGGTTTACAGTACACTAGAGTAGTTATTGTTTGACATGAGAAAGTTAACATTAACTCCTGTTAATCCAGTCTTTGTTTGAAGGAACTAATACAGTATGAATTGTATACTGATTTTAACAGAACTGTCACTTAATTAGGATGTTATGAGTTTACACAAATTAATCTACATTTTGAATTTGTACATTGGGTATAACATTGTTGATACATATCACAGCAGATGGTCAGTCTTTGGTGTTACTATTAGAATGTATTAGAATGAGTAGGTATTTTTGGCCTCCCAAGTGGCGCAGTAGTCTAAGGCACTGCATCTCAGTGCTAGAGGCATCACTACAGACACCCTGGTTTGATTCCAGGCTGTATCACAACTGGCCGTGATTAGGAGTCCCATAGGGCGGCACACAATTGACCCAGCGTCGTCCAATTTTGGCCGGTGTAGGCCGTCATTGTAAATAAGAATTTGTTCTTAACTGACTTGCCGAGTTAAATAAAGGTTAAATAAATAAAAAATAGAGACTGTCCTACTATGAAGTCTCTGTAGATAGTTTTATACTGTGAAATGACTTGTTTTTATCAACAGATCCTGAAGGTGCTATGTATCTCAGAATGTATTGACATGGTTTCTATTGCGGTTGGAGAGCAAACTATTGTTTCATATCAACCACTCTAATAGTAGGTCTATGCGTGACTAACATTGCCTGGGGTGCGTTCAGCAGGACACAACGTTGTTTAACGTTCAGATAGAAAAACAGCATGTAGAACAAACATTGTCAGCTCTATTTATGACGTTTCTATCTGCAATGTTCCAGAACGTTTGACTACTGATTGTGGCCTGTTGGTCGTGTCACAGTGGCGTCCGTATCTGTTCTAGTACTACACCAAATATGCCAGCACGATTCCTCTTAGGAAGAGATCCTCAAGTCCGTTTCATTGGGTTCCCTTCGTACTAAAACACAACATTTACACAATTTGAATGATTATTTGCCTTGTAATGTTAATATCAGACAATCAGCAACTAATGTCTCTATAGGTGTGGAGTGTTTACCTTTTACATTTGATTTACTTTAGAATTGCTGATAATTTTTGATAGCAATGAAGAATGCACATCAATATAGTACACTTCACTCTGTAATCCCAATTACAGATTGCAATTTCCATGCAGTTAAAATAATAGAGGCCTACTTGCATCATAGTTTTTTGTGCTGTGATTTCTGAGGGGAACCATAGGATGCTTTAGAGGTATTGTTGTAAAGGGGATCTTTTGTTGGTTTCTTATGGGAAAGGCTGGGTTATTAGTTATTGTGTTTTGTAAATACCTGAAACGCTTCCTCTAACTTGGTCTCGTCTTTTTTTATTTCTGTTTTACCTTTGAGCAAGGATAGTGTCAGCTGTTCTGCCTTGTCAGTTTCAGTGCAATAATCTGTTTGATGTTTTGTGTTTATGATACGTTCTCTATCACCATCTTGAAGAAGAAGAAGAAGAAGAAGAAGAACAAATTGCTTCACATCATAAAATAATACTATTCTTTCAAATATGATCATGTTCATTATTGAATTGTGAACAGCACTTGAGGCCTTCTCATTGAAGACCCCACAATACTTTATGCGTTGTCCATTGGAAAGATTAGTTGCATTTGGATGTAAAATAAACAATTCATTTTTATTGAATAAGGATGACATAGGGTACTACTCTGTTCAAATCAATCTACAGTGTTTATCATCTTAACCAAAGAATCAGATGTTGTCTGCCTTCCAGCTTGAGATTTTTAAGTGAGTGCATGATAGAGTAGTCCATAACAACTAATCAGATATTTTGAACAAATATCAAATGAATCCTCTAACATATAACATTCTGTAACACACACTTACACCTGCTATATTTACTACAGGTATAATCAATACAATTGCTACTCAATTTCTGTTTGAAGTTGTATACAGTAGGTACCCTGCGCATCGAAGTATATGCATTATAGTCCTTGAACACTGAAACAATAGGAGTATAACTAATAAAAAAAAGCTAAGAGCTTTATATTTTGCATTGCAATACATTCAAAAGCCTTTTAGGTAGTGCTTATGTAGCAACGTTTCATATTACATTCACTGTTTATTGTCATACAACATTCACAATATTATCATGTTCTGCTGTGTCATTACATGTATTGTAACATACCATTCCCTTTATTGCGATGGGTTAGGTATCGACCTGGTAAAAACAATGTTTGGTAAGAAATATAAATATATTAGTTCAAGTTCACAATGTTATTTTATGGTATAATGGCTAAAATTCTACATTCTGCTTTGGTGTTTTGTGAATATTCTTGTTATTCATACATAGGTTACACCCATGTCTACATAATGCAGGTTACATAAGAGTATACTTGATTTCTATACAAGAGTCCTCTATTTGAAATACTTGCTTCATCTCTGCTTGTGAACACAACGTTTTATCCATGTGGGTATTAATTTTATTGTATTCTGTATGGATAAAACTTAATAATGCGTTATAACATTGAGTTAGGAGTTAGTTGCACTTCAGTTGTAGGACATTTTTAACATTTATCTTGTAAACCTTAATCTTGTATCTTTATCGGAGCCTTTATCTTGTATCAACTAAGGCGATCATTTACTTCACTTACTTAAAGCTTATCACTGCATCCAATCAGTCCAAAATATGAAACTGACATTTTTACAGGTAAAAAAAACCATGAATGATTTTTTTACCCATTGGGAATTGGTTATCGTTGTCAAGCTGTTTACATGGGGTTTACATCTTTTTCTGTCTTTTTTTCCCCTTTGACGGTTTCACACTTCTGCTACATACCCATGGATCTCAGTGGCAATGTTTTCTAGCAACTTATTATAATGACACACTTCCTTCTCAGAACTTTTAAGTATTTATTTCAATGGAAATGTAAGGCCTATGCTATGAACACATTGTAATCACTATGATATGAATTTGTATTACTTGTTTTACTATCCCTGCATGATTGTTGAGTGTTGAAAGTTGTGTAATAAAACTAATTATAAATATATTTCTTGACTGATAGGCTGTCATTAGATGCATCGTGCTTCTAGGCATTGCAATACAGCCTACATTGGGTGTGGAAACTAGATTATGCTTCACAAAATTATATAAACATTAAAAAAATTATTCTGATTACAAACGCAGCCCAGTATTGACAGTGTTCTTCCTCTCTGGTATTGATCAAGTCCGAAGCATATAAATATAATAAATATAACACACATCCCAATTCAAGTCAATGATGGCATAGAGGACTCCCTAACAACACGGAACTTTGATTACGCTACGGCCGGAAATGACTTTTCGTAGCAGGTTAGGAGATCATTTTCCCTTTCTCTAACCGTAATTTAATAATCCTAACCTGCTACGTTAATTATCCTAAAGGGTGGACTGGCGGCCATTGTGAGAGTACCTATAGCAAAGCTGGTGGATAAATTAAGATAGTTCACTCAGGCAGTTTACCAGTAAAAATGGTCAGTTCTGGTCTACTTAACGGGGCGGGTCTCCCATAGACACCAATGCAATAGCAGCTGGGTCTGGTCTACTTAGTTCATTGACTTTCATTGAACCAGAAAAAAACAGCGAGTGGGGTGTCTCGCTTCCTCTTCTGTCTCTGCCCATAGGAGCAAAGCAGGAAGTGTACCCATCAATCTGTACTGTGATTTGTTGACAACTCAACTGGCATGGCAAAAAATACATCCCATTGCATAAACCACATCAGTTAGCGTCATTTAAATTAACATTCTACATTACCATGGAAACTAATGCATGACAATACCAGACAGACATTGTGAGTGTACCCAACAGTCAAATTGCCAGGGTTAGAGGTTCCAGGCCGTTCTATTCATAACTTTATTTTTATTTTTTGTTTAACCTTTATTTAACTACATTTCTATGGTCCAAAGATGGTATTGACCCATTGAGGGCATCCCTATATACTTCCCATTGTGGTGTCTGTAGCGCCATCGAGTCAATCTCCATTTTGAAGTAGTAAATTCTCTTCTTCACGATTGGCTGACCCCTCCTGATGACCCGGATGGACATGACTCTATCAGGAGGGATCAGCCAATTAATTTAGAAGTCCCACACAATTTGCTACATTTTATGGTGGAATGAGGGTTAGTAAAAATAAAAGTGCTAATAATCCCTCTGGCTGTTCTGTTTTTTGTGTTTTACATGTTACTGTTTAATAAAAAAGCTAATATGGCATTTTGGCCACCAGAGGTCTTTATCGTTCTCTATGAGTCAGAACCATACAGTTATTGGTCAGAACCTGTCTTTGCATCAAAACCGTGCTGTAACATGGTAAAATGTTGATTGACTGATCTACAAATCACATTGAGGAGTTATTTTTGACGCAAGGTAACTTGATTAGCCAGTCTCGACTCGCCTATCAAGTCGGATGCAATGTCGAACGAGCCCAATCTCTACGTATTGACCCGGAAGTTAAATCTTACCTCAGTGCATAGCTTGAGATTCCGACAGCTACTCACAACATTGGTTCCACTTATCATAAATGCCCGTAACTTATATATTGTTGTAGCTAATAGTAATTATGTCAAGAATATCAAGTAGGTTCATGTGGACATGTATTGTATGGTTTACGCTTTATGTTTCTGAAATAAAGCAAGCGTCGTCAGTAACAGCTCAAGGTAAGAGAAGGGGACGCCAGCAGTTAACGTTAGCTAGCGTTAGCTGTTTTTGATGTAGCTAGATAGCGAGCAACCTATAACTGTTTAGTTTCAAGCCAGTAAAGTTATCGTACTACTTTCTCTTGTGTAAAGGAGTCCCAAATGGTAGATGGTCACATAGCTCTAACTATTTCTCGTTGTTGCATATTTAGGGACATGTTTACCCCAGTATCTTGTGCAGGTCAGAAAGGCGAAACATATTCATGAAACATCATTGGTATACATGTGTATGCTGGATCGTTCTACCTCGTCTACAGTGAAGGTGTATTCACCTGTCAATAGCCAGATTATTGGAACCAACTGAACACAACTAGTATGTTGATTCCATAATGTGGTTTCTACAGTTAACCTCTGTAATATGTACCTGTTTTATTTACAGAGAATGATGAACTACCAGAATTCAAGTTTTCTGAAGATGTGGGCTCTGACATGGAAAATATTCCCAAATTTGTGGGAATGGAGGACCTTGAGTCTCAGCCAAAGAGGCAGTACAAGACTGCAGAGATCGCAGACGCAGTAATGGGAACCGGACTTCCTGTCAACCCAGCCGGTATCGAGTCACTGATCCCCAAGAATGTGAAAGACTTTCAGACAGGGTTCTCGCCACCCTGCGATGATGAGGCAAAATGTCCCTCACCTTTGACCCAAGAGGAGTCTAAGAATTCAGAACCCATGGAACCAGTCACATTGGGGATGATCCACGTAGACGCCATGGCAAATGAAGAACAGAACTCCACAGAAACTACAAAGACTTACAAAGTCAACTGTGATAAAAGGAACATCACAGGGATGGACAACTTCACAGTGCAGGTCCTAAATGCCTCACAGGTAATCAGATGTCTGGGTTTGTTTAACTATATGCATCATGACATGAACTAGTGTGCCCAAAATAGTAGGTCCCACTGACTTGATACTCCCTAGACCGGGGTGTCTGAGAAACAGTCCTGGGGTGTCTGAGAAACAGTCCTGGGGTGTCTGAGAAACAGTCCTGGGGTGTCTGAGAAACAGTCCTGGGGTGTCTGAGAAACAGTCCTGGGGTGTCTGAGAAACAGTCCTGGGGTGTCTGAGAAACAGTCCTGGGGTGTCTGAGAAACAGTCCTGGGGTGTCTATAAAACACAGCTCGGGGGCGCAGTAGTTTGTGTAGGTTTTTGTTCCAGCTCAGTTTGGTTTAACTAGTCATGGTGGGGTCCAGACTGGAACAAAGGCCTGGTACACACTGCAGCCATTCAGGATCGGATAGACACCCCTGCCATAGACCTCAAAGATAACTTGTCCAATGGGTTTTTTTCCCCCTACAGGACTTGATGGAGTTCCTGAATGTAAACGGCACAGAGTGCTCTCTGGTATTATTCTTCACTACCTGGTGCCAGTTCTCTGCCAATCTGGCACCTCACTTCAACGCACTGCCCCGGGTCTTCCCTGGCATGCACTTCTTGGCACTTGACGCCTCCCAGCACAGCAGGTAAACTACCAAAATACCTTACACCAGTGCAGGGCTCTCCAACCCTGTTCCTGGAGAGCTAGTCCTGTAGGTTTTCACTCCAACCTTAATCTAGCCCACCTGATTCTAATAATTAGCTGGTTTATAAACTGAACCAGGTTAGTTACATCTGGAGGAGGGTATCTGCAGGAACAAAAACCTACAGGAGGGTGTCTGCAGGAACAGAAACCTACAGGAGGGTGTCTGCAGGAACAGAAACCTACAGGAGGGTGTCTGCAGGAACAGAAACCTACAGGAGGGTATCTGCAGGAACAGAAACCTACAGGAGGGTATCTGCAGGAACAGAAACCTACAGGAGGGTATCTGCAGGAACAGAAACCTACAGGAGGGTTTCTGCAGGACCAGAAACCTACAGGAGGGTATCTCTAGGACCAGAAACCTACAGGAGGGTGTCTCCAGGACCAGAAACCTACAGGAGGGTGTCTGCAGGAACAGAAACCTACAGGAGGGTGTCTGCAGGAACAGAAACCTACAGGAGGGCGTCTCCAGGAACAGAAACCTACAGGAGGGTGTCTGCAGGAACAGAAACCTACAGGAGGGTGTCTGCAGGAACAGAAACCTACAGGAGGGTGTCTGCAGGAACAGAAACCTACAGGAGGGTGTCTGCAGGAACAGAAACCTACAGGAGGGTGTCTGCAGGAACAGAAACCTACAGGAGGGTGTCTCCAGGAACAGAAACCTACAGGAGGCTTGGAGAGCCCTATACCGGTGTATCAATATGTCTTCATTTCCATCGAACACAATGAGAAAGGTTACTTTAGTTTTCTGTCTGTGTTGAGCGTAACAATAACTTATTATGTTGTTTTCTGTCTGCAACGCATTTCTCTCCAGTCTCTCCACAAGGTTTGGAACCGTAGCAGTTCCCAACATCCTCCTGTTTCAAGGTGTGAAACCGATGGCCAGATTCAACCAGACAGACAGAACCCTGGAGACTCTGGTGTCTTTCATAGCTAATCAGACAGGTATGTAAACAAAGGCAACGAGGCATCAGTCCCCAATCATTTACAATTGGATATATAGTATTTCAAAATGAAAGACAGAGCAGGATAGGACCTCTATACCAGGCGGTGTCAGAGGAAGGACAAAAAAATGGTCAAAGAATCCAGTCACCCAAGTCATAGATTGTTCTCTGCTACCGCACGGCAAGAAGTACCAGAGCACCAAGTCTAGGTCCAAAAGACTCCTTATCAGCTTCTACCCCCAAGCCATAAGACTGCTGAACAATTAATAAAATGGCCACCCAGACTAACCTGTACCCCTCACACAGTGACTAACCTGTACCCCCACACAGTGACTAACCTGTACCCCCACACAGTGACTAACCTGTACCCCCACACAGTGACTAACCTGTACCCCCACACAGTGACTAACCTGTACCCCCACACAGTGACTAACCTGTACCCCCACACAGTGACTAACCTGTACCCCCACACAGTGACTAACCTGTACCCCCACACAGTGACTAACCTGTACCCCCACACAGTGACTAACCTGTACCCCCACACAGTGACTAACTGGTACCCCTTGTATAGAGCCTCGTTATTGTTATGTAATCTTATTGTGTTAGTTAATATTTTTTTAACTCTATTTGTTGAACTGCATTGTTGGTTAAGGGCTTGTAAGAAAGCATTTGTGTTCGGCGTATGTGACATTTGATTTGATGTTGTGAGCCTTAAAGCCCCCATGCAGTCTTTTGTCATTTCATTTTTTAAATCATTGCTAATGAATCATTGTTTTATTTAATGAAAATAACTTCAAAATATATTTTATATAATTTATTTCCATGACCTAACGTTGGCCCTTGAAATGCTCAGTCTGATTGTGTGGGTGTTAGGAAACACATCTGAAGATATTTACAGCCCTGATAGGATGGTCTAGATCCCACCCCTTACCCAGATGAACAGTCATTGGTCTATTATAATCAATCACATTGTGACATCATGATGTAGGCCAAAAGTTCCATCCCACCTGCACAGGCTTAAATTCCAGGCATTTTTTTCCAAACGGCTCTTACACAAAAAGGAAATTATCATAATTTTCACAATTTTAGAGTGCTATTTCGACCTCATAGTGTGGAAATATCATTAAAAAACTGGAAAATCTAGTTTAACTGCACTGCCCCTTTAATGTATTTCCCCCTGCCTGACAGAACGTACACCTGGGGACTCATCTGCTTGTTCTCATAAATGTACTTCCAATATTTGAAAGACAGGTCATTGCAATTCATTAAAACTGTTGTTAAATCTGTCTCTTGAGGTTTCGAAGTGAGCCCAGATCAGAATGTAACAGAGGAGGATCTTTCTGGGCCTCTTCCCAATGTCCCAGTGAAGAGTATTGATTGGCTGCTGGTGTTCTCCATCTTGTTCATCTCCGGCTTTACCACCTACGCCATCTTACGGACTGATAGCATCCGCTGGCTCATCCCAGGCCAAGAGCATGAGCACCAGGACTAATATACAACCCACAGACTAAGGCCTGTGAATAAAGTTCCTCTCATTCTCATTGTGAGAGTTGTTGGGCATGTGTGGTAAATTGGGAGAACCTGATCCTAGATCAGCACTCAGAGACGCTTTATGAATACGGACCCAGATTTTGGAGACAGTCCAAGACACAGCGCCAGCTCCGCTCTGATGGTTGTCTGTGTTAACTGCTGGCTTCGCTGTAACATAGCTACTGTGATATGGATATACATAATTGTTTGCTGAATGAATTGCCCCTTGGATGTTTGAACACACATTTTCAATGAGTCAGAGTGACCTGTTTATTTGCAACTGTTTTGATGGTGTTCTGATTAAAAGTGTAACATTGAACATGTTTTTGATGTTTTAAATGCAGGGTTTAACCTATCCCATGATCATGACTCAGTTCCGTTACATTACACACAAGACATTGGATGAAGTGTGGTCTGTTAAGAACCTCGAAGCTCGGTCTGATCTGGTTAGTGTTCCCACACGGCCATATCGCCATCATTTTCTAATTAAATTTTTTTATTTAAACAGTTTTATTAAACAGCAACATGTGAAACAGAACAGCCAGAAGGATTACACAAAGAAATAAGGAAGATTCAAAATAATCAATACAAATCCACATATCAAATACAGACATGTAGCTAATACATTTTTTTTTACATTTTGTTTTGTATACGTTTTAATGATTCTAAGTAGTTTTCCAAATCATAATTTTTTTTTATTTTGAAAAGAGCCTTTTTCTACATAAATTTTGACTTGTGTATGAAAAATGTTCCTAATTAAATAGAGATTTATGACATACTGACATTCAATTGTGGAATCAGTGTAGTAAAATAATGTCAAACTTAGATATTTAATTGGTTGTATGCATTTTGTTGCCAAGATATAGTTTTACATCCGTCCAGAACACCTCACTATGTAAACAATTACAAAATAAGTGTTCAATAGATTCAGTTTCTAGTTCACAAAAACTGCATTCATTAGTAACATCAGGTATATATTTAGAAATCAAGCTGTTACACTGGTAGAATCTATGGATGATCTTAAAGGAGATATCCTTTACTTTATTGGTCACCATAAATGTGTGAAGAGTGAGCCAATCACGGCGCAGTTCACATCAAACCATGTAGCCCAACAAAATATAGCAGAAGGAATAGACTTCCTGTAGAAAATATCCCTTAATAAACAATTGTTTCATTTCTTCTCTAGTAAACCTGCCGTTCACCTGGATATCGCTTACAATAGGTGTTCCAAAATATGCTTTATTCTGAAGTAAAGATTTTATCCCACTAGGTATAGCTTTTATAACCGTGTCATATTCCTTGTTTGAAACATTGTATCTTTCCATAAATTCTCTCTGTGTAAATAGATTCCCTCTAATACTAACTAATTGTCTGACAAGGACAATGTTTTTCGAGAACCAGTTACGGCAAAATAACATCTTGTTTCTATGTAATATCGGCCCATTATTCCATATAAAACATTTATGAGGTGAAAAGTTGTTTATACAGCAAAGCCCAGCACATTAAAGCCTGCTTGTGAAAAGCTGCCAATTTCACAGGATGTTTACCCACAATATAGGAACATTGTAGTAAAAAATTAAGCCCTGACTTTTGATATCTGATTAAAGAGAGTGAAGTCTAAGACATGGTGATAATATCTGGCTTGTTTTCCCATATGAAGTTGTACAACAGCCTATCTAAGGTACAGCAAATGGATTTGGGAACATCAATAGATGAAAAAAGACAGGATGCATGAGATCAGAGATCAGCTTTGGATAAAAGCACCATTCCTTGAATACTTAAATCCCTCCCTAACCATGAAGTTCATTTATTTTGGATAGATTCAGTTACAGGATTCAAATTAAGATCATTCACAGCATAAGGTTTAAGAAACGTAACAAAAATATAAAGGTGAGATTGGACAACTTTGTCGTATTCCTTTGTAAATGTTAAACCTTGAGGATGTTCCATGACAGAGTTTGATACAGCTATTGCTACCGTTATATAGAGTCCTAATAACACCAATAAAACAATTACCAAACTTAAAATGCTTAAGACATCAAAGATAAAAGTGTGACTTACAGTATCAAATACTTTCTGAAAATCAAAAAATAAAATCAAAAAAATAAAAAATCCAATAGATCACAATACTCAACCAAATCTAACACCAGCCTCAGATTATTAGAAATATGGCGCCCTTTCATAAACCCTGATTGACATTCATCAATCAGATCATTCAAGCACAACTTTAACCTTTTCTCAAATATTGAGGCTATAGTTTTGTAATCGTTATTTCGGAGTGTGATTGGACGGCAATTATCAATAATGAAGATATCCTTGTGTGGTTTCAGAGGCAGGACGTTCTCCCTTCTTCATAGCCTCTTTAAAGGTTTCAAGTAAAACTGTTGCTATTTCTTCAGAGAAGGTTTTGTAAAACTCAGAGGTTAATCCAACACAACCTGGAGATTTGTTAATTTTTAATTGAGCAACCCCATATTGGATGTCCATAATGGATAAATCTTCACAACAAGACCAATTGAATTCTTCACTAACCAAGTTTTTCATTCTCTATAGAATCAAGGAGATCCTTAGAGTCACTCAAACTGTTATCTAAGTGGTAATTATCTGAGTGGTAATACATATAAAGGTAGGGACACTTAGTGTAAGGGCTCCCAAGTGGCTGCATCTCAGTGCTAGAGGCGTCACTACAGACAAACTAGTTCGAATCCAGACTGTATCACAACCGGCCATGATTGGGAGTCTCATAGTGCGGGGCACAATTGGCCCAGCGTCGTCCGAGTTTGGCAGGTGTAGGCGTCATTGTAAATAATATTTTTTTCTTCACTGACTTGCCTAGTTAAATAAAGGTTAAAATAAATAAAGGGCCCTTGAGGACATTATATCAATACATATCCAGATGTGCAAAGGAATCCAAACAAAGCAAGTGCATGGGGTAAAATGATTTATTTGCTCATTACATAGGCATGACTATATTAGGGCTTGAAATATCCTGGAAGCCTTGGACATTAAGCATCCCATATAAGTAATTGCAGAGTTTTTTTTTTTAATCAGGCAAATTCACAGGCAACCACCATTTAAATGGTCGCCACTAGTTACCACATCCACAAAGTCATAAACCCCGCCTATTTCTTACAAATATATTCATAACATTTTATTTTAAACCTTACCCTAACCTTAACCACACGGTTAACCGTATGCCTAACTATAACCTTAAATGAAGAACAAAAAGCTATTTTTTAGTTAGATAATTTTTGACGATATAGACAAGTTAGTCTTTTTGGCTGTGTTTTCTAGTGCTAGATTGAGTACTTGTAAACGGGGAGTCTACGAGGACAGATCTGTTGACCAAGTGTAATGCAGGGGTTAATGTTTCCTCTCAGTGTTTGGCCGCGTGCTTACCAGAGACTGGGCAACTTACTACTGCCCAGATATATATCTAAAATGGTAAGTGCTGCTGGCTGGGTCGATAACGTTAATACTAGTAGTCGTTGAGACTTGCAACGTGACAGCTGCAGTTTTCAATGAGAACCGTGATAGCGTTTTATATGTGTCATTGTGCCACCGTTGCAAAAAGTGTAAACAATATATATTTATCGTGGAAGAGCTTGACTATCACAATGTTCCACAATGTAACACTTTCACCTTGCTCGCTGACGTACTTTGTTCCAAAATACTGTCCGCCATGAAGAAGGGGGAGTGGCTAAAGACACGTCATACTATATTTTCTCCAGCAGGTGGTGTAGTGACATTACTGAGTGGTACATTACTGAGTGGTACATTACTGAGTGGTACACTACTGAGTGGTACACTACTGAGTGGTACACTACTGAGTGGTACACTACTGAGTGGTACACTACTGGGTGGTACTGAGTGGTACATTACTGAGTGGTACACTACTGAGTGGTACACTACTGAGTGGTACTGGGTGGTACTGAGTGGTACATTACTGAGTGGTACACTACTGAGTGGTACACTACTGAGTGGTACATTACTGAGTGGTACACTACTGAGTGGTACATTACTGAGTGGTACACTACTGAGTGGTACATTACTGAGTGGTACACTACTGAGTGGTACACTACTGAGTGGTACACTACTGAGTGGTACTGAGTGGTACATTACTGAGTGGTACATTACTGAGTGGTACACTACTGAGTGGTACACTACTGAGTGGTACTGAGTGGTACATTACTGAGTGGTACATTACTGAGTGGTACACTACTGAGTGGTACATTACTGAGTGGTACATTACTGAGTGGTACACTACTGAGTGGTACATTACTGAGTGGTACACTACTGAGTGGTACTGAGTGGTACTGAGTGGTACTGAGTGGTACTGAGTGGTACTGAGTGGTACATTACTGAGTGGTACATTACTGAGTGGTACACTACTGAGTGGTACACTACTGAGTGGTACACTACTGAGTGGTACACTACTGAGTGGTACATTACTGAGTGGTACACTACTGAGTGGTACACTACTGAGTGGTACATTACTGAGTGGTACATTACTGAGTGGTACATTACTGAGTGGTACTGGGTGGTACTGAGTGGTACATTACTGAGTGGTACACTACTGAGTGGTACACTACTGAGTGGTACACTACTGAGTGGTACATTACTGAGTGGTACACTACTGAGTGGTACACTACTGAGTGGTACATTACTGAGTGGTACACTACTGAGTGGTACACTACTGAGTGGTACATTACTGAGTGGTACACTACTGAGTGGTACACTACTGAGTGGTACATTACTGAGTGGTACACTACTGAGTGGTACTGAGTGGTACTGAGTGGTACATTACTGAGTGGTACATTACTGAGTGGTACATTACTGAGTGGTACACTACTGAGTGGTACTGAGTGGTACATTACTGAGTGGTACATTACTGAGTGGTACACTACTGAGTGGTACATTACTGAGTGGTACATTACTGAGTGGTACACTACTGAGTGGTACATTACTGAGTGGTACACTACTGAGTGGTACTGAGTGGTACTGAGTGGTACATTACTGAGTGGTACTGAGTGGTACTGAGTGGTACATTACTGAGTGGTACACTACTGAGTGGTACATTACTGAGTGGTACATTACTGAGTGGTACACTACTGAGTGGTACACTACTGAGTGGTACTGAGTGGTACATTACTGAGTGGTACACTACTGAGTGGTACATTGCTGAGTGGTACATTGCTGAGTGGTACACTACTGAGTGGTACACTACTGAGTGGTACACTACTGAGTGGTACACTGCTGAGTGGTACACTACTGAGTGGTACACTACTGAGTGGTACACTGCTGAGTGGTACACTGCTGAGTGGTACACCGCTGAGTGGTACATCGCTGAGTGGTACATTGCTGAGTGGTACATTTATGGGTCTTTCTCATACAACCTGTTGCACTGCTCAATAGTAATAGCCATATCCCCCATAATGGGCTCCCAAGTGGCGCAGTGGTTTAACGCACTGCATCTCAGTGCTAGAGGCGTTGCTATAGACAACCTGGTTCGAATCCAGACTGTATCACAACCGGCTGTGATTGGGAGTCCCATAGGGCGGTGCACAATTGGCCCAGCGACGTCCGAGTTGTTGGCCGGTGTAGGCCATCATTGTAAATAAGAATTTGTTATTAACTGACTTGTAGTTAAATAATAGTAACATTTTAAAATGGCATTGAATATACACTGGCTGGTAAAAACTACTCAAAGATTAGGGAACAGAGAAAACCGGTTATAACCATATCTTATACCTCTCAGCTTGTAGATGGAGGACATATTAAACCAACCATTATCTGATTGTTTCACCTAATGCAATCGGTCAGATCAGGGTTCCGGAGTGTGCTACGTAACAGAATGTTCATATAGAATGTATTGTGTTGAACAGATGTCTGTTCGTTACATTTCTATATGCAAAGTTCTGAACATTTAACTTCACTGAATGCACCCGAGAGGTCACTTAAAGGGAAGTCGTTTTCCACATATTATTCTATATACAACCTCTCTGTCGTCCCTCCAGTCTGGAGACCCCCACTGGCTGCCCCCAGCTGACAGAGAGCAGCTGCTGATGGAGCTGAAGGCTACTGGCTGGGTAGAGGCAGAGGAGCGGGATGCCATCTACAAAGAGCTCCACTTCAAAACCTTTAATCAGGTGTGTGTGTCTGACCCCTGACCTCTAACCCCCATATCCACACCCTCATCCTCTTAACAATAAAGTTAACACCATCAACCTAATTCTGACCCCAAGCCCAGTTTAAGTCCGTATGTTTGAAACCCCACCGCCAGACGGAACAGCTTCAATGTTATTACAACTATGCCAGCTTACATCTTCACGGCATTACAACGTGTCCCTCTATCCATGGCAGTGAATCTCCCATTGCATGGAGCAGGATGTAAGCCTTCTATTATTTCCATGATCCACTGTTATTGTCACTATGAATATATGGTCCTGTGTTTTCGTAGGGAAGGGAAACTGTCAGCTACCCTTACAGCCAATGGAGTAGCTCTATCTCAGCATGCTATTGCAGTTGACACCTGCTGCTATACCTGGAGTCTATTCCCCCTGCCAGTAGACGTTAATAAAAGTCATGGAGTTGGGGTAAGATATCCCCCTTAGTTTGCGACAGGGTGTGTGTGTGTGTGTGTGTGCGGTGGACTTCAGATTAGTTACATGAAGATCAGGAGAAAGACAGCTGGAATTGTTACCATCGGAAACAGACAAATTCATGTGTATTTTGCAGCTGATTGGTTGCAGGTGCAGTGAGGGAGGGACAGGTTTTTGGACCCACCTTTTCATCAGTCCTGTCTGGAGTGTGTCTGCCTTCAGGTGTCTGAGGTACTTCTGTGTAATAATACTCTCCCTTTTCCAACCTCATACTAGATAAGTAGCATATGTTCTTTATTCTCTGCACCTTGTGAGTCAGCATTTTCTCAATGAGTAAGGAATGTATTTAAACTTATTTTGAACAGTGCAGATGCATGCAGCTCAGTCAGCGGAGTGACCTTAAAAATCCATTTGCCCACTTCAAACAAGACAAGGAAATGGAAATGTGAAGTTGTTTTCGCTAGACCCATGTTCTACCGTTTTGTCATTTCTGTCTTTTTGTTCATCCAGATGTAAAGTGCAGCATCTCATGGCCACTTAGCGGACGTTGATCCAGTGGTTAGCTGTTTTAGCCTCTAACATACTCTGTTTTTACACTTCTCTGCGTTTGAAGTCGCGGGCTGGGCTATGACCTCCCCCATCTCACTCGCTGGCTCTGAAGCCTATCCTCTTACCCCCACATGTCACAACACATTAACATGAGGCAGACCAGAGGGGCATTTGGCAGCAATTGGGGTTTCGATCAGAATTATTTATTTCACAAACAATCAAATTGGTAAAAATGTTTCATCTGCTTCAGAAACCACTAACAATCCCACCATTCCTCCTCACAGTCCCGCTCCTCACAGTCCCGCTCCTCACAGTCCCGCTCCTCACAGTCCCGCTCCTCACAGTCCCGCTCCTCACAGTCCCGCTCCTCACAGTGCCTCATGGTGAATGGGGACGAACTCACGCTGTTCCAATTTGACATCTCGTCCATTTTTCCTCCCTTGCTCTCTTAAGTATTTTCACAATTTGTGTTGTTTGTTTTTCATGCCTGTTCTTTAGTGCCTTTTACCAGAGGAGAAGGGAGATGAAGAGTGACATGCTGGCTGATTTCCATTCCACACTTATCTCCAAGTGATGGGCTTGTTGAAATCAGATCACCATGAGTTTATAGTGAGTCATACGTCCCTTCCACACTGGGCCTCTGGGGGGAGCTAGTATTTTACCCATCGATACATGTGGAAAACAGAGAGGACGGACAGTGGAGCGCCGTGAAGGCTGTATGTCACTTACAGTTGCCAATCAGGAATAAACAAGACAGTGGGGTTTTAGTTTTCATCTTTATTACTATGATTACAGCAGCAAGTGGAAGTCATGTCATAAATAATGCTGTAACCAAACCAGTAGTGATTCATCTGCAGAGAGTGGGGTTCAGCACATTCCTATTTGAAATAGTCAGAGAAGTAAATGTGAGTTATTTTCCTTGTTGAGTGAATAGATATCTAATCAGTTTGAACGTTGAAATCCCTTTTCTGGAGCAGTGCTTGTTGACTGTCTCTTATATTTCTATGCTCAGATAAATGTTTGTACAGTATGTGCGTTTTTATAGCTGTAGTCATTAATATTTAGAAATCTAAACTCTTTGATCTGATGTTGTTTTGTTTAACAGTTGTCTGTTTTTCATTGAGGAGTAGGAAGCAGATGCATACATATGACAGTATTTTAATGTCTGAATTTAAGAGGCAGCAGAGGCAGTAGCTATATAGTTTTGTTCCATGACCTGTGACCTGGAGTTAAATCAATGACACATTCCATCAACCTCTTAACATTCTTTCATCCACCAGGGAGAAAAGTCAAAGCTTTTATCTCCGAGCCTTGATAAAAGTCCAAGCCCGCGTCCCAAATGGCATCCTATTCCCAATGTAATGCTCTACGTTTGACGAGGGCTCGGAACAGATATAGTGCACTATGAAGGGAATCAGATGTCACTCTATAAAAGCTGTAACCACACATTAAAGACAAATGGATGTTATTTTCAAACTTACAAGGTGGCTGGTGATTCTCTCTTCAGAAGGAGCTGCTGCCAAACCGCTAAGGAATGACGAATCTGTCTCTTTGTTTTCAGCCAAGAAGACAAAGTTCAAAGTTCACCAACTTTTTTTTTGTGTTTGACAAAAAGGTGGTGCCATTGGTAAAGGGTTAAATCACTGGCATGTCTAGACGCTTATATGTAATATCAGGGGGGCCTGGCCACCTGGTTGTCCCATAGAGATACAACTATCTATCTCTGGCCTAGCTGGTCTAGCGGGAATGCCATAGCCTCCGACAGATGCAGATATGTCTACAATGTTGGCGTAGGTTCAAATCCGGCCTACTGCCCATTGACACAACCTCGCTGTCTTTCTCCTCTGTCATCCTCTTATCTATCTGTTCAATAAAATCAGAAAATACCTTAAAAATAGTTAGTTTTTCTCTATGGTTTCCCCTCACAGCTCATGTCTGTGACCCAGGAATACATTTCCATTTCAGCTCCAGAGGATATTATCTGTCTGACTGTCTGGGCAGCTCCCTCAATATCCCCCAGGTCCACTCTGTACGAGGCTGATAACTCCCTCAATATCCCCCAGGTCCACTCTGTACGAGGCTGATAACTCCCTCAATATCCCCCAGGTCCACTCTGTACGAGGCTGATAACTCCCTCAATATCCCCCAGGTCCACTCTGTACTAGGCTGATAACTCCCTCAATATCCCCCAGGTCCACTCTGTACGAGGCTGATATATCCCCCAGGTCCACTCTGTTTGATGCTGATATATCCCCCAGGTCCACTCTGTTTGAGGCTGATATATCCCCCAGGTCCACTCTGTTTGAGGCTGATATATCCCCCAGGTCCACTCTGTTTGATGCTGATATATCCCCCAGGTCCACTCTGTTTGATGCTGATATATCCCCCAGGTCCACTCTGTTTGAGGCTGATATATCCCCCAGGTCCACTCTGTTTGAGGCTGATATATCCCCCAGGTCCACTCTGTTTGATGCTGATATATCCCCCAGGTCCACTCTGTTTGAGGCTGATATATCCCCCAGGTCCACTCTGTTTGATGCTGATATATCCCCCAGGTCCACTCTGTTTGAGGCTGATATATCCCCCAGGTCCACTTTGTTTGAGGCTGATATATCCCCCAGGTCCACTCTGTACGAGGCTGATCTCCTATTTTATATTCTGAGAGGGGCTTCCTGCCGCCCTCTCCGCCAAATCTCTCTCAAGCCTCTCCCTCTCATTAAGGGCCATGCTCTGTTTGTATTGAGTAAGTTGTCGTACAACTAAAACAGCCCCTGGAGAAACCAAACTCCTCTGGCCATCTCTCGCAGTGAGTGAGCAGCAGTTAATCAGCTCAGCGGTGTACAGTTTCCCCCTCTGTCGTCTTGAAAATGAAATGGTACTTTCCCTGGGAACTGCAGGCATTCTTCCATTGATCTGATCTGTGTTGTGAAATGGCTGGAGGGGAACTGCAAGGTGTGGCTCCCAAGTCGAGGTGGCTAGATAATCGGCCCTTCAGTGTTGGTAAGCCAAGATAGCCATGACGTTTGCTGTCTATTGAGGAGCTAATTACTTGTTAGCTAAGTGTCTGGTAACCCTGTAGTGAAAGAGAATTACGACACCTTACATATAAATAGAAGTTGACGTTTTATGAAAATGTGTTCCGTATGACGTTCGTTACCATATTTTCACAGGGTCACGGATGTACTGTACCTTTCTCAGACTGATAGACTGAAGTTTCTTCCCATAATAGAATTATGTTTATTTTCATCAAATATTGAAGTTCGATGTTATGAACGTTAATCCCAGGGGATTTGTATGGATCATGTGACATGTCCTTTGAATGTCTTGACCACAACACAATGTTGCTGCACTACTATAACATGGAGAGAGCCAATGAAAGCCAGTTATGAGGCAATGGAATGCATCTGCCAACCTAGATGAGGCAAAGGTAAGGTGGTGTGGTCATCTTTACCACCGTTCCATTTGTGACTTCTGTCTCTCTCTCTCTGTCTCTGTCTCTCTCTCTCTCGCTCTCTCTGTCTCTCTCTCGCTCTCTCTGTCTCTCTCTGTCTCTCTCTGTCTCTCTCTCTGTCTCTCTCTGTCTCTCTCTCTCTCTCTCTCTCTCTCTCGCTCTCTCTGTTTCTCTGTCTCTCTGTTTCTCTCTCTGTCTCTCTCTGTCTCTCTCTCTCTCTGTCTCTCTCTCTCTCTGTCTCTCTCTCTCTCGCTCTCTCTGTCTCTCTCTCTCTCTGTCTCTCTCTCTCTCTGTCTCTCTCTCTCTCGCTCTCTCTGTCTCTCTCTCTCTCTGTTTCTCTCTCTGTTTTCTCTCTCTCTGTCTCTCTCTCTCTCTGTCTCTCTCTCTGTTTCTCTCTCTCTCTGTCTCTCTCTCTCTCTGTCTTTCTCTGTCTCTCTCTCTCTCTCTCTCTCTCTCTGTCTCTCTCTGTCTCTCTCTCTCTCTGTCTCTCTCTCTCTGTCTTTCTCTGTCTCTCTCTCTCTCTCTCTCTCTCTCTGTCTCTCTCTGTCTCTCTCTCTCTCTCTCTGTCTCTCTCTCTGTCTCTCTCTCTCTCTGTCTCTCTCTCTCTCTGTCTCTCTCGCTCTCTCTGTCTCTCTCTCTCTCTCTCTGTTTCTCTCTCTCTCTGTCTTTCTCTCTCTCTCTGTTTCTCTCTCTCTCTCTGTCTCTGTCTCTCTCTCTGTTTCTCTCTCTCTCTGTCTTTCTCTCTCTCTCTGTTTCTCTCTCTGTTTTCTCTCTCTCTGTCTCTCTCTCTGTGTGGAGTTATGAACGTTTTGAAGCTAGTGTTAGTGTTGATGGGTCTCGGATGGTAATGTAATCACCAGAGGGTGGAGGAGCGGGCGCAGAGAGAGAGAGAGAGAGCGAGGGGGGTGGGGAGGGGCTGAGTGGCACAATCTGCATGCACTTACTCCTGGCAGAGAGTCCAGGCGTCCCTAAGCCTTGGACCGCGAGGCGGTGGAAAACGATCTGTAAATGTCAGGCACATGTGTTTGAAACTAGGGCTGTGTTTCAGCCCCGGCCACAACGAGGGAAAAGCCCTCTGACGTCAAATGGTCTCATCCAGTGTTTTATGACAATCACAGCGGTAATAGCCCAAAAATGCCCGTCAAAAGCGGTGCGTGGGGAACCAGAGCGTACTGGCCTGCCTGTTGGGTGTTTCTGATTATTTGAGATGGGGGTCTGTGCTGTGTCACGACAAATTAGCAGACCCTGACAGCTCGTACGTGGGCTGTAGTAGTGTGCCCCAATGTTAGGCTTCATGATAGGCAGGCTTCATGATAGGTAAACACAAGGTCCAGAGCGGGATAGTCCTTGACCTCTGTTGACTTTTGGTGTCAGTCGTAGCTGAGGGTTGTGCCTTCTCTTGTCTGGGGGTGTAGAGTGTTGGGATGACCTCTGGGTGACCGTGGTTAAACCACATTGAGCTGTGTCTCAAATGGCACCATGTTCCCTATGTAGTACAAGAACCCTATCGCTCTGGTCAAAGGTAGTGCACTATATAAGGAAAAGGGCTCTTTGGGACACCCTTTTTTACTGCCCTAAGAGACCTCCCTCCCTGCCACAGAACTCACAACATACCTGTACACATATAGGCCACATTCTATAGCCTTAAAAAAGTAACATATTTTTACTGAACAAAAATATAAACGCAATATGCAACAATTTCAAAAATGTTACTGAGTTACGGTTCATATAAAGAAATCAGTCAATTGAAAGAAATTAATTAGGCCCTAATCTATGAATTTCACTTGAATGGGCAGGGGTGCAGCCATGGGTGGGCCTGAGTGTTTCCATCACAAAAGGGCTTTATTACAGACAGAAACACTTCTCACCCCCCCCCCCCCCCCCCCCCCTCACAGGTGAAGAAACTGGATGTGGCGGTCCTGGGCTGGCGTGGTTACATGTGGTCTGCGTTTGTGAGGCCGCTTGGACGTACTGCAAAATCCTCAAAAACAACTTTGGAGGCAGCTTATGCATGAGAAATTAACATGACATTTCTGGCAACAGCTCTGGTGGACATTCCTGCAGTCAGCATGCCAATTGAACACTCCCTCAACTTGAGACACCTGTGACATTTTAGAGTGGCCTTATTGTCCCCAGCACAAGCTGCACCTGTGTAATGATCATGCCGTTTAATCAGCTTATTGATGTGCCACACCTGTCAGGTGGATGGATTATCTTGGCAAAGGAGAAATTCTCAATAACAGGGATGTAAAAAAATAAGCTTTTTGTGCCTATGGAACATTTCTGGAATGTTTTATTTCAGCTCATGAAACATGGGACCAACAGTTTACATGTTGCGTTTATATTTTTGTTCAGTGTAAATAGTCTACTGTGTGAATGTCATTGAAAGGAACTCTAAACTAGTTAACATGAACACGGTTGACTGAACACGGTTGACTGAACACGGTTGACTGTACCTACTGCATACTTGTCAGTCACTAGTCTTGAAAACCCGACCCTATGCAACACAGTGACTAGGATCAGGTTTCAATGATGGCATAGAGGAACTGCCACCGATAAGGGAGATTTGTCTCCCAACTCATCACGAGGCAAACCCAAGTTTGCAGGCAAAACCTTTACAGTGGTTGAAGTTAAGGTAGTTGATGCAAACTAGCCACTTGCGAAATACACTATAAAAAATAGTGCTAGCTACTATTTAGTTATATTATTCAAACAGATAAAGTAGTGACATAGACAGTGACATAGTTCCTCTATGCCAAAATAGTCCATCATTGAAACAAGACCCTAGTCACTGTTGCCTAAGGTCAGGTTTTGGAGACTAGTCAGTCATAGGGTGCAGATTAGTTCTGGTTAGCACAGGGAGGGAAATGTTTAGAGAACACCTGACCTGGCAGCATGCCTATCTAATAATCTCCATAATTGCCAATGAGAGTTGACAAAAAACAGACTGACTGGAAACCTAAATTGGTGCCAAGGGGTCAAGTTGCAGGAATATGCCAATTACTTAAATTGATCAGGAGATGGTTTCCTTGATAACCAATTTGATCAAGTTCGCCGATCGTGTTACATCATGCGGGGGAGAATAAGGACGTCTCCAAATTGGTTACAACACACTAAAGACGTGACTTCCTCTCTCTCTCTCTCTCTCGCTCTCTCTCTCTGATTCTGTTTAGTCGGATGTCTCCCAAATACACCCTATTCCCTATATAGTGCACTACTTTTGACCAGGGCCCTTAGGACATAGGGTGCCATTTGGGATGCACCCGTCATGTCAGAAGGTGGATAGAGCTACAGGTTGGCCTGTAAACAATGGCGTTTCAGTTTATGTAATTAACTGAGGAGGAAGTATTTATGGGCTTAATTGAGATTGCAGTGGGAAATTGCTCTGAAATGGGAACACGGTGCGGAGCGAAGGATTTCACCCTTCTTATTCACAGTGGGAACACGGTGCGGAGCGAAGGATTTCACCCTTCTTATTCACAGTGGGAACACGGTGCGGAGCGAAGGATTTCACCCTTCTTATTCACAGTGGGAACACGGTGCGGAGCGAAGGATTTCACCCTTCTTATTCACAGTGGGAACACGGTGCGGAGCGAAGGATTTCACCCTTCTTATTCACAGTGGGAACACGGTGCGGAGCGAAGGATTTCACCCTTCTTATTCACAGTGGGAACACGGTGCGGAGCGAAGGATTTCACCCTTCTTATTCACAGTGGGAACACGGTGCGGAGCGAGAATAACCTAAATCACTCTTTATGCCTGGACTCTGATTAGGACACACGTGTCCCCAGAAATATGGAGAAAGATGTAGCGAGAGTGTGTGTGTGTGCTTGAGGCCAGCAGCTTACTGACTCTGTTTTCTCCTGGTTCCCTCACCTAGGCCTTTGGCTTCATGTCCCGAGTGGCTTTGCAAGCAGAGAAGATGAACCACCATCCAGAGTGGTTCAACGTTTATAACAAGGTAGTAACACTCTGCTGCCTCTTCAGAGTTTTACCTGCTGAATAACTATTATATTAGCTATGGTTTGAAATCCTTCACAAACTGCCTTTTAGTCAAACAATTGTTAGGCTACAAAGAGGGCTTTCTTATGTTTCAGGGGCCATCACACAGGGCCATCACACAGGGCCATCACACACACAAGTCAAACTGATGATCAGTGGGGAAGCGGTAGTTCTCAACAGTAATTCAGACATTTTCTGGAGAAATTGTAAATAAGTATATTCCCTCTCTTAGTAATGCGTAGCGGTTGATTTGACAAACAGTGCCCCTGAAAATCTCTCAGTATTAAGCTTTAGCCACTGAGTTACTGTGTGGCGGACCAACTGAGAAGAATACAACATTATTTATTCAACGCCATCTAAGAGCCAGGATGTGTCAACGTGTGGACTCCCTTGTTGTCACCATCTAAGAGCCAGGTTGTGTCAACGTGTGGACTCCCTTGTTGTCACCATCTAAGAGCCAGGTTGTGTCAACGTGTGGACTCCCTTGTTGTCACCGTCTAAGAGCCAGGTTGTGACAACGTGTGGACTCCCTTGTTGTCACCATCTAAGAGCCAGGTTGTGACAACGTGTGGACTCCCTTGTTGTCACCGTCTAAGAGCCAGGTTGTGTCAACGTGTGGACTCCCTTGTTGTCACCATCTAAGAGCCAGGTTGTGACAGCTGATATTGATGTGTTGTAACTATGATCTTGTTTAGAGGAACATTTGGTTGTTTTGTTTTCATTCATTCTTCCTACTTTGTTTTCCTCTCTCTCTCGTTGTCAGGTCCAGATAACACTAACTACGCATGACTGCGGAGGATTGTCCAAACGGGATATCAAGATGGCCAAGTTTATTGACAAAGTTGCCCTGTCCATGTAGGTCCTCCTCCTGTATATGTCACATACTTTTTTTACAACCTTTTATTTAAAATAAAATGTATTAATTATAATGTGTAGGCTTAATAATTTTTGTGGATGCACATTCATGATGTTGATCTATCTTACAGTTGAATAAATCATTAAATAGAGCACTGCCTAGGCCAGGGTGATTTATAGAGTGATTTATAGGAGTATTGTGGAGTAACTACAATGTTGTTGATCCATCCTCAGTTTTCTCCTATCACAGCCATTAAACTCTGGAACTGTTTTAAAGTCACCATTGGCCTCATGGTGAAATCCCTGAGCGGTTTCCTTCCTCTCCGGCAACTCAGTTAGGAAGGATGTCTCTGTCTTTGTATTGACTGGGTGTATTGATACACCATCCTAAGTGTAATTAATAACTTCACCATGCTCAAAAGGATATTCAATGTCTGCTTTTTTTATTTTAACCCATCTACCAATAGGTGCCCTTCTTTGTGAGGCATTGGAAAACCTCCCTGGTCTTTGTGGTTGAATCTGTGTTTGAAATTCGCGGCTCAACTGTGGAACCTTACATATAATTGTATGTGTGGGGAACAGAGATGAGGTACTCATTCAAACATTATGTTAAACACTAATATTGCACAGAGAGTCAGTCCATGCAACTTATTATGCGACTTGTTAAGCAAATGTTTACTCCTGAACTTATTTAGGCTTGCCATAACAAAGGGGTTGAATACATTTCAGCTTTTCATTTTTAAATAATTTGTAAAAATGTCTAAAAACAAATCCACTCTGACATTATGGGGTATTGTGTTTAGGGCAGTGACACACAATCTCAATTTAATCCATTTTAAATTCAGGCTGTAACACAACAACATGTGGAAAAAGTCAAGAGGTGTGAATACTTTCTGAAGGCACTGAATATGAAAATATCTTAGAGGTCACATTTGTGACCAATGGGAAATGAGACCTAGGTCTCAATGTGTTTTTCCCTGGTCTATTGCCCATTCAAATCCTTTCTGGCAACAAGTTTGTGGTAGGAAAAAAGTGAATGGGGCAAATGTATTATATCACTGTATCATGAGTTTATCTTTGAAATGATTAGCGTTCAGGTCAGAGGTCACAGGACTAAGATATGCAAATAACAGGGCTGTGGTGTGCAGTGGACTTGGGGAATTACTGTTGGTGAATACAGGCCTAAGGAACAATATACTGTAGGTTACTGTTGGTGACTTGGTGAATACAGGCCTAAGGAAAGTGGGTATCAGGGCTGAGATGGACAGGTAACAGGGCTGAGATGGACAGGTAACAGGGCTGAGATGGACAGGTAACAGGGCTGAGATGGGCATGGGTTGTATTGGTAACAGGGATGGGGTGTATTGGCAAAGGAACTTGGGTCTATGAGTAACAAATAGTGCATTTAGGGCCAGGATATGGGTGTATTTAGGGCCAGGATATGGGTGTATTTAGGGCCAGGATATGGGTGTATTTAGGGCCAGGATATGGGTGTATTTAGGGCCAGGATATGGGTGTATTTAGGGCCAGGATATGGGTGTATCGGTACATGATTGTGTCAATATTAGGGTATTGGCATGTGGGTGTTTTGTTAGGTCATGGGGTAACAGGGCTGGGGTGTGTGGGTAAGTGGGCTGAGGAATAGGGGTAAATGTATGTTAATGTTATTATAGGTAGAGCACTGTGTTCCCATCAGTCACAACTGTGACCGAGAATAAAACACTTTTCCATTTAAAAAAATACAAAATTACATGTTAGGGTTACTAATGGCAAGGAAATTGAAAAATGTGGGAACAAATGGGTTGAAGCTGCCACAACAATAAATATCTCTGCCCAAGACAATGCCCCGGGCCCGAGCCTTGGTTCGTCCAGCCATGCACTGCAGACATCATAGTAAAACTCTTTGTAGACTATTTTTTATCTCACTCAAGTTGTGTTCTGATTAATTTGGTTCCTGATGAATTTGCTATCACAAAAGGGGTCCCCGACCCCCCAAAATTTGAGAATCCCTGGCCTAGGCAACTAATGCCAAAGACCCTTCGCTAAGCCACACCCCTTGGTTAGTGTTGCAACCTCTGTCAAAAAAAAGTGTAAGCCCAGTTACCCATACAGACCACTGGAGAAAACCCCCTCACAATGATCTCAAACCTTTTACTACACAATGAAATTAAACACATGCTAATCAGGAGACTCAAGTATATTATGGGGGACTGTAATTACAATTGCTTCACGGGAACCTGGTAAAATCAAGTTTGTAGCATGTCTAACATAGATGGCTGTGATTATGCACTGTCAGCATGCAGTCAATGCTAAAATACTTTTGGAACTAAGTACTGCTCTCAAATGGTATTCTGATGTTGACAGCAGATGCAAGTTATATTCATTATATAGCCAGGAGTGCACTTCTCACGCATGTGATGTTGGTTTGTATAAACCGAATGCAACCTGGATATACAATTGAAGTCGGAAGTTTACATACACACATTAAAACTCATTTTTCAACCACTCCACAGATTTCATGTTAAACTATAGTTTTGGCAAGTCGGTTAGGACACCTACTTTGTGCATGACACAAGTAATTCTTCCAACAATTGTTTACAGACAGATTATTTCACTTATAATTCACTATATCACAATTCCAGTGGGTCAGAAGTTTACATACACTAAGTTGACTGTGCCTTTAAACAGCTTGGAAAATTCCAGAAAATGATGTCATGGCTTTAGAAGCTTCTGATAGGCTAATTGACATCATTTGAGTCAATTGGAGGTGTACCTATGGATGTATTTCAAGGCTTACCTTCAAACTCAGTGCCTCTTTGCTTGACATCATGGGAAAATCAAAAGAAATCAGCCAAGACCTCAGAAAATAAATTGTAGACCTCCACAAGTCTGTTTTATCCTTGGGAGCAATTTCCAAATGCCTGAAGGTACCACGTTCATCTGTACAAACAATAGTACGCAAGTATAAACACCATGGGACCACGCAGCCGTCATACCGCTCAGGAAGGAGACGCATTCTGTCTCCTCGAGATGAACGTACTTTGGTACGAAAAGTGCAAATCAATCACAGAACAACAGTAAAGGACCTTGTGAAGATGCTGGAGGAAACAGGTACAAACGTATCTATATCCACAGTAAAACGAGTTCTATATCGACATAATCTGAAAGGCCGCTCAGCAAGGAAGAAGCCACTGCTCCAAAACCACCATAAAAAAGCCAGACTACGGTTTGCAACTGCACATGGGTACAAAGATCTTACTTTTTGGAGAAATGTCCTCTGGTCTGATGAAACAAAAATAGAACTGTTTGGCCATAATGACCATCGTTATGTTTGGAGGAAAAAGGGGGAGGCTTGCAAGCCGAAGAACACCATCCCAACTGTGAAGCACGGGGGTGGCAGCATCATGTTGTGGGGGTGCTTTGCTGCAGGAGGGACTGGTGCACTTCATAAAATAGACGGCATCATGAGGAAGGAAAATTATGTGGATATATTGAAGCAATATCTCAAGACATCAGTCAGGAAGTTAAAGTTTGGTCGCAAATGGGTCTTCCAAATGGACAATGACCCCAAGCATACTTCCAAAGTTGTGGCAAAATGGCTTAAGGACAACAAAGTCAAGGTATTGGAGTGGCCATGACAAAGCCCTGACCTCAATCCTATAGAACATTTGTGGGCAGAACTGAAAAAGCATGTGCGAGCAAGGAGGCCTACAAACCTGACTGTTACACCAGTTCTGTCAGGAGGAATGGGACCAAAATTCACCCAACTTATTGTGGGAAGCTTGTGGAAGGCTACCCGGAACGTTTGACCCAAGTTAAACAATTTAAAGGCAATGCTACCAAATACTAATTGAGTGTATGTAAACTTCTGACCCACTGGGAATGTGATGAATGAAATAAAAGCTGAAATAAATCATTCTCTACTATTATTCTGACATTTCACATTCTTAAAATAAAGTGGTGATCCTAACTGACCTAAGACAGGGAATTTTTACTAGGATTAAATGTCAGGAATTGTGGAAAACTGAGTTTAAATGTATTTGGCTAAGGTGTATGTAAACTTCCGACTTCAACTGTAGATGGTCCATGAATCGGTGTATGTGAACAAGGTGCAAATTACGGGGAGCCGGGGGGGGGGTCCTTTATGAAAATAGTCTATGCATTTGTTCCAATGCATTAGATTTATCTGTTGATTTATCATTGTTTGCTTTTGTCAGTCAGCTCTTTAGAGCCTCATTGCTTTGTTTTCCAGGTGCGCTGTGGGTACTGGTGTTCTCCGTGCCATCTGTGGCCAGAAGTACTAGGACATTTATTTGACTTTATTATTTTTTATCAATATTTGTTTTCTTTCCTGTATCAGCTGATGATGGTCGACACTATCACTAGACAACTAGCCTACAGCTAGACACCAATATCACTAGACAACTAGCCTACAGCTAGACACCAATATCACTAGACAACTAGCCTACAGCTAGACACCAATATCACTAGACAACTAGCCTACAGCTAGACACCAATATCACTAGACAACTAGCCTACAGCTAGACACCAATATCACTAGACAACTAGCCTACAGCCAGACACCAATATCACTAGACAACTAGCCTACAGCCAGACACCAATATCACTAGACAACTAGCCTACAGCTAGACACCAATATCACTAGACAACTAGCCTACAGCCAGACACCAATATCACTAGACAACTAGCCTACAGCTAGACACCAATATCACTAGACAACTAGCCTACAGCTAGACACCAATATCACTAGACAACTAGCCTACAGCTAGACACCAATGCATATCCAATCCATCCAACAAGTAGGCTATACCTTAATGACAGTAGGCCTACAGTCGTATGAAAAAGTTTGGGCACCCCTCTGAGGCTGCATAATAATTTACTCTGTCGACACAGAAAATGATCACAGTGGCAAGCCATTCATTTTCTAATAAAAGCTGAGTACTGGGGTATTGTCCAGACAAAGATTTTTAGTGTAGCAATATTAAGTTGTATGAAATTAAATCAGATGTGACCTGTAACTACTTAGCACTGATTAATTGGAACACACAATTGGTTTGGTGAGCTCATTAAGCCTTGAACTTCATAGACAAGTGCATCCAATCATGAGAAAAGGTATTTAAGGTGGCCAATTGCAAGTTGTTGTTCTCTTTGACTCTCCTCTGAAGAGTGGCAACATGGGGGCCTCAAAACAACTCTCAAATGACCTGAAAACAAAGATTGTTCAACATTATGGTTTAGGGGAAGGCTACAAAAAGTTATCGCAGAGATGTAAGCTGTCAATGTCCACTGTGAGGAACATAGTGAGGAAATGGAAGACCACAGGCACAGTTCTTGTTAAGGCCAGAAGTGGCAGGCCAAGTAAAATATCGGAGAGGCAAAGGTGAAGGATGGTGAGAACGGTCAAAAACAGCCCACAGACCACCTCCAAAGACCTACAACATCATCTTGCTGCAGATGGTGTCACTGTGCATCGTTCAACAAATCAGCTTACTTTGCACAAGGAGAAGCTGTACGGGAGAGTGATGCGGAAGAAGCCTTTTCTGCACACACGCCACAAACCGAGTCGCTTGAGGTATGCAAACGCACATTTGGACAAGGTGCTGTGGACTGATGAAACAAAGATTGAGTTATTTGGTCATAACAAGGGGCGTTATGCATGGCGGCAAAAGAACACAGCGCTCCAAGAAAAACACTTGCTACCCACAGTAAAATATGGTGGGGGTTCCATCATGCTGTGGGGCTGTGTGGCCAGTGCCGGTACTGGGAATCTTGTTAAAGTTGAGGGTCGCATGGATTCCACTCAATATCAGCAGATTCTTGGGAATAATGTTGAAGAATCAGCCACAAAGTTTAAGTTACACCGGGGCTGGATATTTCAACAAGACAACGACCCAAAATCTACCCGGGCATTTATGCAGAGGAACAAGTACAACGTTCTGGAATGGCCATCCCAGTCCCCAGACCTGAATATCATTGAGAATCTGTGGGATGATTTGAAGCAGGCTGTCCATGCTCGGCAACCATCAAACCTAACTGAACTGGAGATGTTTTGTAAGGAGGAACGGTCCAAAATACCTTCATCCAGAATCCAGACACTCATTAGAGGCTATAGGAAGCGTCTAGAGGCTGTTATTTTAGCAAAAGGAGGCTCTACTAAATATTGATGTGATTTTTCTGTTGGGGCCCAAATTTATGCACCTGTCTAATTTAGTTTTGATGCATATTGCACATTTTCTGTTAATCCAATAAACCTCATTTCACTACTGAAATATTACTGTGTCCATCAGTTTTTTGATAGATCAAAATGAAATTGCTGATCCAAACACCCAATTATTCATAAATGGAAATCATGGAAATTGTCAGGGGTGCCCAAACTTTTTCATACGACTGTATAAGGTGACTCTTTCTGTTAGAAGAGGTTGGACTTCGGTTAGAAGCGGAGGCTAGGCTACCGGCAGAGGTGTAGGTCTAGTGGAGGGTAGGCTACAGGCAGTGGTGTAGTCCTAGTAGAGGGTAGTCTACAGGCAGTGGTGTAGGCCTAGTGGAGGGTAGTCTACAGGCAGTGGTGTAGGCCTAGTGGAGGGTAGTCTACAGGCAGTGGTGTAGGCCTAGTAGAGGGTAGTCTACAGGCAGTGGTGTAGGCCTAGTGGAGGGTAGTCTACAGGCAGTGGTGTAGGCCTAGTGGAGGGTAGTCTACCGGCAGTGGTGTAGGCCTAGTGGAGGGTAGTCTACAGGCAGTGGTGTAGGCCTAGTGGAGGGTAGTCTACCGGCAGTGGTGTAGTCCTAGTGGAGGGTAGTCTACCGGCAGTGGTGTAGTCCTAGTAGAGGGTAGTCTACAGGTAGTGGTGTAGTCCTAGTGGAGGGTAGTCTACCGGCAGTGGTGTAGTCCTAGTAGAGGGTAGTCTACAGGCAGTGGTGTAGTCCTAGTGGAGGGTAGTCTACAGGCAGTGGTGTAGTCCTAGTGGAGGGTAGTCTACAGGTAGTGGTGTAGTCCTAGTGGAGGGTAGTCTACAGGCAGTGGTGTAGGCCTAGTGGAGGGTAGTCTACAGGCAGTGGTGTAGGCCTAGTGGAGGGTAGTCTACAGGCAGTGGTGTAGGCCTAGTGGAGGGTAGTCTACAGGCAGTGGTGTAGGCCTAGTGGAGGGTAGTCTACAGGCAGTGGTGTAGGCCTAGTGGAGGGTAGTCTACCGGCAGTGGTGTAGGCCTAGTGGAGGGTAGTCTACAGGCAGTGGTGTAGGCCTAGTGGAGGGTAGTCTACCGGCAGTGGTGTAGTCCTAGTGGAGGGTAGTCTACCGGCAGTGGTGTAGTCCTAGTAGAGGGTAGTCTACAGGTAGTGGTGTAGTCCTAGTGGAGGGTAGTCTACCGGCAGTGGTGTAGTCCTAGTAGAGGGTAGTCTACAGGCAGTGGTGTAGTCCTAGTGGAGGGTAGTCTACAGGCAGTGGTGTAGTCCTAGTGGAGGGTAGTCTACAGGTAGTGGTGTAGTCCTAGTGGAGGGTAGTCTACAGGCAGTGGTGTAGGCCTAGTGGAGGGTAGTCTACAGGCAGTGGTGTAGGCCTAGTGGAGGGTAGTCTACAGGCAGTGGTGTAGGCCTAGTGGAGGGTAGTCTACAGGCAGTGGTGTAGGCCTAGTGGAGGGTAGTCTACAGGCAGTGGTGTAGGCCTAGTGGAGGGTAGTCTACAGGCAGTGGTGTAGGCCTAGTGGAGGGTAGTCTACCGGCAGTGGTGTAGTCCTAGTGGAGGGTAGTCTACCGGCAGTGGTGTAGGCCTAGTGGAGGGTAGTCTACAGGCAGTGGTGTAGGCCTAGTGGAGGGTAGTCTACAGGCAGTGGTGTAGGCCTAGTGGAGGGTAGTCTACAGGCAGTGGTGTAGTCCTAGTGGAGGGTAGTCTACAGGTAGTGAAAGTATAGGGAGCGTTACTTATTTTTACTGCGACCGGCAATCAGAGTTTATCCACCTATTCTTTTTACCACTACATCACTGGCTACCGGTATTTGATGTCCATAGCAATACACATTGTAGCCTAGTCTAGTCTAGTTGACCTGTGTGTTAGGAAGACCATCCTATTTTACTTCAGGTATCCTGACTTGTCAGCAAGACGCATCAATTTGTCGGCCTAATCAATGTCGGCCTAATCAATGACCATTGCTGACTGTCACACTTTTAGGTGTTTTGTAACAAATGTCTATTTCCATTCATCAAATGGCTCATTTTTACTGTTTAAATGATGCCTTTATTATTAGGCCTATAAAACAATGTATGCATGCAAACCCACGTCATGGTGTAATTCTTTAATTCTCACTCTCTATGCAAATGTCAGTAGGTTACCTTGAAAACGAAGGTTGGAGGTGTCACCTTGTTAATGTCCAAAAGCGGAAGTTGTGTCACAGGCTCACTTCCATTTCCCCTGAAAACCGGAAAATAAAATAATAAATACACATCAGCCAATGGAATTGAAACAAATATCATATAAGTAACAAATAATCGGTATAAAAATGATAAACAACATAAAAGTGCACAGCCAGAGTATCGTTAGAGACTAATAGGCTAGAGATGTTGCTAACCAACGGAGCGTTGCGATTGGTTGCCCAAAATTAATGGGCGAGGATTAGCGAAGGGTCGATTGTGAAGAGTAAACAAGAAGGGTTATTTATGTATGTTTTCCATTTCATTTCATTGTGATGTCATTGGTGTTGAGTGCTGCCTGGTTCGATTCCTTTTTCCAAGGAGTTCGACGACAGTCTATGCTTTTACCTCAGGAGTTTGGCACTGAAGATGGAGCCAAATGCAGATGTCAAAGAAAGTGGAAGCGGTTATTTCAGGTTCATCATTGAACAGGGATCAAGTCAGATAGCGCTGCGACGGTTCTCAGACTGGGACGCGGTTGGGAGAGCTGCAGCGGCGGGGTCCAACGTGTAGGCTGAAGACTATACTTTTTCTGTTCAATTGTAAATGTTACATAACTGTCTCTCTTTTTCCTCTGACACACACACACACACACACACGCTTGTCTGACTTTTGCATATGTTTCTGATCAATTCAGTTGTTATTAGCTAAGCTACTGTTCATTTTGTTTATTCAGGAGAAAAGATATCAAATTCTACGGTTACATTACCAACATTACTGAGAAAACACTGTTCGATGGTATGATTATGGTCACGATTATCCTCAACGCTCTATTCATGGCTTTGGAGACGGACTATGATTTGAAATACAAACTTTTTGGATTCTTTGAGGTGGGTAATTTGCTGATTGCAATTTGCAAAACTGAGAAACACTGACATTGAAGCACAATTACGTTCAGGAAAAATGTAACGTTCCATAAGCCTAAGCTTTGTAGCTGGTGTTGTATCAAAATATGTCCTCAAACCCGGTCCTCCCTTCACCCTGTTCTCATCAAACAGATTGCAGACGAATTCTTCATGGCCATTTACACCATGGAGTTCTTGATGAAGGTGTACGTTAACCCAGGGGTTTACTGGAAAAACGGCTACAATGTTTTTGATGCTATTATTTTGGTGATTTCATTCGTTCCCATGTTCTCTGATGGAGGGGCCTCCAGTGCAATGGGGACCATGCGCATCGTCCGCGCGTTTCGCTCTTTGCGCGTGCTGAAGACCGTGTCCTTCATTCGGGGCCTGCAGGTGAGAATTACGCCCAAGTTACCTTGGTCTTTGGATACCTTTAGAGTTGATGGTGGATAACAAAGCAAATATTAATCAAGTTATCTCTTGGGGTCACGCAGGTGTCAGATTTTTTGAGATTTGAGTGTTTTCTCTCAGTTGTTGTGTTTCGTTTGAATGACAGGCCTTGGTTGTAGCTCTGTTCAAGACCATGAAGAGTGTGGTCTATGTCCTGGGCCTGATGTTCCTGCTGATGTTTATCTTTGCCATAATTGGATACTACTACTTTGGAGATCCCAACACTGGAGACCCCGAGAACTGGGGAGACCTGGGCTGTGCACTCTTCACACTTTTCAGTTTAGTGACAGTGAGTATGAATCAGAATAGCTACCTATCCTGGTGGAGATCTTGCTTAGGGTCCCAAAAGGGGGCATGTTTTCATGAGGCTGAAAAAGAACCCCTGCACTAGACAGTCATGACGCTCAGTCTGGCAGAGGCAGAACCAAATGTCATTCGACAGTCGTATTCTCACGTCATTGCCATTTTGTTGTGGTGCCATGTATGAAATATGTCAATGTTATGTTCCTACAACAGTTGTATCTTTTATCTCAATATCCCATAATGCCGTCTGTTGGAGTCTGATTAGTGCAAATGTTGAGGAAACATGCATAATTAACATCTAGGGTTACAAAATTCCAGTAATTTTCCCCAAATTCCCAGGTTTCCCATAAATCCTGTTTGTAGGATTCCGTATTTCCTGCTTATTCCCTTCTGATTCTTGGAATCATCCAACTGATTTCTGGAAAACCTGGGCATTTTTGGAAAATTACCAGAATTTTGCAACTCCCATCGTCTCTGCCCTCCTCAGGTGGATGGTTGGACTGATCTGCAGCAGAACCTTGACGACCTTGGGATGGACTCCAGCCGCATCTTCACAATAGTCTTCATCCTCATCGGCTACTTCATCTTCTTCAACATGTTCATCGGCGTGGTCATCATGGAGATCCAGGTAGGTACTGTACTGGACCACCACTAAGAATGATATGTACAGCAGTAGACATACTAAGAATGATATGTACAGCCGTAGACATACTAAGAATGATATGTACAGCCGTAGACATACTAAGAATGATATGTACAGCCGTAGACATACTAAGAATGATATGTACAGCCGTAGACATACTAAGAATGATATGTACAGCCGTAGACATACTAAGAATGATATGTACAGCCGTAGACATACTAAGAATGATATGTACAGCCGTAGACATACTAAGAATGATATGTACAGCTGTAGACATACTAAGAATGATATGTACAGCTGTAGACATACTAAGAATGATATGTACAGCCGTAGATATACTAAGAATGATATGTACAGCCGTAGATATACTAAGAATGATATGTACAGCCGTAGATATACTAAGAATGATATGTACAGCCGTAGATATACTAAGAATGATATGTACAGCCGTAGATATACTAAGAATGATATGTACAGCCGTAGACATACTAAGAATGATATGTACAGCCGTAGACATACTAAGAATGATATGTACAGCCTAGGATATACCATGAATGATATGTACAGCAGTAGACATACTAGGAATGATATGTACAGCAGTAGATATACCATGAATGATATGTACAGCGGTAGACATACTAAGAATGATATGTACAGCCTAGGATATACTAAGAATGATATGTACAGCCTAGGATATACCATGAATGATATGTACAGCAGTAGACATACTAGGAATGATATGTACAGCCGTAAACATACTAGGAATGATATGTACAGCAGTAGATATACCATGAATGATATGTACAGCAGTAGACATACTAGGAATGATATGTACAGCAGTAGATATACCATGAATGATATGTACAGCCTAGGATATACCATGAATGATATGTACAGCAGTAGACATACTAGGAATGATATGTACAGCCGTAGACATACTAGGAATGATATGTACAGCAGTAGATATACCATGAATGATATGTACAGCAGTAGACATACTAGGAATGATATGTACAGCAGTAGATATACCATGAATGATATGTACAGCAGTAGATATACCATGAATGATATGTACAGCAGTAGATATACCATGAATGATATGTACAGCAGTAGATATACCATGAATGATATGTACAGCAGTAGATATACCATGAATGATATGTACAGCAGTAGATATACCATGAATGATATGTACAGCAGTAGATATACCATGAATGATATGTACAGCAGTAGATATATTAACTCACACTATGTCAAGGATCCAGTATATAAATAAATAAGTGGTGTGTATAAACAATGTAACTAAAATGTAATGTATAGTAGAAATATTAAAATGAGCCATGTTGAATACACTGTGTTAAACACACAGTACAAAACCCAGTAGCTAAATAGATAGAATTGCAGAGTCCCGAATATAAATATATAAATCACATTTTATTTCTTGTGTTTCCAGCTCCAACAGTGCAGTAATATCTACAAATTCACAACAATACACACAAATCTAAAAGAATGGAATTAAGGAATATATAAATATTAGGACGAGCAATGACTAAAATACAGTAGAATATAATACAGTATTTATTTATTATTTTAATTTCACCTTTATTTAGCCAGGTAGGCCAGTTGAACATGGAGTACAGGAGGGGGCTGAGCACGCACATTTGTTGGGCCCCCATGTTGAGGATCAGTGAGGTGTTATTGCCTACCTTCACCACCTGAGGTCAGCCTGTTAGGAAGTCCAGTACCCAGTTGCACAGGGAGGGGTTCAGACCCAGGGCCCAGAGCTTAGTGATGAACTTTGAGGGCACTATGGTGTTGAAGGCTGAGCTGTAGTCTATGAACAGAATTCTTACATATGTATTCCTCTTGTCCAGGTGGGATAGGGCAGTGTGCAGTGCAATGGAGACTGCGTTGTCCGTGGATCTATTGGGGCGGTATGCATATTGTAGTGGGTCTAGAGTACCGGATAAGGTGGAGGTAATATGATCCTGAACTAGCCTCTCAAAGCACTTCATAATGACAGAAGTGAGTAATACGGGGAGATAATCATTTAGGTCAGACACCTTCACTTTCTTGGGTACAGGAACAATGGTGGGCATCTTGAAGCAAGTGGGGACTGGTATAGGTAGAGATTGAATACGTCCGTAAACACTCCAGCCAGCTGGCCTGCACATGCTCTTGAGGATGCGGCTTGGGATGCCATATGGGCTGGCAGCCTTGCGAGGGTTAACAAGCTTGAATGTCTTGCATCTACCACAGAAATTGGGAGCACACCGTCCTCGTGAGCGGTGGGGGCCCATGTCGCCGGCTCGGGAGAAGGTGTTTTAGCTTGTCCGGGAGAGCGGCGTCAGTGTCTGTGACTTGGCTGGCTTTCCCTTTATAATCTGTGATTGGAGTCCCTGCCACATGCGTCTCGTGTCTGAGCTGTTGAATTGCGACTCAGATCGTCTCTGTACTGTCGTTTTGCCTCTGATTGCCTTACGGAGGTCATATCTGGTCTGTT